>OZ023317.1:34860525-34965525 GCA_964007375.1 Ophion obscuratus | reverse complement strand
AATGGAAAAGTGTATGCCAATGATCCACAGACCATTCCTGAGATCAAGGAAGCAATTGGACACAACATTGATGAAACTAGTCCGCAATTATGCCAAAATGTTATTGAAAATTTCGTCAAACGAGTGTACGCTTGCAAACAGGGACGAGGCTGCCAATTATCGGATATTGTGTGCCACGCATAACCTCCATGTTTCTACCTTATATTAAAATAAAAATATTTGTACATTTCAAACAAATCATACGTTTTATTAATAAATTCAAATGGCAGGTCATTCTGAGACACCCTATATAATGGGGCCTCGGTATAAAAAATGATGTCCAACGGCTAGCTCGATCCGTTGACAATAGTTGGTCCGAAAAATAAAACTAAAAGGGCTTTACAATGTATATAAACGTAGTTCTCGTTGTACAAAGCTGTTGTTTAAAAAAAAATTCTACCAGGCGGGTGCTCAAAAGGAAGGGTAGTTTTGGCGAAATGTTTACTTATATTCGGGGGCCTAAAGAATACTGAATTTTAAACAAAAAAACGGCTATGTACAAACGATAGCTACTGCAATTACGGTCAGGTCTCTCGCTGAATCATCTGTAAATTTATCGATTTTCCATATTTTAACTTACATTTTTTTCTTCGAATATTCTTGAATATGCAGTAACTATGGCTATAGAATATTATTGTCGCCTCTGGAAAGGATAAAATATAGTTAAAATATGGCTGAGAACATTTCTCTCAGTGTACCGTTCAGTAGTGCAAAAGAGGGTTATTCATCCCCGAGAGGGACGTGGGGAGAGGAGAGGGAGCGAGAGAAGGAGAGAGAGAGAGAGAGAGAGAGAGAGAGAGAGAGAGAGAGAGAGAGAGAGAGTTGATTCACACTGCAAGACCGATTCGAGCAACTCTCGATTTAATCTAAAGCAAATAAGAGATGCGGGCTCCCTTAAATCAAGAACCAACTCACCGGGCACCAAGAACGGGCCCCTTTGTCGGGCCTAATCTGTGCAAACAGTCGTATATTAAAAACGTACGGTATCGCGCGCGCGCGTGTGTTCGCATGCACGATGTACCCGTGGAAATCGGCAAGGCCTGTACACCGCCGCGCTTTCTTCGCCTTCCCGCTGTACAAACGATTTACCAAGATTTAAGGGCTTATACTTTGTGGCAGTAGCGGCAAAAGTAGGCGAGCAAAAAAAAAACAATCGAATCTTAAACAGGCTGCGAAGTTTGGGGAAGCGATCAATGAGGTATCAAACGTGGAATCATACAGGGTGACGATTATTTGGCCATGTGTTTTGTTACGGGTCTGGGGCAGAGATTATTATTATTTGAGGCGGGAAACCAGTTTAGCGAACTCGAAAAATCGATTTTTTTATTCCATAAATTGTTAGTAATAATATTCAAGAATAGGTTCCCAAAGCAGTATAAATAATTCATTACTGCCTTGAATTTTTTGTTTTCGGTAATTTTTTTCAAACGCGTTTTTCTCGAAACGACTTTCTTTCGATCTGTATACATTCTAGGAGAAAAAGTTTGTAACCTATAATTTTATAAAGTGATAGTTAGTTTCTTTATATAATTACGCTCTATACGAACCTAAATTTGGGGTAATATCGTTCAAAGTTGATTTTTCGTAGTAAAAAAAGGTTATAAAATAATGGCAAAAATTATACCCTTTTGTTTAAACACAACTAAAAAATGAATTTATCAATTTTTTGGTTAGAATTAGGTTTATGTAGAAGGAAAATATGTTCTCAATGTAATCGTCGAACCGTATTGATTTCCGATCAAAACTGTGGCCTCCAGAGTGTACACAAACAGCAAAGTCTGATGGCGACCTTCGATGTGTGGCAGGTTATATGTTTCATATTTTCAAAGGAAATGCTTCGAAAATATTAAGGGGTTACCTCCACTTGCGATTTTGAAAAAATCGATTATTTTTTTATTGCATTTTTTTGAAGTATAAGGATCTGAGAATATGTCCTGAAAATTTCAAGTCGATCCGAACAAAATTGACTGAGATATGAGCGTTGAAAGAGAAGAATCCGTTGTGTAAACGACCGGCTAATTGAAACTTTAAACGCGTTTTTCTCAAAATGGCATTTCTGAAGTCGGTGAACAAGATTACTCGAACACTAATGAACCGATCTTCTTGAAATTTTACAGGCTTATTCAATACATAAAAATGTAGTCTTTAATCGTTCGATTTTTTTTTTCGAAAAAAATGGCCGTTTTATCGCCAAAAAACGGCCGTTTTTTTCGTTGAAATCGAACTATTAACTTTGACTGTCCGCCATTTTGTGAAAAATGAATATTTTTTAAAATCCTTCGATTAAAGACTAGTTTATACTTATATATTTGACTAAATCCATCCGCATTTTTTTTTCAGATGATCCACTTCGCCGCAATGTTAGTCACCGCAAACCGTGTATATAAAAACATTATTTCATTGACGGCCATTTGCCACACAACAATGTAATATTTTTCAATAAAAAAATTACTGACAGTTCTTCAAGATGTGCTCTTTAAGATGGTATATTGATCAATTAAAAAAGTTTTGTAGTTTTCTTTAAAAAAATTCATGAAAAAGGCCTTTTTTGCGCTACAAGTGGGGGTAACCCGTTAAAATATTTGTATGAAAATATGTCTAAAATAATCCCAAAGTTCGAATAAATTCTATTAATTTATTCCTTGTAAAAAAAATCATGAAAATCACAAAAAAGAAACATAATCTGACGGAAAAAAAGAAATAGTTCAAAATACAGAGGCTACACAGTTCGCATTGGACTCGAGCGATTACACAGCGATATTTACTGAAACACAGTGCTCAAAATACAGTGTGCTCAAAGTAAATTATTACAGTTCCTATACTGTCCTCTTTGGACTCGAATCGCTCTACTGTATCTTTTACTGGAACACACAGTCCAAAATACAGTGTAGTCAAAAGTAAATTTTGACAGTTCAACACTGCAATATACATTTAACAAAACTTGTAATTTAACAGTTGGCTAATCTGTATTATGTACAATGAATGCGCTAGTTATATCGAGAGAGTTTATGTAGACACACAAAAAAAAAGTTATCCATGAAAAAAGTTTGAAAAAAAATTTGTAGAAAATATATAAAAATCAGTCTCATACACAAGAACGTACCTTTTTGTAAATAATGTTCTCTTTTTTTATAATTTCTTCAATTATATCGCACAAATTTCAACGTTTGCATCCTATCGACCACGCACTACTAACTGGCAATCCTTTGTGCCCTGGCCACGTGCCTCACCCCACGCGCGAGACAAGTCCTAATTAGACAAGAACGTACCTTTAAAACAAATTCTCTCTTTCTTTATAATTTCTTGAATTCTGTCGCATAAATTTCGATGTCCACATCCCATCAACCACGCACTACTAACTGGCAATCCTTTGTGTCCCGGCCTCGTGCCTCACCTCGTGCCTCATTTGCGTACAGCATAAAAATCAGTGATCGCATTTAAATTTTACAGTTGAATATTCTTACTGAAATCACTGATGTATTCACAATAACAAACTGCAAATAAACCAGTATAACAGTAAAAATCTCAGAGTGCACAGATAACGTCACGAACTGTCGAAAGAAGAGTAAAACTACCGTGCGACACTGTGAAATTTAATGAATCACTCTGTACTCAATACAGTGTACACTGTAACCCTTGCACTTTACGTACATCATAAAAATCAGTGACCTCATTTAAATTTTACTGCTGAATATATTTACTGAAATCACTGATTTATTCACAATACCGAACTGTAAATAAGCCAGTGTAACTGTACAAATCTCAGTGTGTACAGGAAAATTCGTCATTTTTGGAGGACAGGATTTACATTATCTCTGTTTTACTGTAAAATGAAATATGGCACCCTATTTTCTGTGCGGTTTATACTGTGATTTTCGCTGTTTCTTTTCTTCCGTGCATAAACTGGTTTCCCACCTTCAACAAAGTGCCGCCGTTGCTGCATTACCGGTATCGGTCATTTTGCCAAATAGGGTGATCTGAAAGGAAATATAAATCAATGTACTTTTGGTATAACGATAAAACTTCCATATGGTCGGATACATTCCTGAAATTATAAAAATAACGAAAATAGCAAGCTGCAGAAGAAAAATTCGATTTTTGACAAACGAAAGACATCTTTAATCATTTATTATCAACAAATAAACAAGTGTATCAAAAACTCGTCCAAGGATACGATAGAAAATCTTAAAAGCTATGCTCTGTCCAAATTTAAACCGGACGAATAGATTTTGAGATAAGACATACACCGTCTCAAAAAAAACATAGTTTCGAGGCAGCCGTGAACAAAAAGGGTACGTCGCTGCGGGCAGAGTCGACGTAATGGACTGGGCGATGTGACCCTTCACGAAAATCGTCATCATTCGATCAATTAAATTTTTCTTTGCGAAATCTGTGTTGCACCTTAAGGGGCCAGTCCACTTTGGAGCCACGAAAAAAAGCTATTTTCGCGATTGTTTTTTAGGATTTTATAAAAGATATGAATATAAAAGTTGTTGGGCTTGATAAATAAAGTCTCGGAATACATTTTTTTTTAATTATACATTTAAAAAAATATAATTATATATAATTATATATAATATTATAAAATTAAATTTTTAATCATTTTTAAGTACAAAAACTATAGTTTAACGTAACGCCTTAAAAATAGGCGGGCTAGGTGCTCCATCACAACGTCGCAACGGCTTGTCTGAAACAAAAAAATCAAAGTCCATTAGATTCAGTATGACACTAGCTACAAAATGATCCTCGAAAAAAAAGTTTTATAAAAAAATAAACAAATGGCAGATGAAAAACGAAAAAAGAAACGCGTTTTTCCGCAATTTTTTCCAAAAAAAGAGTAAAAATACAAATTTTAATACCATCGAGGGTCATCTTGTTGCGAATCATGTTTATAATATGTGGTTTGAATTTCAAGAGAATCGGTTTATTACTTTTAGAGATACGATGGAGCTAGATTTTGAAAACGTTGTTTCGAGAAAAACGCGTTTGAAGTTTATACTATGAAAAACTCTTGCCTAAACTCAATCGGCAATTCCTGCACCGTACAAAATACCTTCTGATTGTTCATCATCGTCGATTTCTTCAAGTATTGCTTGCTTTCGATTTTTTGAAATTTTCAAAGTGGACTGGCCCCTTAATACGGGACACCGCTGTGGCGGGTAAAACAATGTATAATATTGTTGGACCACATTTTTTTATATAGAGACTCTATTATACCTCAATATCGTTGTTAATTTTTATTTTTTCAAAATTAAAATCTACACTAAATAAGTTCAATGTATGCTTAATAACATACCGATTATTCATACATCATACAAAAATCATACTAAATCATCTAGTAGACAAAAAAATCAGAGAAAACGATGTTTTTCAGGCCGTCACAGTGGTGTCCTCCCTTAAACGCGTTTTTTTTCAGCACGTTTTTGAAATCAGGAAAACGCATAATTCCGGCAGTTTTCATTCGGTAGACTCAACATTTTAACTGTAGCTTCTTAGATAGATCATCTGAAGACGTACACCAGATTTTCACGATTCATCAACAATTCTCATTTTTATAAACAAATCAAGGCCGAACTTTCAACGAAAAAAAGAAACTTATTCAAAATAATGCCGTTTTGCGGAAAACCCATATGCACTTTTCCACCAAAACTAATTTAAATGACGAAATTTCTTTTTTTCTCTCGGTGCTAATCCATAAAGGTTCTGCGTCCTTTGCCAGAGCGCCTAAAAAACGTTCTTATGTTAGTGTAGCTACACTGAGCCACCATTTTGTATTTTTTTTGTATATATCAACGCATGTACAATAATCGTTCCAAACCTCATTTTGATTGCTTTATCAGTATTCTCGACAAAAATTCCCAAAAAAAGTCTCATTTTTCGGTGAGCCACATGGAGGCTTAAGACCAGGACCCCCGATCCTGGTCTTAAGGCGTTAAATAAATTAAAATTATTCAACGCCCGATTAAATAAAAATAAAATATGAAGATTTCTTTTTAAAAATCATCAACGTTTCAGCAAAATATGAATTTTTATTATATTCAGAACCCCCACCTCACCAAGAAAATATCGAATAGTTTGAAGCTCAACTGAAGAATAATTTACTTAGCGCAGATACACAATTGGAAAAATAAAAACAAACTTTTGTACTTAACGATTCTTCGTGGCGCTCCGTTTCTTGACTTTATCGCCAAATTGTCGATTAAATCTGCGGCATGAAATTGCACGTTAATTGACGAGTCCCCCGACGAAAAGTTCAGCAAATTCCGTTTAATTTACGACAGCCCACCCTGTCTCGATAAAAAGAAAAAAGAAATAAGAAAAGCGAAAAAAAAGCAATTTTACATGGCAAGGGAAAAAATTTAACAGGCTTCATAAAATTCGAATATGCGATGTAAACTCGATGATCGTCGCCGTCGTCGTCGTTCTCGTGATTAACTCGACGGTAATCGATCTCGGGGTCGTTAACATTAAAGTCAATTGAATCTCCGCCACATCATGCGCTGGACGTACACACACACACACACACACACACACACACACACATATATATATATATATATGGATCACGTGTATCTCACCATACGACCATGCCTATGCAAACGCGTATCGAGAATTTCGCGCAAACAATCTCGTTGGAGAGTATAAAGAAAAATATATATATATATATATAGCTAAGACGAAGCGAGGGTTGCATAGCTCGATAAACGCGAGCAATCGTCTCCCCCCTACTCTTGCGCTCTTTGTTCGTATATGGGGGATTTTACATCAAATGGATCAAAACCACACCCCGCACCCTGCGCCAAGACCCGGAAGAGCGTTTCGCCGATTAATGTTGACGGGAGGCGATCGTTTTTTTTTAACGTCAAGCCGAATTAAAGTTTAACTTTGAAATTTCCGTTAATCTCACATTTTTCTCGACGAGGAAAAAACATTACAATTGTCCACGCAATTTGGTACCATTTCTGAAGGGAAATTGTAAAAGGGAAATTTCTACGTCAAGGGCTGACATGTCTGCAGGAGATATAACGTTAAGTTAAGAAATTAAGAGATAACAGATTGAATTGAGATGCGGCTAAATGAATGATTCTCCATCGGCAAAACTGCGCTAAACGGGTTAAGAGTTTTGTTCCCTCGAAAACGACGTGGTGGAATTTATGGACGCTTCCAGAGTTGAACTTTCGTTGGATGCATGTCTAATTGTAAGGAAGATGTGAGTAGCTTTCAACGTTCATCGATAAATCATTGGGAACGCAGTATTTCTCACGAGGTCAATTTTCCAGATGGTTTTCATCGGGAAAATGTTTGAAAAAACGTAAAAACATGGGCACCCTAGCCCCTGATACTGATATTCAATTCTCTAACTAGTCGAAAATTATTTGATGGGGTTGAAGTTTGCATCATTGGAATGCAACGAAAAATCTTTTTGATTTCGGATTTTCATTATTATCGAAAATCATAATTTGCAGACTCGTTGTAGATCATTAAGGGGCCAAGTCCACTTTGAAAAATTCAAAAAATCGATTTTTCTTTTTTACTGTTTTCAAAAGTACATACATTTAGAAATATTGTGTCAAAATAGCTGCAGGAATTTCCGATTGAGTTTAGCTAAGGGTTTTTCATAGTATAAACTTCAAACGCCTTTTTCTGGAAGCAACGTTTTCAAAATTTAGCTCTATCGTATCTCTAAAATTAATGAACCGATTCTCTTGGAATTTGAACCACATATTGTAAACGTGATGCGCAACGAGATGACCCTCGATAGTTTTAAAATTTTGATTTTTACTCTCTTTTTGCGAAAAACTGCGAAAAAACGCGTGTATGTTTACTTTTTTCGTTTTTCATTGCCATTTTTTTATTTTTTGATAAATCTTTATAACCGAGGGTCATTTTGTGGCTGGTGTCATACTAAATCTAATGGACTTTGATTTTTTTTGAGGCGTTACGTTAAACTATAGTTTTTGTACTTAAAAATGAATAAAAATGAATTAAAATTTTTTTAAATGTATTTCAAGACTTTATTTATCAAGCCCAACAACCATTATGGGCGGGGTAAAGTATTAAATTTTTTTTTTCATTTTTTTAAAATTTTTTAAATGAATGCATAATTAAATATGCATGAATGCATACAATTAAATATGCATATCAAGAATATTGTGTTAAAATTTCAAGTCGATCGGAGTAAAATTAACGAAGTTATGAGTATTTGTGTGTCTATTGCTCCATGCCGTTCTCTTCTCTTCTGCGTTTTTCAAACCGTTTTTCTGAGACTTGTCATATTTGAAGTCCGTGTGCACGATAACTCAAAATCTACTGGACCAATCGCTTTGAAATTTTGCACATTACTTCTTCACATAATTCACCAGGTATTGTCGAGAGCTTTTTTGTTTTTTTTAATAATTACTAATTTTTCAACAACAAATTAGCCGATTTTTTTAGCGAAAATCGGGTTTTTGGCTCCCAAGTGCTACGAAAAATCGAAAAATCGAAAACAAAAATCCTCCCGTCATTACCTCGAGAAACATCTCCTTTAACAAATGCATTTAGATTTTTTTGTTTCAAATGATTCTGTTGCGAGTTATGGTGCACACCGCAAACCAACTTTTTTTCGAGGCGCCTCCGGTGTTTAATTTTCACTCGCTCAATTTTAAATATTTTGCAATGCAAATTTAGGAGAATGTTGTTCAAATGTTACTTTATGATACGTAAATTTTTCAATAAACGAACACTATTCGTTACGCCAAAAAAAAATCTTAAAAACATGCCTTTTTTCGCCGAATTAACTTTACCCCGCCGTTATATTCATATCTTTTATAAGATCCTCAAAAAAAATCGCGAAAATAGCCTTTTTTCGTGGCTCCAAAGTGGACTGGCCCCTTAAATAAGAATCCCGATAAAGGGTCTGTGTCATATTCGTAGCTCGAATACGCCAGAGGAAATTTGCGGAATAAAAAAAATATCATTTTCGTTGCATTCGAATGATGCAAACTTCAACGTCATATTATTCGGGACGAAATTGGCAAAAAAAAAATACAAATGTCTTCGGATCCTAGGGGATGGAAAAAAGCTGTATTGAAATCGAGAAGCTCCGGCTGTGGTGGAGGTGGAAGATGCAATTTTGGTCCTCCCGTCAGAGAATGCCCCATGTACACTATGCTTTTATAATTATGGATATGTATGCATACGTCGAGACGAGAGTAAGAGAGCAATCACGCGCTGGCTGCCTCCCTTCGTGAGTTTTTTGTCTCTCACTTTTCCCAACCTTATCTTCACGTACTTTTCAATCAGCTGCAAATTTGCAAAACGAGTCTCACGAGCGTTATTCTCCTCTGATTTCCTCCCTTCTTTATCTACCAGTGGCTCTCTCTCTCTCTCTCTCTCTCTCTCTCTCTCTCTCTCTTTCTCTCTGCGGAGACTCAACCACGTGGCTTGCAATTTAGTCCCTTCTCTTTTCCCTCATTGCATACGCATCACTTGTCTTCGACTATGTTCATTTTTTTTCTCTTATTTTTTAGCCCCCGGCACGATTCTCTGCCCACTACGACGCGTACGTGCCTTCGTTGCTCGGTTCTACTGCGGAAGTAATGACGGAGTTCAGTAATCAGGGGCGTCCGGACAGAAGAAACGAGATCTTGACAGACCCACGACAATTTCTACGCCGCTATATACGAACCCGGCGTTGAAATTTGTGCACGACGTCTTCTATACGAATTCGATCAACGTAGCTCGATTCACTACCGCCCGTGCAGAATTTTGGGCTGTACTTCCGAACAGCTGTTACCTCGGATTTGGCGGAAATTTCGCACAGATGTTCCATTTAATATACAAAGTGATCCCCCGAAGGGATTTTTGGCGCGTTCCAATAGTCGACGAGATACCGAATTTGTTTGGTTTTTTTTTGCTTTTCTTGGGTTTGTTTCGATTTCTTTGTTTGTGTTTGTGTGTTTGGATTTGTTTGGGTTACCCCTGCAGTATAGATATGCGTGCAGCAGTAAGCGCGGCACGCTGGCCACCA
This sequence comes from Ophion obscuratus, assembly GCA_964007375.1. Lineage (NCBI taxonomy): Eukaryota > Metazoa > Arthropoda > Insecta > Hymenoptera > Ichneumonidae > Ophion > Ophion obscuratus. The sequence goes on along the minus strand of OZ023317.1, from coordinate 34,955,474 downwards.
GTGAAGTCGGAGTAGTGGGGATATTGATCGGCCGTGGCGAACGATATAGAAATACTCGTGCGGGCTAAAAAATAAACTTTAAGGGGCTATACCGGTGTGAACGCTGAAAAATTGGGTGATTTTCGGGAATTTTTTGGATGAAAAGTACTCAATTAACTGTTTCGGAAAATTAAGAATATATATTTGGCTATATTTGACCTATATTGCATCATTTTTTCATAAAAAAATATTGAGATCCAAGCGACTTATGCGCTGCCTTCGGAGGCGCCAAAAAAAAGTTGCTCCAGCCCGCGTAGAAATTCGGATGGGGCCCAAATCAGGCCCCTATCAGGTTGCCTGATCAGAAAGAAATGCATGTAATATTCCAAAAATCCAAATTGGAATGAACCACTTAATTTACAGTTCCACTACAATGAATTTGTATCATAATTCGTCATTCCCTGGCCTGCTGAAATGTTTTTGTTCGAAGAAAATATTTCGCCTATATGGGAATCGAACCTCGTACCTACCTACCCAAAGCTAGGCACGCTGCCTATGCTACCGAGTGCTTGTAACATCTTCGTCCCAGATATGGCATAAGATACCAAATGAATTCCTATAATTATTTGTTGTATCACATAAAATATATCAATTAGTTAATATCATTGTGAAAATTAAAGAGGTTTATCGAATAACATGCTATAGATTTTTGAAACTTAACCTTGCATATATATATATATATATATATATATATATATATAATTCCTCTCTCTTCGCGTTACAAAGCTGCCGAAATCTTCTAACACGCATCCGAGTTGCATAACGTTTTTTGTCGTCACAGTCCATAGCACCTTTTTTAAAAATAGAATTCAGGAATACATCCAAACTCCGAAGCTACTATGCTGTAAAATCGAAGCTTCCATGTGGAAAATAAGAGATGATGTGCATCTATCGACTGCTGAGGCAGTTATAGGGCAAGCCTATTTATGGCCTCATCAGGGAAAGCCATAGTAGGGCCTATCAGGGCAAGCCTTAGTAAGACCCTATCATGGAAAGCCTTTTAGTATAGCCTGATTTAGGGCCTAAATACTTCCGGCCCGATCGGGCCCGGATCAGGACGTCCGTAATAGGTATTACCCGTATCACACCCCGATCGAGGCCTGATCCTGGTCAGGCTAACCCTAAAAAAATTCTATTCGGGCACTGCTGACATGATTCCGGCCGATTGAGTAGCTGAAACCGAAAAAGGAGAAAATGTAGTTAAACTGGAAGGTATGTCCTGTAGAATGACGTAGGATTTTCGAAAAATATCAAAATCTAACAAAATAGCATAGTTATGAAAAAAGTGTTTTCTTGCCTATAAAATGGTCGTTTTTTTCAATACCAAATCGTCAATTTTCATCCAATCAAAAATATCCTACGTTATTTTAGAGTAAATATATTCAAGAGTACTCAGGTCAAATTTCAAGTCAATCGGATAATTGCTTTTTGAGTTAGAATGTCAGCAAATTTGAAAAAACCCATTTCGAGAAAAACGCGTTTAAAGATTTAACTATCGAATTTTGCACGATAAAAATATTAGAGATACCGCCTTGAAATTTTTACAGGATATTCTTGAAAGTATAAACTGTCGGAAAAGGCAAAAAAAACGATTTTTTGAAAGTGTCACACTGGTATAGTCCCTTAAAATTCGATTTCTCGTGAACTATTGGAATGCGCCGAAAATCCCTTGGGTCGATGTCTTTATATATTAAATGGAACATCTGTGCAAAATTTCAGCCAAATCGGGGCTAACTCATTCGAATCCAACTGGATTCTGCAATGTTCCCCACCGAATTACTTTCCCATGAAATTTTCCTATGAAATCCCCATAGGGATTTGATAGCGAGGCCGCACATAGGGAGTCCACATTGGAATCCAAGTGGACTCAGCGCTATTTCTCGATTGACGTTGTTTTAGAATTATTTATTTGAAATTCACAACCGGAATTTGTTGGATCTCAGAATATAAAAAAAATTCTTTCGTCATTCCCTGCACAAATTTGTCAGGGAGTCTCAACATGCATCCACATCTCTATAGGGATTTGTCAGGGACGCCGCACATAAGAAGTTCTCGTTTGAATCCAATTGAATTCTGCACTGTTCCCCGATGAACGCCGTTTGATAATTCTTGCCACGTTCCAATCGAAAGTATATGAAACATCACGAAAATAACTCGGCGTGTTGAACCATAACCTGCACGTTTCGTGAGCATGTACGTGTATGCTGCTATTATGACAAAGTGCAGTAAAATAAATAACAAACGTTAATTACAGTGAATTTTCAGCGATGTTATTGAAATCGATCATTAAGATATACTCTTTTGAGTGATTTATACTTTTTGAAGATTCACTCATGTTGTAAATCCACATATTGTGTTCGAAAAATCAAGCCTACAAAATGCGATGGGACCCATCAAGAATCATATCGTATTCTGTTTGATAATATGGAAATCCTTTAGGATTCAAATCTTGGATTCGTACATCGGATTCAAATAGGGAATCCAGACGATAATCCAATATAAGAGGGTGACATTGTGGTATAGGCCTCCATGGCGATGACCCATCGCATTTTCTACATCAACTTTACTCCAAGGGGTGGAACCGCCCCTTAGAGTAAAGCAGGCAAATGCGTTTTTTCTTTACAAGTCCACATCGATGTATTTTCACCTCCGGAACACGAAATCACCGTTCATTTTTTCCTCGAAAAAGGGTGAAAAATCCTATCGGGAAGTGGGAACAAGTGTGGGAATCCAATAGAATCCCTACGGCAATTTCTGCACGGGTAATGTAGTGAAATTATCAATCGACTTGTGCGAAATCGCGGCACACGTCGATCACGATTCAGTCAAATTCACTCCATTTGCGTATTAAGGAGAAATTATGCGGATCGTCCAATTGTTACAACATCATTCCGTCTCAAGAACTAGGCATGTTTTGCTTTTTCGGAATGCGAAACCCCCGCGGCCATGGAAGATGAGACCTTTCGGGGTAAAAACGTTTTCGTATGAATTTAACGCTTGCAATATGTCGTTCTCGTATCGTGAACCGTGAAATTTGAGCGCGGGACCAACTTGTATCGGATTACATCGGTCGTCACATACATATATATGTATGTGTGTATGCATGTGTGTGTGTGTGTGTGCGCGCGCGCGCGCGCGCGCGCGTGTGTGTGTGTGTGTGTGTGTGCGTGTGCGTGTGCGTGTGTGTGTGTGCGCGTGTGCGTGTGTGCGTGTGTGCGTGTGCGTGCGTGCGTGCGTGTGTGTGTGTGTGTGTGTGTGTGTGTGTGTGTGTGTGTGTGTGTGTGTGTGTGTGTGTGTGTGTGTGTGTGTGTGTGTGTGTGTGTGTGTGTGTGTGTGTGTGTGTGTGTGTGTGTGTGTGTGTGTGTGTGTGTAAGCATTCGGACAAGTATCGTCGTCGTGTCTCGAATTGACGGGAAACACAAAGAGTGTAAAAACGCACGGGATCTCGTTACGAAACAGTCGTTCCAAAAACTCACAGACCCCAACAAGGCACGATGAGTTTTTATTGAAAAAAATCATGTTACAATTCGTGCCGATATCGGTGGTAATTCGATTTTTTTAAAATATTTGTACGTATGTGTGGAGAAGAATCGACGAAAAAGAGATAAGAACAGGGCGAACAAACGAGGACACGTTAATGACGATTATAAGGTGGCAATGTATTTTTTAAGCGTCTGGCGTGAAGATTTTGCGGCCGAGGAAAATATTTTCAATTCGTTTTCAAGTCCTCTTCCAGAAAAAAATATAGCCTATTTTTGTCATGAGTAGTATTTGCTAGAAAAAATGGAGCATTCTGGAGAAAAATTGAAATTCCATTTTGTGTCGAGCAGAATGAAGATAATTGGATTCCGAAAACGAAAACGTGGTAAAAGAACTTTAAAAAAATGGAATTAAACGCCATTGATGCACTTCAATACGTAGCATTGATCATTTTTTTTCTCGGGATGCATTAAAAACGTTTTATAGAAACGATTTTCAAGAATTTAAGTATCTTTATTGTGCTGTACTCTAAATGAAATTTTGATTTTCTTTCAGAATGCTTAATTTTTTCTGGCAAATACTATTCATTATACAAATACATGATGATTTTATTCGAAAAGATTCGAAAAGCCATTACGAGTCATGATTTTTTCACAAGGAACGTCACTTTGGTGTCCGCCTTCGATGATGTTGAAACGCATGTTTATGGTAGGGCATTTAAAAATATTAGATACGTATTCTTTTTTTAGTGGCGGAAATACGGTTTTGAGGAGTGCAAACACCTCTCCATCCATACCAGTCCATCTCGATGTATTTTTACTTCCTGAACCCGAATTTACAATTCATTTCCCCTCGAAAATCTCAATTCTTATTTTTTTAAATCCGTCACAAGTGTGGAAAAAAACTTATGTTGCCTTTAGCCGGCGTAATTTTGAGCTTTCAACAAAAACCCGATGATATTCGTGAGCGGCGAAAATTTCTCAATAGATAAACACTCAAAATGGTTTTAAAGTCGAAAAAAACAATTTAAGGAGGTTAGAGCGATTCCGATGAGTCAAATGACTGTTTATTAATTTTTCTTTCAATGAAGCTCAAAAAAATGCATACGAGGTACAGATTTATTCTGTATATGCTAATTTTTTTGAATATATAATTAAATGGCGAAATTATGAATTTTAATATTTTTATTACGTAAAGTAGAAAAACTTTTGTGTTACTACCAACTTGAAAAAGTATAACATTATCGATGATTATTATGAAAAAAACTGCGACAACGAATGTTTTATACAATTCACAATGAAATTTTGAGTAATTTATAATTATGCCTATTCATATTTACGTCACGAGATTATTGGCCCATGGTTTACGATGGGCAAGATGAGAATTTTCTTTTTCTGAATGTTTACAAAGGTTCAGTTTGCGTTAATCCGTTGTTAGAAATGGTTTATCTTGGTGCTAAATAACAAAAAAAAATCGTAAATACTCAGTATAGTCTAAACAATAACCTGTATTTTTTATTCAATTTAACCTTGGATTGTGGCTAACGCTGCAACCTCCTTAAGTCGAAAAAAATGGCAAAGTCCGAAGGTCCTTCTTTGAAACTCTGCCAAAAATCGAAAAATTAACGGCGGGGTAAAGTTAATTCGGCGAAAAAAAGGCATGTTTTTAAGATTTTTTTTTGGCGTAACGAATAGTGTTCGTTTATTGAAAAATTTACATATCATAAAGTAACATTTGAACAACATTCTCCTAAATTTGCATTGCAAAATATTCAAAATTGAGCGAGTGAAAATTAAACCCCGGAGGCGCCTCGAAAAAAAGTTGGTTTGCGGTATGCACCATAACTCGCAACAGAATCATTTGAAACAAAAAAATCAAAATGCATTTGTTAAAGGAGATGTTTCTCGAGGTAATAACGGGAGGATTTTTTTTTTCGATTTTTCGCAGCACGTGGGAGCCAAAAACCCGATTTTCGCTAAAAAAATCGGCTAATTTGTTGTTGAAAAATTAGTAATTATTAAAAAAAAAAAAAAAAAGCTATCGACAATACCTGGTGAATTATGTGAAGAAGTACTGTGCAAAATTTCAAAGCGATTGGTCCAGTAGATTTTGAGTTATCGTGCACACGGACTTCAAATATGACAAGTCTCAGAAAAACGGTTTGAAAAACGCAGAAGAGAAGAGAACGGCATGGAGCAATAGACGCTTAAATACTCATAACTTCGTCAATTTTACTCCGATCGACTTGAAATTTAAACACAATATTCTTGATATATTATGTATTCATTTAAAAAATTTATGAAAAAAATGAAAAAAAAATTTAATACTTTACCCCGCCCTTAACGTAGCTCAATGAACCGAATGGCATTTTATAGAGAAAACGATAACGAAGAGAATTAGTACGTGGTATGCTTCACTCCAAGAAGTGGTTTCACCCCTGAATTATCACCCTGTGTATACAGGGTGCTCTGTTATGAATGGGTAATCCCGCAACTGTCGATAGGTCAGATCATGTCCTACTATAAGCTGAAATTTTAGTTCAGTAGAAGCACCATGGTTTGCGAGATAAAAATCATCTGCTTTTGGTTTCTCGCATGTCATTTCTACAAATGATAACTTTCCTTGACCCAGCTTTTCAAAAAATACTCTTGGTTATTTGTTTTGTCTAGAAAACTCTTCTCTTTAACCTTCAATGTCAAGGAAACTCTATGAAAAAAGATCGTATGCAGAATTTTCATACAAACCAATTCGAACATCTGACTTTGATAGCCTGCGGTGTCAAAAAAATGTACCACGCATAACGTGCCAATTACTTTAAAAAGTTGCTCAGTCTTTAAAACTTTAAATTATTGATTTTTTTTTAATTCAAAACTTTAAATGATTGCTTGTCGATTCGTATAATTTGTAGAAATGGCATTCCAAAAACCAGAAGCAGATGAATTTTTTCAAAAAATAACATAAAGCCCGAAATCTCGAAAATCGTGAGACTTTTACTAAACGAAAATTCCAGCATATAGTAGGACATGATCTGACCTATCGACAGTTGCAGGATGATCTATTCATAACAGCCTGCATATACGAGGGTTGTACACATTCTATAGCTGAATCGACTTTTCCGGGTCTTGACATTGATAATCGTTTTTTGCCTTGAAATATTTCAGCCAACAGCTACACATTAAGGCCTTCTGTACACTTGTAGCGAGCGAAGGGACGTGATTTTCTTGATTTTTTTTTTCGACGTGACAATAACTGTTTATTGAAAAACTGTGAAAAACATCGATTAGTACACATTTTCATATATATGTCCAAATTTTTTATTCAAAAATATTTCAAAATCCTGGAAGTCTAGCTGTCTTCCAGGAGCGCCTTCTTTTGAGCATCAGTTGCGGTGGACATGATAACTCGAGAACGGTTCGTCTGAAATCAGAATTTGAAAAAGATTGCATTAGTATATTGCATTGGCTTGGGCCTGGACGAAGAATTTGTAAAAATTTTGATTTTTTTTAAAATGACGATAATTTTAACAAAAAAAAATCATTTTTTGAACTGCATAATGTTCAGTTTGTTGGTACATTTTTTTTTGTTTTTCAACAAAATTCAAAATCCTTCGTCCAGGCCCTATCTATTATCATAATAAATGAGTGATATAAATTTGGTATGGATCGGATTAATAGTGTTTGTCAAAGGTGTTTCTCAAAAAAGACGATTCTGAGATAATTGCGTTCAATATTCAAGTATGTTTCTTTTACATTTATAGTTAATTTATTCATACTACCATGGAGTCGTCGATTCCACGGCCATACAATAATTCTTCTGCATCCTCTGCAGCCTCTAAAACATTAATTTGATACTGTCTACGAGCCATTCTTCCTTCTCTTGTGGCTGCTTCCGCTTGCTGCTCGGCAAGCGTAACAAGCTGAAATACCTATAACTGCATTGAAATACCTATAACGGCGAATCTGATGCTCCGATCCTTATGAAATTTGGTGAGAATATTGTACTTAAGGCGTTAGTTCACAGTAACGGGTGTAAAGTCATGTGCGAATTTAACAATTTTTTTCGTATGAAAAAGTGATTGACTCGTAAAATTAATTACACATCTATTCAATATGAATATCAAGCTGTTAGAAAATACATATTTTTTTTTTCGATGTACAAAATGGCCGAATACTCGAAACTTCTCGAAACAGCTTTTGTCCAATTGGCGTGACAAATAACTTCAACAATTTTCACTCGATTTACTTCAAAATTAAAAGTTATGTTCCTAATTGCATTTCGCAGAGACGTACGTACGGAATTTCTGATTAATCGAAAACTTTTCATTTTATGGGCACCTTTTGAGCAGTTATAACGAAATTTTCCACTGAAAATTCATTTCTTAAGTTCAAATACCTACGACTTTTGAATGAAACAATATTTTTTTAAATTCCGTACGTACTTCTCTAGGTATTCTAATGTAGATTGGCGAGAATTTTTGTTTTTTTGTTCTAGGTGAAAAATTGTACGCTGAATGTCACGCCGCGGAGCTCTTAAAAAAAGATAACAAAAGAAAATATTAGTAGTCGGCCATTTTGGGCATCGAAAAAAAAATTCTAACAGCTTGATATTCATACTAAATAGATGTGCAATTAATTTTATGAGTGAATCACTTTTTCATACGAAAAAAAATTGTTAAATTCGCACATAATTTTATACCCGTTAGGGGGCATCCATTAATTACGTGAGGTGATCTTGGCGATTTTTCGACCCCCCCTCTCCCCCTGGTGAGATGTCGTGAGATTTTGCTGGACCCCCTCCCCCCTCCACTAATCTCAAAATTTTTCAAAATGCATACGTTCACGGAAAATAAATTGATTTTTTCAAATGAGTTTCAAAATGATTTTTCAATTGATTTTCAAAATGAAAATCAATCGAAACTCAATTTTTGAAAATTTTTGAAAATTTTGAAACTCAATTTTTCAATTGAGTTTCAAAATGATTTTTTTCAATTGAGTTTCAAAATGATTTTTCAAAATGCATACGTTCACGGAAAATAAATTGTAGTAGACGTAACTGCGGTTGTAGTACCATTGACTCCACCATGTAAAGTAGTAAGGAGACTCTCTCTACGTGATAAAAATTACGTGATTATTAAAATTACTAAAATTACGTGATATTTGCCGAAGCCCCCCTCTCCCCCACATGAGAATGGGTGAGATTTCGCTCGACCCCCTCCCCCCAAACGCCTCACGTAATTAATGGACGCCCCCTTATTGTGGCCTAAGGTCTTGAAGAATATGCAATCAAATTTTTTTTCCATTTTTCTGACCATCACAAGTGCGTTTGTTTGGGTTAACGAATAATGTATTTATGACGGAGAAAAGTGGCGACCATACTGAATTAGCGTTCTATTTGGTCGAATTTTTAACGCTTTTCGGTCACGCGCTTTAACCGAGGTGTTTGGACTGTGGCAAAGGCCGTGACAAGTGTCCTTTATTGTACCTTTTTCCATTGCCATCCCTTTTTTCCGTGTCTCTCTTCTCTAGACACACGCCTCTTGCAGCTCACAACGCACGTTTCTTCGCCCGAAGGGTCTCAAGAAAATAATAAATGCACGTAACTGAAGTTTGACAATCAGGCGATATGTTTCATAGAAGGGGAACGGAAGAGCACAACGAAAACACAGAAAGAGTAGAAATTGGCCAGCGATTTTGTTTTTTTATAAAATGCTTTTGTTACTTGACGGTGAACCCGTTGTCTACTTCATTTTGAAAATAAACTTCGCGTTCCTTAGTAATCGACTAGTGACCTTTCGTGACCTTAACCCTTTGCGGCATAGTGTAATACTGGTGTGACGCCTAATTCAATTCAGATTTTGACGATTCAAAAGTGTTTTTCAATTCAATGTGGTGGTTTTAAATGCGTTTAAAGGTTCCTAGGACTTCGATAATTATTAAAACATACCTATTACATTTTTATTTTTCACGTAGCGGGTGTCATCAATAACGAAAGTGCAAAAAAACGAACCTTTTAACTTTAAAAAACTTGGTTTTTGATCCACTGAATACGAACCCGAATTCTAAACCATCGAATTGAAAATGGCGGATCCAATATGGCGGCTGTAAATCGCAAAAACTATAGGATTTTTTCCAAATTTGTTGATCTATTTTTTTTTGGGGAGCTTATTTCCAGAGTAGCAACTTCCACTATCATCGAACAACGTTTTGCATTTATGGTCCGCCATTTTGAATCCGCCATCTTGAATTCTCGAATTTTGAGTGCAGATTTGTAATCAGCGAGTCCGAAAACCCCCGAGTACCAAATTTCGTTATTATCAAACGACGTTTTACATTTATGGTCCGCCATATTGGAGCCGCCATCTTGAATTTCCGAATTCTGATTGCAGATTCGTAATCAGCGACCCCGAAAACCCCCGAGTACCGAATTTCGTTATCATCAAACGACGTTTTGCATTTATGGTCCGCCATATTGGAACCGCCATCTTGAATTTCCGAATTTTGATTACAGATTCGTAATGAGCGACTCCGAAAACCCCAGGGTACAAAATTGCAAGCCAATTGCACGTAAAGAAAAATGTATGCTTCAAAGGGTTAAGGGCTTAGTGAAAACGACGAACGCTCGTTCGTCGCTTGAGGCAACTCATCTTGAAGAGGAAGGTCCAATGTATGGTGCAGGAATCACGGAATGAAGGTAAACTTATGATTACAAAAAATCCCATGGCTAAATATGGAACGACAAAGATTTAGAAATGACAGAATTCTAAGCTCAAAATGAAGAAGGTTAAATTATTGTAAATTTTATCCTTCGACCGATGACGAAATCGAATAACTATTACACCAAAGGATTCTTTATTCGAGTGCTCATTTATTCGACAACATGTATTTAGATAGTCTACAGTTTGAGTCATACAAATACAGATTCGAACAATCTACACATTCATATCTCCGAAATAGAAAAAAGTATCTAATATTGGTAATACCATCTATGGCAAAAAGCCATACATCGAAAATACAAACTTCAAATGTGTAGATCTTACATAAGCAAATGATCGATAGTCCAAAATAGCGAATACCTACACTGAGAAAAAAAATGATTGATCTAAAATCATTGGTGTTATTGAATGAAATTTCGTTGATTCAATTGTAAAATTGTTGGTGCAAGTAATCGGATTTATTGGTCCAAACAAAAAGCTATTTACTTTAATAACATTATAAAATGAAAAGTTTTTTTTTAATTCAAAAGATATATTGTTAGCTGAGAACAATATTTGTTGAATCTATCTCAAAATTTATCGCGAACAAATTGTATAGTTTTGAATGCATTTTCTGCAACGAACTGAAATAGCGTTTCAATTCATAACATGAATATTGTTGATTCGAGTACACAAGAAAAATTGAATTTCGCTCGTTTGATTCAGATAACATTACTATTGAGTAAATATATTATTTTATTGTCTTCACCATTTATTTTGATTTTAGAAATAATAAGCGAATGTTTGAATTGATTAAAAAATTATGCGAACACAAAATTTGATTCTTGCGCATATACGAAGCGATTAAATCGTAGTTATTTTTATTTAATTTTTTTATACAATCGCGCTAAATGAAAACTACACTACCGTCCAAAAGTTTGAAAACACTTGCCCCGGTTCTAAGCCACACAAGAAGTTTTATCGCTCTTTTAAAACTGACGATATCTTAATTTACCAAGAGGCGATTCAAAAGGGACATATTTAGCTTAATTTAACTTTGGACAAAAAATTTTACGATTTTTTTTAACCCGGTACACATTTTAAGAGGTGGTCGTTTTTTGGCTTTTTTCGGGGAGTTGAAATTTTAACGCACGACTCGTGGAAACAATTTTTAACCGTTTTGCCCATGAAAAACTTAAAGCGGGGAGTACAAGCTACAGTATTTTTTTTAAGTTTCGTACGATTTTTTTCGCATAAATATTCAACTTTTTGCAAAAAACAACCATATTTATAAAATGTAGCCTAACTCTGAAACTACTGGGTTATCGTAAAACTGCTAAAAGGGTAAAAAATTGCATTCAATCATTTTGGATTAACCAAAAAAAAATCGGAATAAAAAAAATTCAAAAATCTAAAGAAATTTTTTTTTCAAAAATTTGAAAAAATTAAGAACATCTTTTCCCACATTTCCCGGGGATTTGTGGAAAAAGTTGCAAGAAGCTGAGGCCAGTCTGGAGCGGGGTCAAATTGACAAATTGATCGAGCGGATGCCACGTCTTGTGACAGCTGTCATCGCAGCGACAGGCGGCTTTTTCGATGAAAAAGCTGTGTAGATGAGGTAAGAGACCCGATTTTTTAGGATATAGAAATATTTTGTTGACTTGAGAAAACATGTTGAACATTTTTTTCGAATTTTTTTTTCTAAATTTTTTTTGGTAAATCTAAAATGATTGTATGTAACTTTTTTACCCTTTTAGTAGTTTTACAAAAACCCAGTAGTTTGAGAGTTAGGCTACATTTTATAAATATTGTAGTTTTTTTGCAACAAGTTGAAGTTCTATCGTTTAAGGCCTTAAGCCTTAGTAACGGATATAAAATCATGTGCGAATAGGACAATTTTTTTTCGTATGAAAAAGTGATTCACTCATAAAATTAATTTCACATCTATTTAGTATGAATCTCAAGCTATTAGAATTTTTTTTATTCAATGTACAAAATGGCCGACGACTAATATTTTCTTTTGTGATCTTTTTTTCAGGCGCTCCGCGGCGTGACATTCGGCATCCACAATTTTTTACCTAGAACAAAAAACAAAAATTCTCGTCAATCTACATAAGAATACCTGGAGAAGTACGTACGGAATTAAAAAATATTGTTTTATTCAAAAGTTGTAGGTATTTGAACTTAAGAAATGAATTTTCAGTGAAAAATTTCGTTATAACTGCTCACAAACTGCTCATAAAATGAAAAGTTTTCGATTAATCCGAAATTCCGTACGGACTTCTCTGCGAAATGCAATTAGGAACATAACTTTTAAATTTAAAGTAAATCGAGTGAAAATTGTTGACGTTATGTGTCACGCCAATTGGAAAAAAGCTGTTTCGAAAAGTTTCGAGTAGTCGGCCATTTTGTACATCGAAAAAAAAAAAAAATCTAACAGCTTGATATTCATACTAAATAGATGTGTAATTATTTTTATGAGTAAATAAATTCTTCATACGAAAAAAAATGTTAATTTCGCACATGATGTTATACCGGTTACTGTGGCCTAAAGCCTTAAAGAAAAAAAAAAACGATTTTTTGATCGTTGCAAATGTATATCCCGCCTTAACCCTTGCCAGTCACACCTCGGAAAAATTACGTAAAAGTCGTACTGGGTGAAATTCACCCCAATCATTTTGCAATGTGATAAATTGTTGAAAAACGTTTTAAAAAAATACTGCAGTGCGCGTTCAACTCTTTTCTACACGACCATACCGATAATTTTCAAAAAGTGTGATTTTAAATATGCAAAAAACATGTTCCATTTTTCCGAATTTTCGGCACGGTATTCCAGGTCAAAAAACGGCTGGGTTATATTTCACCCGGTGCGACCATTAAGGGTTATACGTGTTTTTCTCGAAACACAGTTGTGAAAGTCGGTGGACATGATATTTCGAAAACCTCTCAATGGATTGTTTCCAATTTTACAGGAGATACGATGAGAAACATTTAAAGGTCGTTGAAGATCTCACTTTAAAACAATTTATCTTCATTTTCCAACAGTTCGCCAGCGAAAGACAGCGAAAGACAGACGAAGGCAATTCGTCGCCATTTTGTTGAAAAAAAAATATTCAAAATATCGACGATCGTCAACGACTCGTACCTACAGTTAACTTGAATAACCCGTTTGGTTTTTTATTTCGAATCGACCGTTTAAGCTGGAAAGTGTCCACCGTCAAACGTCGCAAAAAAAAAATTCCTCATCTGCCGGCGGCCATGTTTTTGTTGTTTTTCCGTATTTTTTGTTAATTTTCTTTAGGCACTCAATATATGTACCTTCGTGTTAAAAAAACGCGTTTCTTTATCGTCAACCGTTTCGCAGAAAAAAAGATCGGAACTCGGCCATTTTTTTCGAGCCTGCAGTGGCCCCTAAAAACTCTAGAAACTCCGAGCCTCGACAGGCACGACGAAGTTACGAGGGATCGCCTATGCTGACTACCGACCCCTAAAACTTGACAAATCCAAGTTTAAAATTCCCACAAAAATGTCTTCCTCCAGGCTCTTAGTGACAAATCCAATTTTCATCGACACGTCAGAACTTTCCGGAGCCATAAATTCTCAATTGCCTGAATCTATATCGAATAATTCCCAACGTTCTTCTCCCCGTGCTAAAGTGCGCAGTTTTTCATTTTTTTCCGCGACGAAAAACGCAAGGTTCGGTGGACACGAGCAGGCGTGCACACAGACGACCGCGAGATAGCGCTTGTGCGTGGACGCGCCGCGCGTTCGTGAGTCTTCGTGCGTCCTCGGCGGCCCTCGGCCCTCGACCCCGTCCGCCTCGGCGTCGAGCCTGGACGACCCATGGCGGCCGTAGCACAACTCTTCGTGGCTCTCACGAGACAACAACAATCTGTGACTCTACGAACGCGAATCTTACCGTCCACGAGCATCGTGAACGATCCCACGACGTAACAGACGAAACAAAAACACATTCTCGCGTCGTTTCTAACCTCCAAATACGTCGCGAACAAACGACTGGAAACGCGTTTACGTACAAATATACGTATACGTACACGCACGTATATATACGGATACATATCTGTGTGTATATATTTTTCTTCCTCGTTCATTCGAAACACGTGGAAAGCGCGCTTATCGCGAGGCCGAATCAGCCGACTGGCTGTCACATCCGAGAAATATCTAATCTCTCGCGCTCTTCGATCGGTCCGTGGGTTTTGTTTGTTGTTCTTCGCAAGCGCTAAACCGTACAAAGTACCTTGTTTTTCGCGCGGACTTTTCGAGGCGAATAAATTCAGTGCTATGCGGGTATAATCAAGTGCTCGATTTTAGTCGAGAATTCGACTCGCGCGAGTGTATTTTGAGATCGAGAAAAAGGCCGTCGTTCGACTTAAAGAAATGGAGCTGTCGCTGGACTAGTTTTCGGTACGGCGTCGTATGGAGAAAACACGTTTTTTTTTTCTTCTTTTTCCTCGGCCTTTTATAAATATCGCGAGGAGGTGAGAGGCGGCCAAGCTCCGAGATAACAATCGCCTCTGATTCGTGTACACGCGTACAGCCCACGCATGTGCACGTAAATTTCGTACGTGCGAAAACACGTGGTGTATTATTCTTCTTTCGTCTTCCCTGTCGAGAAAACGTGCGCGTTTGCGGAGACGCGAAAATGCTGCTGAATTTTGCAACGGTGCTGCTCTTCGGCCTCGTGACAACCGGAAATTGCTTCTTCAATCTCTTTCTCAGCCAGACGGAAGTCCGGAAACTCATGGGTAAGCGCACTCCTCTCACGTACGTCAAACGATAGATTGCGATTAAATGAAGTTTGCATCGTTGGAACGCAATGAAAGTTCTTCATGATATTATTCGTTTCTTTATTTTCATTATCACGTGAAATCTTTTTTTGCAGGTTATAGATTTTTCATTCAAAGATCCTCGAAAATGTTTGTCACTTTCGTAATCTGAATGTGCCGAAAAAATTGGTAATTTGAATAAAACATATTTTCGTTGCCGTCCAACTATGGAAACTTCAATACCATATTAAATGATGAAGTTTGCATCGTCGGAACGCAACGAAAGTTTCTTTTTTCTTTTGTTACTCGCTTTTTGTCGCCGATTTAGGGGAGGAAAATCAACCAAATGGTTTTGATTGTCCTCATTAGAGATCTACGAGCTTAATATATATAAAAAATTATCGATCGTTATCGAAATAAAGAAATGGAAAAAGTAGAAAAGAACTTTCGTTGCATTTCAACGATGCAAACTTCAATCCCATGTGATTAAGGCGACGCGATTTGTTTCTCTTCTGGGCAGTTTTAGAAGATTAACAAGTTTGGGATTTTTTGGCCACTTGCGGGAAGCACTTCCGGAATTCGACGAATTTTCGGGCTGTGCTTCCTTTTGGCGCGCGATGAAAAACATCGTTCTCCCCCCCCCCCCCCCCGGCCGGTTTCGAATTTTTTGCATACCTTGGAAAAAATTGACTTTGAGCGTTTGGTTTTCGACTTTGTAAATTACAAATTCGTGACAAAATCATTGGCATTTTGAAAGTTGGGGAAATGGCGAGATGTTGAAAAAAAATGTTTGATTTTTGACCGAAACAAATTTCGAATCTTTAAAAAATATCAAATTTTTAAAAAATGTTAAATTTTAAGCGAATTTAAATTGCGTAAAATGAAAGTTTTAAAAAAATTTTAATTTCTTCAATTAAAAATAAAAATTTAATTTCTTAAAATTAAAAAACAAAATTAAATTGCATGAAATACAAAAAAAATTGCTTAAAATATTTGAAATTTTTTAATTTCTTAAAATTTAAAATTTTTTAAAATTAACTTAAAAAAATGTTAATTTAATTTTTATTTTGACCGTTGTTGACAAATGGATGAACATGGGAAAAATCATTCGGTCGTAGGATACACAATGGTGTCCAAATTTAAGGGGAGGGGGGATACCTTTAGGTGTGGAAAACATTGCTGTTTTTCATTATTTTTTCAAACAAAAGATCTCTTCACCAATTTTTAGACTTAGGGTATGTTTTATTACTACTCTTGGCTGTAACATGGTATTTATTTATTTTTATTCATCTTAAAAAATGGCGGAAGTATACCACGATCTTCTAAACGGGTTGCAGCGGGTGTGAGACGGCGTGACACGTAGCGTCGGCGGGTATAATCTGAAAAAAAATTGACGAAGCTCTTTCTTTCATCAACGCTGATACGCAGTATATGAACCGAGAAAAAGTGGGAAATGTTGAAAATCGATGAAATTGTACGCCTTGAAACAAAAAAATTGTTGACGTTGAAGTTTGCATCGTTGGAATGCAACGATTTGTTAAAATTTCTTTATTCGCCCAATCATCGAAAATCCTTTTGCCCTTTCAAATTGAGGTCATGAATCTCCAACGAGGGTACATAAAACGTACGAGTGATTTTCATAGCCCGAATCGGCCAAAACAAAATTTTGTCAAAAATAATTTATTTCCATTCCGTTACAACGATGCAAACTTCATGAAAATTGAATTTTCCAAAGAAAAAATGGCTACATTTTGCAATCGAAATACTTATTTTTTCACGAACATTCAGGGTCATATTTTATACGTTAAGGTTAGAAGTATTTATAACATATTTCATCATAATCGGTCGATTAGTTTTTTAGCCACAGGTCGTGCATTTGCAAATGCAGTTTAGAAGACCGTGCCATACCTAATCAATCTTTGAAGATTAATACAAAAAAAAATACCATGTAACAGCCAAAAGTAGTAATAGAACATACTCCAAGTCTCAAAAATGGCGAAGAATACTTTCCTTTTGAAAAAAAAGAATGAAAAAGTACAAATCTTTCGGATAGCTCCGTATGTAAACGAGCACTATTATTATTTCCGTGTCAAAGTTCGATCCGCACGGACTCCCTATATGGTGCGGGTTAAATGCATTGATTTAGTGAATTAATTACTATTGCATTTAGTCGGTGAGGCATGCGGAGCTTTCGCGGATGTTATTCTGTATGTCTGTACCGTATCGAAAAATCAATTTTTTATTCTAATGAGGAGGTTCGTGCACGTATTACCTTTAAATGCCCTTACGTGTCTAGCGATATTGATGGCGTTGAAGTCTTGTTTTGACGAACGTTTGCATCGTTGGAACGCAACGAAAATCCTTATTTATTTTTCGTTTCTCCATTTTTAGTGCTATTTAAAAAAAGAGTAGGGGTTTCAGCGTGAAAAAAAGCACTTTTTTGCGAATTTTTTTTCATCCATATGGATAGAGTAAATCGATCGAAACTTTTTGAACATTGTTAAGTGTCATTTCAAGAACATTCCGTGAAATTTGTACGCGAAAATATCTACAAACAAGAAAAACACGATTTGCGGTGTTTTCTCAGTTAGAAATTATCTGAAATCAAGTACCATTAAAATTTAGTCGAAGTATCATCAAATCCTCCCCCCAACGGTCTTTGATAATTTTTTTTTTTTCATTTCTAAATTTTTGGTGGTCATGTAAAGTGAAAAGTGCTATTTTTCACGAAAAATTGCGCCATTTTGGGGGTGGAAAACCCCGTCAATGTAAAAAAAATCTCAAACTAACCGTTGGGGGGAGGTATTTTATATGCGGAAAGTGTGTACCAAGTTTGAAATAAATCGGTCATGTAGTTTTCAAATGGCAGTGAACACGGACTTTGAAAAAGTGGTTTCGAGAAAAACGCGGCACCGGCTTGTTTGTGGATATTCTCGCGTACAAATTTCACGGAATGTTCTTGAAATGACACTTAACAATGTACAAAAGGTTTCAATAAATTCACTCTATCCGTATAGGTGAAAAAAAAATCGCAAAAAAGTGTTTTTTCACGCTGAAACCCCTACCCTCCCCTTAAGGCCTTAGTCCTCTCTAGAGGCCGAAGAAATAGGCTTTTTGGGGATTTTTTGTCAGAAAAAGTAAAAAATAAATCGAGATTACAAAAAGGGTGTTTATCATACATATCAGTGACTGTATACAATAATTTTTTTCAAGCGATTAATTTCAAATTATTGTATTCAGCCACTGATATGTATGATAAACACGCTTTTGTGTAATCTCGATTTATTTTGTAGTTTTTCTGAAAAAAAAATCCCCTAAAATCCTATTTTTCCGGCCTCTAGAGTGGCCTAACCGCATAAACAATTATTTCGCATTTTTAGGTTATGGAGACCGAACAAGAGTCTTGAAGAAAAAAAATTGTAAATTTTGTCGCCCAAATAGGGCAAAAAAGATTAGGCAATGGTAAAAAAAAATTATTCCGTCGCATTCCAACGATTCAATACCATCGACATTATCGAGCCCCGATGTATCGGGTGGAAACGGTCGCACCGGAAGTAAAAATGATGCTCTACACTTCGTGAACTAAAGAATACAAAAAGGCAAATACAGAAGCGCCAGCGATCAAAAAAATAGGGCGAGAGAGATAACAGGAGAGTTCTCTGTTATACTTCATTTTCCACCGAGCAAGTTACGCGACTGAATAATTTTCTCACGATTCCTTGGGTCGCGAAAAATATTCGGCTCGCTGAATTCTCGGCAATTTTGCACGACACCTGAATATATATTAGAATTAGAATGCCCTCACTCTCCGTCCCTTCTCTTTTACTCTCTCGCTCTCTCCCCCTTTTCCCGCAGGATCGCCCGCAACACACGCGCGTTCAACCTCGACACCCTCCGTTGTTCTTTTTTCATCTTTGTTTATACTTTCCCTTCTTCTTAGCCGTTCGACTGCCACCGATTGTTCCCCCCACTTTTCCGTTCGAACGATCTATCATTTTTCCCTATTTGCGCAATCGGTCGCCACCGGATGCACCTCCACCTTTCCTCCACCCTTCTTCCTCATTGTAAAATTCGATGCGAGAAAAATATCTCGGAGATCGCTACGAAAATCACCGAAACATTTTTGGGAATCCTTATTGAACATTTATAACCAAAACGGGGGAAAAAACGAACAATTTTTCAAAATGAAGGAATAAAAAGATCGAGGAGAATCTTCGTTGGACTCCAACGGTGCAAAACTTCGACTCGCAGGGGTCTGAATTAAGCAGGGGTCTTCTCACTTTAGACGCTAAAAAAGGCTATTTTCGTAATTTTTTTTGATAGGTTTATATTATAGATATTGATATAAAAGTTGTCACACTTGATAAATACACTTTCGAAATACATAAAAAAATATTTTTATTTATTTAAGTCACTATAGACGAAAATGGTGCTCAAAAAAATTTCCTAAAAAAATTGTAGGTCTGCGCTGTTGATTAAATCTCGGAGATGGATGAACAATGGCGGACATTTTTCGAAAAAAAAACAAAAAACAAAACGTTTTTTTTTCACCGTTTTTGGCAAAAAAAATAGTAAATACCAAAATTTAAGAAAATCCTCGATATGCGCTATAGGGATAATTATAAATGACTTAAATTTCATTGTGAATTGTATAAAACATTCACTGACGCAGTTTTTCTTTTCACAATAATTATTGATTATTATAAAAGCTACCATTTCATAATAACATAATAATCATTGATAATTACGAAAGCTACCTTTTTATACATGATTTATGCTTGATTTATTTAAGTTTTTCAAGTTTGTAGCACCACAAAATTTTTTATTATTCACGAAATAAAAATATAACACTGCGTAATTTTGCCTTTTAATTATTTATTTTATGAAAAGTTAGCATCTAGACGATAAATCTATATCTCGTACGCATGTTTTTGAAGTTCTTTGAAGAAAAAAATCATGAACCGTCATTTGACTCAACTGGACCGATCCAACCACTTTAATCTCCAAAATGCCAATTAACAAAGCAGAACGTGATTGCGTCCGAATGAAAAATGTTCCCTCAAACTTTCCGTCCGTTTCCTGTATACGTTGTTCCATCCGACTTTTTTCCATCCACTATGCAGATATTTGAATTCACCTCTCGCTTGTTCTCTGTCCGGGCCCCTCTCGGTCCCTTCGGCGTAAACTTCGCTCCCGTTGTACCAGACAAGGTCAGGAACTGTTGGGCGTTTTGCCTCCGCTCGCCTTCTCGTCCTGTGCGTCTCTCTCTCTCTCTCTCTCTTCTTTTTGTCTCCCGGTCTTTCCCATTCTCTCTTAGCTCGGCTTCGAGCTCGTCGACTCAAAAATTTACAATCCATTATTCGCGCTCGTTGCTCCTACGAGGGACGCGCTTAGAAATTGCTCCCTGCCCTGTGCTCCGACGCACGTCCTGGCTCGCACGCTTTATCTCGCTTCATTGCCACCTACGTATTTACGCACGTGTGATATTTAATGTCCTCCAAGTGCAGGCACATTGCACATTCGGATTATATACATTTTACGTTGACGACTTTTTGACCCGACCCATTTTGATTTGGCTGAAATTGAAATGTGTTATTGTTCTTTCCAAAAATGTTTGTGTTACTTTTCAATTTTTTTCACACGATCGGAATCATGTAGTGATTTTTTTTGACGTTTTTTTTTAAATGCTCAAAACATTCTGAAAAATTGACCAAATAAGATCTTATATTTCCAATTTTCTGTTTTGGAATGTACTTTATGAAATAAAATATTTTTTAAAGACTCAGTCATCTTCGATATTATTTTTTTTAAATACGAATTTTTCGAAGTTCGACATTTACGATTTTCGATTTTTTTTTTTGTAAAAGAATATGATAAATTTAGCTCTTTTTGCCGCAAGACCCATTGTGGTAAGATCATTCTTTTAATTTTTTCTTCTAAATTGAAAACTTATGCTTGATTTTTTGAACATTTATATATATAAATATCTATATACATATAAAATACGAAAAACACACATGCATGTGAAATGGAAAAAACGATGACTTGCCGATCTTCTTACCGACCTCTCGATCGTCGGACAACGACGAGAAAACCGAGAGCAATATCGATTTAAAAAAACTGAGTGCACCACGCTAAACTGTCTAGTATCTATCCTTCTCATACGTAAAAATGAAGACAACGGCACCTTATGGTAATTTAGGTGACTCAGTTCGTGCAACTGTGACGATCGGAAAAGAAATACTTTCGACAGCTTACCGACACTGATGGATGGGTTCGTCCGAGTAGCAGTGAAAATTCCTCTGGCCCTCCATTGTTCCAAAATCGTCGCGAAATGTCCCCAGCACGAACAAATGCAGGAAAAGAACGTCACACACACGCGCGTGTGTGTGTGTGTGTGTGTGTGTGACTAATAAAACAAAAAAACGAGAAAGTTGCCGGAAAAAAAGGTGCGAGTCGTGTAGCGACGAGTCGTCCACAATTAACTCTACTAATTTTAGCCGTCCTCTGCAAACAAGAATCGTGATTTCAGACCGAACGACGGTCGTGAGTTTTTACCTCTTTATTTTGGTTTTTCCTCACGCCTGTTTCGTTTTGTCTAAAGAAAATGCCGTCGCATATATAAATTAACGTGGTTCGGAAGTGTTAGGTATGAATACGCGTAGGTATACGTACACTCGCGTTCATCCGCACACTAGATAGAAGTGGAACTTCTCGTCCGTCCGTTATTTCCGTAGTTGGTAAAGGGCACGAAGGGACTAGAAAATTCGTCACCATCAAACCAGTTCACAGCGAATAGAGACTTGCTATACTCAGCCTCGCCCATGATGCTTAAGTTTGCATTGTTGGAATGCAATGAAAATGAATATTTCTGAATTGCTCTGAGAAATTGGGCTACTGTGACGACCCGAAAATTAGAATTATTTTGAAAAATTGTTTTTGAAGGAATGAGCAAGATGACTGCAAAATCGTTTTGACATTTATTTGTATGTATATTAACACAGGTGTGTAGCAAATTTAATCTAAAAATATCAATAATTAAAGACTTTGTAAACAATCTCGTGAAGGACCTTTGAATGTGAGGGGCTCAACGGTGTACTTGATTTTGGCCACCCGGTTGATCTGAAAAAACGAGCTTTTTTCTTACTTTGAATAGATGATATTAGCTAAGACTTGACCCAGCTTTTTTTCGTTATCTTGTTTTAATCGTTAAAAAAAAGTGTCTGAATATTTTTCTCCATTTTTTTATAGAAAAAAGGACAATTGTTGTTAATAACTAATGAAAAAAAAATGTTAAGAAGAAAAACATCGGTCAAGACTAAACTACTATTACAATGAATAAGTGTACCGACTTTCCAGTCAATTCGGTCATTAGATGTCGAGAAATCGTGTACACCGTTTTGAGAAAGATAGTTTCAAGAATAACGCGTATAAACTTTTACTAGCAGTTCTATCGTTGTAATAACGAGATTACCTTCAATCTACGATTTCTGCACCATTCGTTGGCCCTTCCCCTTCAATTTGAGTTGCCTCAAGTGGCGAATGATTTTTTGAAATTTTCACAGTAGCCTAACCTCTTCATTTCTCTTGGTAGATTTTCCTGACAAAAGTCCCTCAACCATCTTTAAATATATTTATCTCGCGATTTACAATACAAATCTATTAAAAATATCTATAACAATGAAAATAGGCAAAATAAAATGTTAAAAAAAGAGCTTTTGTTGCAGTCCAACGATGCGAGCTTCAACACGATGTTTCTCCCCTATGTACACACGTAATAGAGTATCAAAGTCCTTCGAACCCGTTATATCTACACAATGCTGGCTACCAACACAGCCGACAATTTCGAAGACACTCATATAGTATTGAAGTTTTCATCGTTGGAATTCATCGAAAATGTATTTTTCCCCTATTCTCCTATTTTTTTTACCACATTGAGGGTACGAAAGTCACAGAAGCATTTTCGAGAAGCCTTATTGAGAGTTAACAAAAAGCAGCAAAAAAATATTTCAAATAATAATAAAAATCGAAAAAGTAAAAAATCACGAAGAATATTCGTTGCATTCCAACGATGCAAAATTCAACACCATGACACGCGTAACGTTCTGAAAACGAATCGTTGACTTTTCCGGTCAGGAGGCTCTCGTACGTTCATTTGAATGTGCTTACCTTTATACAAATGTGATTTCGAAGAAACGAGGGTTTACGTGTAACATTGAGTGTGGGGAGAATTGGCAACTACGAGGGCGGTCCTCAAAGTCGAATGACTCCAACAACGGCTTCTCTGTTCGGTTTTTTTTTGGGCAAACTTCGGCCCACGTAGAAAAGAAGAGAGCCAAACGAGAGGTGGTAATAAAATATCATAACGAGGTCCTTGTTAAGCACGTATCGTTGTACAGGTGGTGTGTGTATACGCCGGCTTCGAATGTATGCACGCAGCATCCGATCTCCCGTCCTAAACGCCGTCTTCTTTCTCTCTGGACTTTTTTTTTTCATCTGCTCTCGCTAGTTTGCTTAGACACCGAATCATCGACGGTAACTATTCTTGTTGATTTTTTTGTTTTTATTCAGCTGACGTTTGCTCAACTACTTCGTGTTCGTGGTCTTCTTTGTGGACTTTTTACTTTCGATATTTTTCGTCGCTTCTTTTGTCTATTTCTGGCCCTTGTTGTTTTCTAGCCCTTTTTTCATCCTTCTCATCCTCCGCGCCCGTCTTCCTCTCGTTCCGTCTTTCCCTCCAACCCTCCCTGGACTGCAACAACAAATGTGTTGTTTTTACACACTTTAAGTGTGCAAATGGCTGTAGACACTTTTTACACGTTTTAACGTGCGTGAAAAATCGTGTAAAAATAACACGGATAGATGCGTTCATGCAACACTTACGTGTGTTATTTTCTTACACGCGTTAAGGGGCTATATCAGTGTGAACGCTGGAAATTTGGGTGATTTTCGGAAATTTTTTGGAAGAAAAGTACTCAATTAATTGTTTCGGAAAATTAAGAATATATTCGGCTATATTTGACCTATATTGCATAATTTTTTAATAGAAAAATATTGAGATCCAAGCGACTTGTGTACTGGCTTCGGAGGCGCCAAAAAAAAAGTTCCTCCACTGCTGACATGATTCCGGCCGATTGAGTAGGTGAAACCGAAAAAGGAAAAAATTTCGTTAAACTGGAAGGTATTTCCTGTACAATGACGTAGGATTTTCGAAAAATATCAAAATCTAACAAAATTGCGTAGTTATGAAAAAAAAAACGTCTGTTTTCTTGCCTATAAAATGGTCGTTTTTTTTTTCAATGCCAAATCCTCAGTTTTCATCCAATCAAAAATATTCTACGTCATTGTAGAGTAAATATATTCAAGAGTACTCAGTTCAAATTTCAAGTCAATCGGATCATTGCTCTTTGAGTTACAATGTCAGCAAATTTGAAAAATCTCAATTCGAGACAAACGCTTTTAAAGATTTAACTATCAATTTTTGCAAGATAAAATGATATTGATATAAAGGATATAAATGATAATGATATTCTTGAAAGTATAATATGTCGAAAAAGGCAAAAAAAAAATCTTAAGGATGTTCGCCATATTAAGGATGTTCGCTACGGGCGATACAATGTTGCCATGCTAAACCATGTTAAAAACATAAAAAATAGCCAAAAGTTCAGAATTTTATAAAATTTGGTGTAAATATTCTTACGTGCCAAATTTGACAATACAATTTTTTTCAGATTTTTCTTCTGCACAATTATCGAGTAAGTTAAGGAGGTTGGAGCGTTAGCCACAATCCAAGGTTAAATTTAATTAAAAAAAATACATGTTATTGTTTATACTAAACTGAGTCTTTACGCATTTTTTGAACTTTTTTCACCACCAAACACCAGAGATAAAACGTAGTTTAATGTATGTAATTTAACGTGCGGTTAGATGGGCAAGACTTTCACACTAAAGGTTATGTAATTTTTATTGCTATTTAGCACCAAGATAAACCATTTCTAACAACGGATTTACGCAAGCTGAACCTTTGTGAACATTTAAAAAGAAAAAATCCTCATCTTGCCCATCGTAAACCATGGGCCAATAACCTCGTGACGTAAATATGAATATGCATAATAATGAACTACTCAAAATTTCGTTGTGAATTGTATAAAACATTCGTTGTCGTAGTTTTTTTTCATAATAATCATCGATAATGTTATGCTTTTTTAAGTTGGTAGTAGCACAAAAGTTTTTCTACTCTACGTAATAAAAATCTTAAAATGCATAATTTTGCCCTTTAATTATGTATTTAAAAAAATAAGCATATATAGAATAAATCTGTACCTCGTATGCATTTGTTTGAGGTTCATTGAAAAAAAAAAAAAAAAAATGAATAAACCGTCATTTGACTCAACTGAATCGCTCCAACCTCCTTAACACTAAAGTTCACGTGCATAAGCATAGTGTTTCCGTATAATAGGTATACATTGCGAGCACAAGAAATCTGCTTTAATGCTTAATTACTCGATAACTAAGTAGAATAAAATTTTGAAAAAAAAATTGTGTTTTCGCACTCAATGTTGAAGAACATTATCACCAAATTCGATCAATTTTTTAACATTTTGACTTTTGCACCGAAACTACTTAAAATGTGTAAAAAGTGTCCACAGCCATTTACACCCTCAAAGTGTGTAAAAACAACACACTTATTTTTGCAGCACTGTATGTACATGGGATTCGTTGCAATAATAAATTGAATAACAAAAGCTTTTTATCGTCAAAATATATGCATTTATTGAACTGAACTGAACAGTACTTATATATTACTCTGTAGTATGCATGAGAGGTGTCACTGTTTTTCTTGTCTTCGCATAGGCTCGGTTCTCGTACAGCTTCACGACGACGGCCGCTTTTTGCTTGTCGATGATGGCCTCGAAACAAAAATACGTCGCTAAATATTCAATGCAGCTATCGAGGTTTTGGAAAATAGATTCCAATTTCAGGTTCTTCCACGTGACAAACTCAAACATGATCTACAAATGAAACAAAAAGTTAAGACCAAATGTGGTATTCAATAAACCGGTTAATCAATCGATGTCAAATCAACTAGAGTTTCACGTGATGCCGTAACCAAGGTGATTTTCAAAACATATGATCAATAACTCGCAATTAACACACTTAAACTGTGTTGCTTTTCCCTGTGTTATTTTTGCTCTCGTGTTGCTATCAACGTGTGTTGTTTAGTCCAATGTGTGTGAAGGGGTAAGGCCACTGTAACGGCCCAAAAAAAAGGTTTTTTCACTAATTTTTTGCTCCCGAAATTGAAGGTATTTGAAAAAAAACTTTTAATGGTGTTATCGGGCATACATTAAACTTTATTATAAAATTTTTTTACAGTAAAAAAAAACAAAATGGCGGTTCCACAGCTATCTTCCCGGGACATGTTTTGCTTCCAGGGCTCCGCGGCACGCAGCACCACTGGTGCACTTTTGAATCTAGAACAAAAAAAAACCATTAATCTAGAGGGCTATAGCTAGAGAATGTCGATCGGATTTTAAAAAGTATCAATTTTTGTGGATTTGGCGTGCATTTGAAAAAAAAAATTGATTTTTGACGAAAAAAACGGCAAGTTTTTTGTTAATAAAAAATCAATAAATAAAGTTCTTGAAAATTCCGATCGACATTCTCAAGATAATGTAAATGTTCACATCTGGTTAAAATTTCAAGTAAAAAAAATGAAAATTGTTCGAGTTATGCTGCGTGCCATTTTGAAAAACCATGTTTCGAGAAAAACGCGTTTAAAGTTTTGCGAATAGTTTGTTTGGGTTTGTTTGGGTCGCACAGGACCTTTTTTTTCTTATTCTAGAGGGTTTAAACTATTTTTTAAGCCAATAAAAAAAAATCGATTTTTCAAAAAATTTACAGTGGCCTTACCCCTGAATGTGCGTCTTGTATGTTGATTCCACGCGCTTTATGTGTGTTCGAATAAGCGCGTTATTGATGGGGACAGCTACGAAGGTGTGTAATAATTAAATGCGTAAAAATTGCCCGCTCATGTGTGCAAGTGTAACGCATTACGTGTTACCAAATGCATAGGTGGGTAGAATCAACATAGCAACTCGTGTCTAGCCTTTATGTTGTATTACTTCTACATACTTTGAACATACGTCAAGGATGCCTGGTGTTTGCAATGTTTCCTGGCCCCTTCGACCCATTGCTTCCGTCTTCACTTCCTCTCCTTCCTGCTCCTCTGCCCTCTCGGCCCTTTCCACTTTCGCCTCATCCCTCCCATCATGTCTCAGCTCGTTATGCCCTTTCCCTTTTTCGTCCTTCTCTTTGTTGTCCCTGGCGCTGCCCACCACCTCATTTTATCGTTATTCTCCGCTTCTTATGCTCTTCTGCTTCTCCGGATACATCGCCCAATGCCCTGACCACTATACGCAGCCATGCCTCGCCGCTCTTTTGTGTCCGGCTTGAACCTTGGCTAGTCTAACCACAAGATCGGTCGTGCCGATATTAGAAGAAAAGACGAAGAATAAAACGTGAGCATGCCCTTTTTCGAACGTTGCCCGATCGTTGTTCATGCTTTCGTCTGCTCCTTGTGAAGGGGGCACATACGAAGAGATCGGGATATCCTTCGTATCTCACGCTCTCGCTCTCTCCCTCCGTAGGATTCACAATCATCAGCATTTTTAACGCTGCTTGTAGGGTTCTTACCAACGCCCTTCGGCGACCATTCATATTTTGTTACAATTCTTTGAGGGACTTTGGCGACCCGGAAATCAGGGTTATTTGAAGAAATTCGTTTTGAAGGAATAAGCAAGATCCGTCAAGTGGGTTTCGAGATATCATATCCAACGACTTTGACAACAGTGTTTCGAGCTTAGGGGCACACAAATTTGAGCTCTGTTTTTGTTCCCCTTTTTCTCACCATCCAATTATCTACTTTGAAGACGAAAAAAAATTGTCGCGGAAGCTGCGGGCGGTCAAAAAAAGTTTCAAGTTCGCTCAGCCTCCCAAAAATTCAAATATTTTATTAAAAAATCGTTTTTTTTTTCGTTCACCTCTCACCCATGAATGTTATGCTTTACAATTTTTAAATTAAACTCGCGACAGCCCTAGCCGGCCAATGAATATTTAGTGGTCGCTCAAGAGCTTCGAAATTTCCAATTGTCGCGATTTTTTAAATCTTCTCACTCATAAATTTAACACTGTAAAAATTTCAAAACAATCGATCCTTTTTTTCCTTTCAAACGGATTTTTCAAATTTACCACACTTTTATCCCGATAAAACGAGGGACCTATAATTTCTTTACGGACAAGAGCTTTAAGGGGAGGTGTATACCTACGAGCCGGAAAAAAGGGCATTTTTGTGAATTTTTTCAAGGAAAACTATTTGAAATTTCGGATTGGGGCTTTAATTATCTAAAAGTATATACATTCAAAAATATGTTTAATTTTGTTTGTTTAAAAATATCAAAAACATACAAGGATATTGTATGATCCTTGGAGCGTCGTGAAAAAATCTACGTATACGGTACCACTGGCGTTTTTCAAAAATCATCTGAAAAAAAAAACCGAAAAAGATTATCAGGGTGTCTACCGACCTGAAAAGTCATGAAAAATCTTAAATGTCA
Organism: Ophion obscuratus; assembly: GCA_964007375.1. Classification (NCBI taxonomy): domain Eukaryota; kingdom Metazoa; phylum Arthropoda; class Insecta; order Hymenoptera; family Ichneumonidae; genus Ophion; species Ophion obscuratus. The sequence goes on along the minus strand of OZ023317.1, from coordinate 34,926,861 downwards.
TGAAATTACACTCGACCTTGAAAAAGTCATGAAATGTCATGAAAAATTACCAGTCTACCTGAATTATTATACTCTACTAAATTATCGTTGAGTCTATATTCAATATGAACTAACTTTGTGGTACTTGTCGATAGAGAAACGACTATGGAATCGATAGAAAATAAAATAGAAGAAAGTAGAAGAAAATGATGCGTTATCTCAACATATATTAGTTTTTCTTTGTTATTCGTGTAAAGCGACTAGATGATATTACTCAAAGTTCCCAAATGTATGTAATATTTTTCTATATGTTCCGAAAATATATATGATACTGAAGTTTGCATCGTTGGAACGCAACGAAAATGCCGTAGCCAAATTTTTTTTTTTTGCAAATTCGGGCTTCCAAAAATACTCAAACTTTTTTTCAGGGTCCTTATTAATTATCTGAAGCCCAAACATGTAAGAAACATTTTTGGATGATAATGGAAACGATGCAATGAAAGAATAAAAATGAATTTTCGTTGCATTCCAACGATGTAAACTTCAACCTAGTAAATATATTTCTTTGCAGCAATCTTGAAATTATGTTTATCTTACATTTTTTTACTACATATGGAATTGTACAGTTTGGTGACTTTTCGTTTATTCCGTATACTTTTTATTGGCATACAACACACATCTGTTTGAACGAGCAAAATAAAAATATAATATAAATTTTAGAAAATCGGTCGCACCGTAGAACCATTAAGTATACTTCTATGCCAGAAAGTCATACTAAGAGTAATGAAAAAATCCCCATTCCTTGCCTTAAAAATCCTTAAATGTCATGCAATTTCAGTTCTGGTCAAAATTAGACACCCTGATTATCAAATTAGATACTATAATCTAGTAGTTGTCATAGCCGATTTTGAAAATATCGATTTATGACAAAATGGCGGACGTTGGAACATAAATAGTGTTTTTTGGGCCAAAAATTAGTTATTATTTTGCCTATAAAACAAAAAGTAAGTAACGAAAAAGAAAATCCTATGACAAGTACTAGATAATGGTGTATAGAATAACCACAAAAAACCTCAAGGCAATCGGTTCGTTGGTTTTCGAGAAATTTTGGGTACCAATTTGAAAAACGTGGTTTTGAGAAAAACGCGTTTGAAAATTTGGGAATGAATGAATCATGGAAATTTGTTAGCTCACATGGAATCATCGATATCAGGCGTTAAGCAGACTCTTGTTTGATGCAAAATCGTGTGGTGGTCACGAACCTAGTCCCAGCTCCGTCTAGGCCTTATCGACGCACGGATCCGGATCGTTCGAATTCGTTATTATTATTGCCATTATTCGATCTATTCCGTTGGTCAAGGATTGCTCGTGAGGTTTCAACGTAATTGAAAAGAAGAAAGAAAAGAAGAAACCCCTTCTCGGGGCTCGTATAGAACGGAAATGATGAACGATCGTTGCTCAATCGCGCTGATTGATGGAACGTCCCAGCATGCTCTCGACGTGTACGCCTATATGTTTTATGTACGACTCGGAGTCGGAAATTATTCACGAGTCGATCGTGAAATATTTTCTGCCGACAAAAAAAAGTCAAATACACGTAGAAAGAGAGAACAAAAAATAAAAAGGCGCAACGAAGCCGTCTAGGGTTTCGAGTGTACAACGCCGTCTCCAGGCTTGCAGAGCGATAATTCACGCGATACATACGGAATCGACGTGGAACTTTCACCTGGGTGCCGAATTCACGCTCGTATTTTCCATTCCCTTCCGCCTATATCGGGACATCGGCTTTTTATTTTGGAATATGGAGACGCGTACGTATGCGGACGACATTGTTCATCGTCGTTCATTCTCACCTGCAAAAGGTGACCTGTACAAGGACGTAGAAAAGAAATTGCAAAAATGGCGCAAATGTTTGGTCGTTGTTTTAGACTACGACAATCACCTGGACGGTTTTTTGTTCTTTCTTTCAGTTTTTTATTTCTTCATTTTTATCATTATCCAAAAGCTTTGCTTTTACAAATTGATGATGTAGATTTCTAATAAGTATACGTAGAAGAGTTCGAGCGATTTCCACAGCCTAAATTGGCGAAACGGAAATATTGGTAATTGAAAAGAATTAATTTTCGTTGCATTCCAACGGTGCAAACTTCAACGTCACTTTTTTTCATCAGAATCCTTAAGGAGTCTTCTCACTTTATACGCTAAAAAGGGCTATTTTCATCAATTTTTTTGATAGGTTTATATTATAGAAATTAATATAAAAATTGTTCCACTTAATAAATACACTTTCGAAATACATAAAAAATGTTCGCATGTATTAACGTAACCCAAACAAACTTTCATCGAAACTACTGAACCGATCCTTATGAAATTTTAACCATATATTTACAACTATAGCTATAGCATATCATTTTTTTCTTCGAAAAATGTCCGCCATTTTGTTATTTTTGCATATATCAAAAATTGTATGATATGCGCTATGACCATTGACATACTGAATCTAAAGCGTTGGATTTTCTTGTTTCGGATGATCCATCTCCGAGATTTAATCAACAGCGCAGACCTACATTTTTTAGGACATTTTTTAACTACCATTTTCGTCTATAAATAGTGACTGAAATAAAAACGAAATTTAAAACATTGTATTTCGAAAGTGTATTTATTAAGTGCAACTACTTTTATATTAATACCTATAATATAAACGGATCAAAAAAATTGATTAAAATAGCTTTTTGTCAGCGTCTAAAGTGAGAAGACTCCTTAATAGCGATCTACATCATTTCAGCAGTAACCCGTGCAGAAATGGTCGCCGGGATCTAATTGGATTCTTCTATTGTTCCTACTTCCTGATAGGGATCCAATGGGTCATCGCATTGGATCCCTATACTACGTGGGGTTGAAGTTTGCATCCTTGGAATGCAACGAAAATAACTTTCCATTTTTTAATTGCAGTATCATTCTCAATAATATTTTGCAAATTCTTTGGAGATCGCTAAATAAGAATCCTAATATGTTTGCACGATTGTCGTAGCTCAAATCCGCCAATGAAAATTTGGGAAATGAAATTAAAAAAAAACTTTTTCGTTGCATTCCAACGTTGCAAACTTCAACGTCATCATACTAAAACGTCACGCTCGTACATATGGGGTTGATTTAGCCTTGCTTTAGAAGGCGAAATCAACCCCATTGATTTAGCCTTCCAAAGCTCGTTCCTTTGGCCTTCTAAGGTCGACTGAGAAATGCATCTTTGGAAGGCAACGAAAATTTTGTTTAATTTATCACCTCCATTGTTAATCCAAAATCATATGTTCTAGATTTTGGCTGTAGATCGCTAAATAAGAGTCCTAAAAATATTTGCTTCATTTTCGCAGCTGAAATCTGCTGTAAGAAATTTGGACAATGAAGAAAAATTGATTTTCGTTGCGTTCCAACGTTGCGACCTTTAATGTCATTCGTACGTTGCATTCTCATGGGTATTCCCTATTGGACTAAATGAATCCAATTGAAGTCCCAAAGGATTCCCACATTATCGAATGGAATTCGATACGATTCTTGATGGATCCCATCACATTCTGCACGTTGAATTTTTCAAACAAAATATATAAATATGCAAAATGAATGGATCTTAAAAAGGTGCAAATGTTGACTTGAATAGTACAAATCGGTTAACAAAGTATATCTGAAAAGTGGCTCTGAATGACATCACTGAAAATTCACTGTAGTTATAGTTTTTGTTTATTTCTTTAACCGCACTCTGACATAATATCACCACACACGTACAGGCTCACGTCACGCTTTTTCTCGTGACTTTTCACGTATTTTCGATTCGAACGTGGTAAGAATTCTCAAACGGCGTTTATCGGGGAACAGTGGCAGAATCCAATTGGATCCCAATGAGGCCTTCCTATGTGCGGTGTCCCTGACAAGTCCCTACAGAGTTGTGGGTACATATTGGGACTGCCCGACACATTTGTGCATAGGATCACGAAAGGATATATATTTTTTGGGAGATCTGGTGACTATCCAACAAATTTCTGCATGGGTACAAAAAAAAGTTAAAAAATCGCTGCATTTGAACGATGCATACGCAAACACCACAAATGATGAGGTCAAAGTTTGCATCGTTGGGACGCAACGAAAATTCTTACCAATTTCTCATTTTCATTATTATGAAAAATCATAATTTGCAAATTTCTTGTATGATCGCTAAATTAGAATCCTAAAAAATGTTTGCGTGATTTGCGAAGCTTAAATCTGCCAAAGGACATTTGGGAGATTGCCCAAAAATCACTTTCGTTTTATTTCAACAATGCAAACTTCGAAATCATTGCAATTTGTCTTTCATTATTTTTTTTATTGTTACTGCGCATAACATATAAACGTTGCTTTTTTTCTTTTAATAATCGTAGTCGTCTTTGGCTCCTCTTAATTAATTCCAATAACGTTGTTTTTTTCTTCTACATCCCGCATCTCGTTACGGGATTCGCGTTAAAGATTTTCGCCTTGAGAGTCGTGCGGCGCGCGATTGAATCATACCGAGGAGATAAAAGAGTTTCGCGGTCCCGCGTGTAGACAGACAGATATACATACATACATACATACATACATACATACATACATACATACATACATACATATATATATATATATATATATATATATATATATATATTCGAAAAGGCTTGGAGCATTGAATTGATTAATGACCGACTCGTAAAAGGAATTTTATCTCAATCCGCAGTTTGACTGAGAGCAAAACTAAAAGAATCTCCATCTTACGGGATTTTTGACACTATTCTAATCTCGAATCGACGCCTAACGAGGTGCCTTCAGGATCATATATTACGGTAGCGAACGTTCGAAAAGCCGGGTGAAACAGTTTGTTCAATATTTCACGCAGATAGTGCACGCGCGAAGCTTCTCTCTCTCTCTCTCTCTCTCTCTTTGTTCACATTACGTTGCTTCATTCATATTACTTTATATTATTATATCACCTAATGTAGTTATTAATTTTTCATACTATCGCATATTGTATGTATTGTTAATAGGCAAGGTAATGAAATTAGATGTCATCTAAGTGCGTTATCTTGATTATATCTTTAACATCTTCATTTTTATTGTTATTATTATTATGATTATTGTATAGCATTCATTTTCCTCTTCTTTTGTTTACAAAATTGCACATTAGTTGTACTTATTTGCCTAAAGGTATAACCAAGGCATAAATAAATCATGTCTCTCTCTCTCTCTCTCTCTCTCTCTCTCTCTCTCTCTCTCTCTCTCTCTCTCTCCTCCTTCCCCCCAGTAATTCTTCCTACGCGTCATCGTACGTGAAATTCTTTTTCTGTCGTTTCGCGAAAAACATGTTTTCGAAACTCGCTAAAAATGACTTGTCTAACGATCGAATGGCTTTCGAAACAAAAGCCTCGAACTTTTTAGGCGCTGGGAAAAACGCAGGCAGGCAAAAATTTTGAGTCGAAATTTTAAATCGAACAGAAAATCAATAGCATTTGCAAATTTTCATTCTGTCTGCATGTACAAACACAAATATGTATGTATGTGTCGAATATTTTGTCTTCATGGGGTTGAAGTTTGCATGTTTGGAATGAAAACTCATATTTACATGCAAATTTATATTTATATATCCTTATTATTATTGTTTATCCAAACTTACAGTTAAATGCAAATGTATATTACCTCAATTTTTTTAATCAAAATAACAAATATTTGTTTGCACATTCCGACCGTACATCTTCGAAATTTGTTTGAGGGACTTTCATAGCTGAAATTTGCAAAAAGAAAGTTGAGCCATATGGAAGAAAAATGCATCGCTTTCCAACAATGCGAACTTCAAGCTCATTAGTCTACGTATGTAACAAATATCGTTGATACACGAATCTTATTATCTCATTGTGAAATTCGCGCTCAGAGATCGCAGCGAAAATAGAATAAACGGTCATGGATAGCGACGTTGAAGTTTGAATCATAGGATTGCAACAAAAATAATTTTGTTTACATTTCCAAAATTTCATTTGGCAGACTTGGACTACGAAAATCACGTAAACGTTTTAAAAAAATCTTATTTAGCGATCTACAATGTGAAACTGCAAAATATGATTTTGGATAATAATGAGAATAATTAATTAAAAAGAATCTTCATTCAACCCTCTTCAATCATCTTATTGATATTCAATAAACTTTCTTGACATCGCTTGAGATATGCATGAAGGCGCAAAAATTTGCGTGCAAACGAGACGGTGGTCGGCGAAAAAAACAAAAAATTAATTTACCGTCCAATTTGAAGACCATCAACGATTTGAAGATGAAACAGGACATCAGCCGCTGTCACGAGCCTGTGTCAAAACACTAAGAACACGAGCTACAAGCTCGAAGCAATCGTCAAATATATATGCATACACATATATATACATATACATATACATACATATACATACATACATGCATATATATATATATATATATATATATATATATATGCATGCATATATATGCATATATATATATATATATATATATATATATATATATATATGCATGCATATATATATATATATATATATATATATATATATATATATATATATATATAAGCGAGGAGACACGTGGTGACGTAGCAGGAGCTCAGGGCGGCTTTCTCGATTCGTATAGCGTGAGATTCTATCCTCTCTCTTGCCTTCCACTCTTTTATCTTTCTCTCGCCCCCCCCCCCATCTTCTCTCTCTCTCTCTCTCTCTTTTTATTTACCTCTCTCCCTCTTTTTGCCCTGTCCCTCGCACACTCGCAGGACCTCGGGCCCTACCTAGTTAGGGCCTGACAGGCCCATCTTGATGGTGTATATACCTCTCTTCTGGTACAGTGCTTGGGCTCGCGCACGCGGCGGAGCCTCGTTTTCTTGCTCAAAGAGCCCGCCGGTTCCCCCGTGAAAACGTTTATGCACGGACATTGGCGCGGCGAAAGGTGGGCCTCGTTCATTCTCCGGCAACCTCAGGGAGGACCCAATTTCATCCGACCCAAACAAACATTCGGATACCTCGTAAATTCTTCCGTCTAACTAACGATACGTGAAGAATTAGAAAAAAGAAACAACAGGGACCATGCAGAAATCAATGTCATTGATTTTAGGTGTCTGGGAGAGCCCGCGTTTGCTGAGCTTTTATACAATTTTACGTATCGTTCGGTTTTGATGTTGCGTTCAGATGTTCAGGTCGTTTTGATGGATGAGGACAGGCTTTTTTGCGTAGATTCGGTTTTTTAGGGCACAAATGTGTTTGTGCGGGAAATTAGTGATTTTTTTTAGGTAAGAGCATTCTTGTCCTGCGATGATGACGTTTTGCTTTTACGACATAAATGATGTTTGGAGAAAAAACATATGTTATTTTTATTGACTTGACGCCGAGGTGGCAACTAACGTTTTATTCGCTTCGTATATTGGACACTTTTTTTGGACGTCTGATTGCCAACGTAATGCTCGGAGTTTAAAATCTTTTAGTGTGTATTTATGGATATAATGTTTAATGACAACATTTTAATGATTTGTATTCCTTTGGAAAATTGGCCAACTTGGAATGGAAATTAGACAAATTGATAATTGAACATTTAAATATTCGATTTATTAATAATTCGAATGCATACCTTATAAACATGAAATTGAAGTTTTCTCATTATTTGTTGTATGCTTATTTTTTGCAGAGGTCGTAAATTTCCAATAAGAATGCGTACAAGCATTTGCGAGATTTTCTCAGCCTAATTCGGCCAAAGAAATTGAGTAATTAAGAAGAATTAATTTTCGTTGCATTCCAACGATACAAACTTCAACTTCAATCGTTTAAATAAATATTGAATATTCGACAATTGAACATTCAGAATTCATATCAAATTATAAACTTATTTTACTTGAAATAGAAATACGAGAAAGTATTTCTAATTTTTAATTTATCTTGAATTTCTTTATTTTTATCATTGATCATAGTTTGGCCTCTTTGGCCTTTTTCGTTTATCATTTAGCCTTCATTTATCAGTTTCGCCTTTATCATTGATGTATCGTTAGGCCTCTTTTTTGCAAATTAAGGTCACAAAATTTGTTGCATTCCAACGATGTAAACTTCAGCTTCAATCGTTCGAATAAATATTGAATTCGACAATTGAACATTCAGAATTCATATCACATTATAAACTTATTTTACTTGAAATAGAAATACTCGAAAGTATTTCTCAAATATTGAAATATTAGGGGCCGGGTTGAAATTTCGAATTTTGAATGATCGGAACGCTCAAAACTGCGAAAGAATACTACTCCGAAAGAATTTTACACGAAAGGCCAAAACTCCGAAAATCTGAACACCGTCAAACTAATTCGGCTCTGGAAGTTTTAAAAGTTTCAAAATTTTCAATAAATCGACGAATTATTTGAGATTTTTTTTTCTATTAAAAAGTGATTTTACGTGAATTTTGAAATTTGTCTGGACAGTGTTATACGTTCTACATCATTTACAGTCAACTGTGTAGACTTTCGCTGGCATGATCTTGACGAACCTTGTAATTTCGATTACGTTGAAGTTTGCATCGTTAGAATGCAACGAAAAGGATTTTTGTTCTGTTTCGAAAATTTCCTTTGACAGATCAAAGCTAAGAAAATCACGAAAACATTGTTTAGGCTTCTCATTTAGCAATTTACAACAAATCTGCAAAATATGATTTTGGATAATAATGAAAATAAGAAATTAATAAGAATTTCCGTTGCGTCCCAACGATGCAAACTTCAGTCCCATTGATTTTGGAACGCTAAAATTAGGAATTTTAAACCGTCGGCGCATTGAAAATTCGGAATTTCAACCCAGCCCCCATGTAAGATGTAAAACGTACAACATTGTCTAGACAAATTTCAAAATTGACGCAAAATCACTTCTTAATAAAAAAAAAATTCTTAAACTAATTCGTCAATTTATTGCAATTTTTGAAACTTCACAAACTTCCATAGCCGAATTATTTCGACGGTGTTAAGAATTTCGGAGTTTTGGTCTTTCGTGGAAAATTCTTTCGGAGTATTGATCGTTCGGGGTAGTATTCTTTCGGAGTTTCGAGCATTCTGATAATTCAAAGTTCGAAATTTCAACCCGGCCCCATCTTGAATTTCGGAATGTTAAAATTGGGAGTTTTGAACCGTCGGGGCATTCGAAGTTTGGAATTTCAACCCGGCCCCAAATATTATGGTATTGAAGTTTTCATCGTTGGAATGCAACGAGAATGTACATTTTTTTTCTTCGTAACCCCGTATTTTCTTTTCACCCCACAATTAGGGTACGGAAGTTGCCGTAACATTTTTGAGAATCCTTGGTAAAAATTGATGACCAAAAACAGCAAAAAAAGATTTTACATTATAATAAAAATAAATAAATGAATATATCAAAAGGATTTTTCATTGCATTCCAAAGATCCAAACTACACTATGAAATCTTTCATCTTAAATTATTCGAATGAATATTCAATCATCAAATGTATAATCGTCTTTAGCAATAAACTATTCAACAATTTAAATAAATATTCAACAAGGAAATATTGAGAATTTCCATTAGATTAGAGATTCATCTCACTTGGAATGAAAATAGAATAGAGGACAGAGAGAGAGAATATCGGAAGACCGATCAATCGCACAATGCACACGGGAGTCTCTTGTGCGCATTCTCAAATGCCCCAAGCGACACCTTTTCAAGTCATTCAGTCACACGTACGGAACGAAATTGGAGCATCGTGCATTTGTTCTGTCTACGACGTCTACTGACGCCGTCTCCGTTGTGACTTTTCCGATGCATATGCGTATCGCGGAAGCTTGGAAATACAAAGGGTAGAAAAAGCTTCGCGAACAAGAAGAAAAGTCGCGAAACGCAGAGCTATTCGGAAGGCGCAACGAAAATATTGCGTGGGAGACGCTTATTGTGTGATTGTGGATTTGCACAAAAAAACGAGAGCTGTAAAACGACGTTGAAGTATGCACATTTTGTATAATCGGTTTATGCTGTGAAAATTCCTCAAACGTTTCCATGTATTATTATTGGAAACTTACGATTTCAATTTACGAAAAAAAGGCTTTGGATAATATGAAAAATGAAAATAAATAAATGAAAAAAATTTAACAATATCGTTTCACTGCAACGATAAAAACTTCAACGTTCATGGCTGTAAATGCTAAGGGGCAATATTTAAAAAGGCTCGTCCACTGTCAACGAAATTGAATGACGTGCGAAGCATTAAAAAAGGAGAGCAGCAACATCCTCGCACTTCCGATTTTATTTAACTCAACTTTCTTTGAGGTGCAAAATGAAAAATCGATATTTCACCCAGTTCCCGACTACGTCGAGCTCTGAAATTTTGCAAACATACATCTCAAAGGTGGCAATGCAGATTCAATTAAAAAAAAAAATATATATATATATATAACATTTTCAACTTTTCATGTAAAATTAGCGATATCTAATTATCCATATAAAATCTCACTAACACCTACAAATTCGTAGCTGACTGTGATTCTATGTGGAAAGTTTGTATGCAGCAATTCGTCGTAAGTTCAATCCCTACTAAAGTCTTTGTTATTTTTTTACAAGCATTTCATGTTCCTCACGTACAAACTCGTAAACTAGTAAACTATTAGTAACAACTAACTACTCAAATCAATCAAAGAATAAAAAGTAGAAAGGAATTTATATATAAAAAAATATAAGAAACGAGGTTTTATTTATTGTACTAAAAAGTATAAAAACAATTATTTTACCAAGTTACCTATATGTGACTATAAATAAAATCTTGAGGCGCTCAAAATTAAGACACATAATCTTTAATTTAAGCAAATCCGTTAACATATCAACTGTATCTAATTTACTGTGAAACAACCTTAGGTTTCTTAAATAAAAATTTCTTTAATTACTATTGTGCCAAATTGAATACGGTTAATGACACTGGATTGTTCAAATTTATTAAACATTTAAAAATTTGAGCGCCCCAAGATTTTGTTTATAGTCACATATAGGTGACTTGGTAAAAGAATTATTTTCTACTTTTTAAGACATTGAATAAAAGCTTGTTTTTTAAATTATTTTTTTTACATATAAATTTTGCTGGTCGGCAGTGTACAACCATTTTTCCAGAGATTCCCCGAGATTAAAAAAAAAATCTCAACGAATCCTTTTTTTCTGACTCTCCTTCGTACGTCCATGGAATTTTACGATCCCTTGTACTGTGGATTTAATTTTATTATTTCATGAATTATTTATGATGAAGTAGGTAGGAAGGCAACGAAATTGAAAAAAAAAAATCAATATTATCCTCTTTGGAAATACTTCGGGGGCCATACAGAGCGTTAAAAAAAATTGACGGTCCGGAGCCCATCATAGCAGTGAAGTTGCCTCGTTGGAATGCACCGAAAATGTCTTTTGATTTTCAGCACACTTGGGCTACGAAAGTCATTGAAACATTTTTGCGAACCCTTATTAAAAATTCACAACCAAAAGCTGCAGAAAATCACAACAAAATCACAACATAATCACAACAAAAAATCACAACAAAATTACAAAAACAAAAAATCACAACAAAATTACAACAGAAAATCACAACAAAAATAAATAAATGAAAAAATGAAGAATATTCGTTGTATCTCAACGATGTGAACTTCAACACCATAGTCCACCCGTAATGGGGGGCTGAAACAAAAAAAAAAGTCAATTTCCAGTAGTAAAGATATTCTCATCACTTTTAACTACGTTATATATTCTCAGTGCTTGAGAAAAGCCACAGAAATATTCCGAAGATTCGATGCTCCGCCTCTGGCTCTCAACATCAATCTCCGAGCTCCTCGTTAAGATTCTCGTGTTATGTTTTCTGTATAGGGATGTGCGTGCGTATAGTAACGCCGGAGAACGTAGAGACACGGCGGGGGCGCACGTGCATATGATTGCGATGGGAAAAAGGAAAAGAGAGACGAGGAGGGCAAGTAGGAGCACGATGAGAGATATATCGTATATACGCGTTTCGTACGAATCAGCCTGAATTTCCAGATTCAGCTGTATCTTGTGACAGGAACATTATTAAAGCCCTGTCAATTATTCGATCTCCCTCGAAGTTAACACGCCGGCATCCTCCTCGACAGCAAGCGTAGAATACGTTGAAATAACGAACGCGCCCAATCGATGCTTCGATTGATTATTATTCGGGGAGAGGGGATGATCGGAGCGAGGAGGTCGATCAGCTCGATACTCCGAAAAGGAGGAACACTCTTGCCCCGGATCTCGAGCGTATTGTAAAGGCCGTGGGCAGGGTCTGCCGTCGAGGAGTGCGTTACGTTTATCACTGTTTAATCATTTATTGTCTTGGAGTGTGTTAAAAGGATCCAGCGAATAAAGGGATTCACCGTATTCGTGAGTACGTTTTTGTTGGCCCCTACTTCCTGCTCTGGAGTATACCCGTCTGATGGTGCTCCTTGTGGATTGTGAGTTTAGCCATATTGGAATAAAGAAGAAAAGGGTCGTTCAGTCACACCCACGTATCGCCACTACTAGCCGCGTACGTAAACCATAACCATAATATAGTTTACTCGTTCTCCCAAAACGAGTTGGCGCTCAACATTGATAGAAGCGAAAATCAAGAGCCCTGGCAGCCAAAGACCCGGGCCGCGCCAGGTGATGGCTTTCTGTTATGCAGCAAAAGCTGAAGGTAGAATCAAATAAGAAAAACTTATAAAAGAAAGTCTGTCTCATTTGGCGCCCAACGTGGGGCCCGATTGAAAATCTCGTTTAAGTAAAATAAAATATTAAGAGAATCGAGAATATCGAGAGAAATAGAGGGCATACCCGGCGAGGTAGACCATATCAAATCTATCGCGATTAATCGGCAAGGCCAAGCGAGAAGTAAACAAGCTCAGTTAAGATCTATTGTTGTATACATACTCTCATACAATATCCATGATTAATCGGAGACCCCGAAAAGGCTTGAAATTATACTCGTCATCTTAAGTGATATTCTCTGATTCTCACCTTTTAATTGCGTCCGTAAATGTTTAAGAATATCCGTCTATTGATTTAGTTACTTATATACGTATTCGTTTCGCACTTGTTCATTTGTTCATTTATTTATTACCTATTTATTTATCATCTACTTATTTATTTATTTATTCATTTATTTATTTTCTTTCATAATTATCTGTGGAATTCACTTATTTAAATAGCCGATCTTAATTCCTTAAAAAATATATACATACATATACAAATGAAGAAATGAGAGAAGAGAGGAACGAATTTAAAACGGGCACGAATACCTCCATTAAAACGGCTCTGTAGCGACTATGTATGTATGATTATATATCATCGAACCTGTCATTGAAGCTCAAGGCGATCATAGAACAAAGTTAACGAAGGAATCACTCTAAGACGAATCTCAAAGACTTGGTCAGAAATGATTTTAGCAAGGTAGCGCATCAAACTCTAGTATGACTTCTATGTTTTATTCGCCACCGAAGAATATGGCAACTAGAAGCGGCGGTAGAAATAAAATACAATCGAAAATTTTGTCCGGTAATGATGGGTCAACAATGTCTCTAAATGTCACAATTCCACCCTCAGAGAAAGGAACTCATCTGCCAACAGAAAAAGAGACGGCTGAGTCGGCTCGAGGGCAAAAAGAGGATGTGCGAGAGGGGGAAACGTCAATCGTTTCCCGAAATCCGAGTGCCAATACGCAGTCGACATTACTCCCGGGTACCTTAATCGCGTCTGGTCGTGCAGGGACACCCATGGGGAGAGGGCGGGGAACGCAAGGAACGCCGACCCCGACTCTCGTTGGAGGTAAAAGATCAGACAATCTCGAAGAAAAAATTGATCAAATAACCAACTTGTTGGGAACTATCAGTACGAGATTAGCTAAAGTTGAAACCCTTGAGGGAACGGTTAAACAATTATTAGAAAATACTGGAAATCACCCCTTAATAGCAGACAATCAGAGTAAACAGAGCACAACCGCGTCACGGTCTAGTTCAGCGGCTGAATTAGGAGTCCGGGCGCGGGACGTAAATGTTTCTTCAGACGAGCTGAGCGAGGATTTAAGGGAAATAGAGGCCGAACGGAGATTCGAAGCCCAAAAAAATACAACAAGGGGATTTGTCCCGCATCGCCGGGAAGGCGCGCAAGAAACATTGAATATATTACAACCGATTAGGCCGAGTGCGGCTATATCGGATCGGTTTTCAAGTAGAGCGGTTGCCGAGGACTTTCGAGGGGATCCGATAAGTCAAATACAATTGTTTAATTCGACTAGACCGTCTGATGCCATTGAACCCGATCGTTTTCTCGGAAGCATGCTAGAAAGACCATATGCTGGTCCCATTGTGCCTACAACGGATCAGGGGGGGAATGAAAATCGTCAATCAAATTTCATAATCAACCCTGTAGCGAGGCACATCCAGCAATCTAGTGAGAGAGAGGGACACCCGTTACATAGAGAGGGCTCGATAGCAAGAGAGGAACGGAGGGTCAACTTCGTTGGGGAAAATGTCAACGACGAAAATACGGCCCGTCGAAATCCCTCTCCTAATCGGGGTCGGTATAATCCACCCAGAAATAATTATAGTACAAACTCACAATTCAATTTATTGGCACCACAGTCTCGAGATCAACAGGGCCAATTAAACAAATTAACAATAACCCATCGCTTACCTAACGGCAGAGTAGTGACCGAAGATAAGTTCATCTCATCTGACTTATACCGCATGATAACCGGCCACGACACTGGACCAGAGGGGTATACGCATTGCCCGTGGAATGACTCGGACCAACATAATAGTCGGAGGACAAACGCACACGTTCAGCAAAACGTAATTAACCCCAACTTTGGCCAGTATAGTCGACAAGGCCACGGGGAACAGCGCGAGATGAGGTCGGTTACTCCGAGGCGAGGAGCTTTATCACGAAATAGCAATGAATCAAGTGATGACGAGAGATTTGCGCAATTTAGAAATAGCAATCGCGATACCCGTTATCAAAGAAGGAACGACTTTCACCAAAGTGACAACAATCTACGAATAAATCCGGAGATAAATATTGGTCGAATTGTTAATACCTGGAAAATTAACTTCCCTAAGTCGGAGAAAGATCCAGATCAATTTTTGCTGATTCTTGAAGATAAATTGAGCACGTGCGGAATTGACAATAATCTATTCGTCCCATATTTGTCGATCATCTTTGAGGGGCCATATAAGGCATGGTACCTACTAAATAAACAGTCTTGGCGAACATGGAAGGATTTCACAAGAAACTTTCGTTTCCAATGGGGAGTACGGAAAAGCGATGGTGATCTCTATGTCGAGGCGCGTGATTTAAATTTAGAAAAGAACGAGACCTTGGCTGAATTTACGTGCCGGGCACGATTGATCTTCGAGAGGATGTCCTACCCCCCCCCCTTCAAAGAACAACTAAGACAGATCTTAGTCAAGTTTAACCCACGTCTAACGTGCGAACTTTTGAATCTAAGAATAGAGAGTTACGATGATTTCCTTCACTATATGAACGAAAGAAGTTATCTGTATCGAAGAACATCCGACGCCCAGAAAGATACGCGGAACAAGTCAAGAAGCGTGGACATGAACTTCCTGGGGAATGAAACTACGCCCTCTAATGACGTAGGGGAGGGGGAGCAAATATCGGATGACGATAAACAAACAACAAAATTAGACGTATTACAGAACGGAAGTGCGCGGTGTGAAAAAAAAGGAGAATCGAAGAGGGCAATGAACTCTAAGCCGCTGGTGAAACAAAGATTAGAGAGAAACCTCGCAAAATATGAGAAAAAAGAGATCCAAAGTAATAATAACCCTCAAACTCGAGACTGGAGTAAATTTTTCTGTTTCAATTGTGGCGAGAAAGGACATAGCGCACGCTCTTGTATTGCTCCTCGGCAGGATACATGCCACCTCTGTCTTCAAAAGGGCCACGTAAACGAAAATTGCCCGACTCGGTCGGAAAACGACAAAAGCCTGCAGTAACTCTGCCTCGAGTCACTGCCACAGAGGGCAACAAAGGCAAGGAATGTAAAACTAATCCAACCGTTACGTTACCAGAGGAAAAACCGTCTACCAGTAAGCATACTATCGCTTCCCAAGAATTAGATAATGGTGCGACTAATTTCACCCTCAAATTAGACTTGATCGATGAGACGGAAGACGAATCAGGAATGTCGGATATAGAAATACAGACAGACGGGCAAATTCCAGCTTTGGAACACCTGGGTGTCTTAACAACACTCTCAACAAACATTACCGACAACAGTGATAAACCTGACGGAGAGCATTTAACTCACCAAATGTTGAAGAACTGGAAACCAGCTTCCATTTCCCCAATTGCTGTGCATCGACTTACACAACGCCGCGTGTATTGCCCTGGTAACGGAGCCAAAGAACCAGCTCTACTGATTTGAAAATACCTCGACGGAGCCTGAGACTGAATTGACTCCTACAAAATGCGGAGTCCCATCAAAGGTTGGTCATCGCTTCGAAGAAGAGATCGAAAATACTTCGGTCCTGGGGTGCTCACTGGGAAACCAAGAAAACGAGAGTTCGCACTAATACTCTGGCGTTGAAGAGGTAGCCTCTCGAAAGATTTTCGGACGGGTGAATGTAACGGCTCTGGAAGTTCTCAAAAGAAAAAAGGCAGCACGTCCACTTCGGCTATTCTTTGAGACTGCGGTGTCAACATTCGGAAGGGATCGATTAATACACCGTGTTTACATGTCAGCCCAATCGGAACAGCCATTGCGGTCAGCCGAGGCCATTCAATTGCCATGCCCTGCCGATCTAGTGTCTTCACGGGAAGACCTGGTCGCCAAGAGTATTCTATATGCAGTCGGAGCGTCTCTAGCTTTTTGGCTGCTGCAATCGGCTTCCGGATTTCGGAATCAGACGTACGAAATTGGGTCGGTTCAAAAGAGGAGCGACGGCCCCCGGGAGTCATCAATGGGCTTACCGAATTGGGTGTGCTGGAAAATGGGAGCGGGAGAAATCATGAACGCAGCAACGTCCGTCATACGAACAAGTCTCCACCGTGCCAATCCCGAAAGTAATCCACTCCTGAATTGATCTATCCGTGACGCCACCACGTTCGGTCGCTACATCCACCGTCAAGAGGGTGTTCAAATAGCTGAAAATCCGACAGCCTCAATACCTTACTAGTCTCCCAGGAGGTATCCTAAGTCCGGGGTTTGACCACCTGATGTGGAGAATTTCAAGAAAACCCCAACGCAGTATATGTTCTTAGCTGCCTACTTACACCTCCCGAAATTGGAAACGAAACTGGGAAGATGAACGTAATCGGAAAATTCCACAAACGAATGAGAACTGTATATGATTACGACAACGAAGAAAAATAATTCAGTCAAAGTGGGATAGTAAATAATAAGTTCATTCGATACAAAACTGTCGATCTTATTCTAATAAGGGTACGTTAGGATAAATAGCTATAGAAAGCGTGTTAATTGTAAGAGAAAACCATTTAATTTAAGATATACATCCCATTGTTACTTGCCTACTTTTGAATCCACAAGGAGTACATTTGTGTCATGACGTTATAAAATGTATTACAGATAAAGTGCTCTGAAGCGGAACTATGGGTTGACGGGTAACGTATATAAAATTTGCGTAGACCACTGAATAATGTCGAGGGGAAACTGTCCCTCATGAGTTCAAATTTCTGCTGTTGACTTCGAGTCTAGAAGGAGGGGAGTGTGACAGGAACATTATTAAAGCCCTGTCAATTATTCGATCTCCCTCGAAGTTAACACGCCGGCATCCTCCTCGACAGCAAGCGTAGAATACGTTGAAATAACGAACGCGCCCAATCGATGCTTCGATTGATTATTATTCGGGGAGAGGGGATGATCGGAGCGAGGAGGTCGATCAGCTCGATACTCCGAAAAGGAGGAACACTCTTGCCCCGGATCTCGAGCGTATTGTAAAGGCCGTGGGCAGGGTCTGCCGTCGAGGAGTGCGTTACGTTTATCACTGTTTAATCATTTATTGTCTTGGAGTGTGTTAAAAGGATCCAGCGAATAAAGGGATTCACCGTATTCGTGAGTACGTTTTTGTTGGCCCCTACTTCCTGCTCTGGAGTATACCCGTCTGATGGTGCTCCTTGTGGATTGTGAGTTTAGCCATATTGGAATAAAGAAGAAAAGGGTCGTTCAGTCACACCCACGTATCGCCACTACTAGCCGCGTACGTAAACCATAACCATAATATAGTTTACTCGTTCTCCCAAAACGAGTTGGCGCTCAACATTGATAGAAGCGAAAATCAAGAGCCCTGGCAGCCAAAGACCCGGGCCGCGCCAGGTGATGGCTTTCTGTTATGCAGCAAAAGCTGAAGGTAGAATCAAATAAGAAAAACTTATAAAAGAAAGTCTGTCTCAATCTCGTGGGCGACGTTTAAATACACACTAAGATCCTGATGACTAACGTAAAACGGGGTTAAATTGACATTAAGGGTAACTTTGATAGTTTTAGGGGCTACTTTAACTACGCGCAAAAATACGGTTTAAATTTGTGCGCTTCTTAACTTTTTTTCTATTGTTGCTCAAATTTGTTGTTCAAGTTTATTATCATGTTGCTCAAGTTGATATTGGTCTCAATGATAATTATAAGAGTTTCAAGTGCCTATAATAGTACCCTAGATACTTGACATTTGTATGTAAAATGTTTCGTTAATAAAGATGGCAATTTGATTGTAAAAAATCCTTGTTTTTCATTCATTCCACGTACAATACTTTCTTGAATTTTTTATATTATTATTTTTTAAATATTCATTTTCAAATTAAACTTTTTTTTATCAAAATGATGTCAAAGTTCTGTTAAAGCAAAAAGGTTGAAATTTAGGATGTTACAAAAAAGTTACCCACAAAAACCTTCCAAAACCTGTTCAAAGTACGTAACCTCATTTCACGGTACCCGCTCAGCTTCAATTCCGCGGAAATCTCGCGCGGAGAATCAATTCGACCAAAAAATGGGATTTTACATTTTTCGTTGGATATGCATCGTTGGAACGCAACGAAAATACTTGTCAATTTCTTATTTTCATTATTATCCAAAATCATGTGTTGCAAAGTTGTTGTAGATCGCTAAATAAAAATTCTAAAAAATGTTGGCGTGATTTTCGTAGCTCAAAGCTGCAAAGAAAATTTCGGAAATAAACTATAATCATTTTCGAATAAACTTGGAAGTCATAGCAGAAACAAACTCCAAAACTTAACGCGGAATTCTCGTCATTTTTACATCGTTTTTCAATTTTTAATTTTAAATTCACCAAAGAGAATTGAGCAATTAAAAGAAATTAATTTTTGTTGCATCCCAACGATGCATACGTCAATGTCATCGCAATCAAAGATCCATTTAATTTTTTTTTTTTTATTTCTTTGCGCAACTAAAGTTCTCTTCTATTTCGCTATTTCTATTTATATGCTAAACTAAATTTAGGGCAGTCGAAAGAAAAATATGTTCGATCAAGAAATTCATCTGTGTTGATGGCGGCGTATCTAAAATGTATCACCATCAATTCTTCATGGCCTGTATAGTCAGCCCAGTGAACTTTTAATGCCGAAAATTTCGAGAATTCGCTTTCCAGCGTTTATTTTCGTGACATTTTACGATCCCTCGTTCTTTTGAATTCTTGGGAAATAGAAGTTTGTGATTTTCTCCCGCTCCATGACGCCTTGGCTTTTTTTTCATCCCTGGTTTACTGACCCTACTCAAATGTGAATAAGTTTTTGCGGCCAATCTCGGACGCTCGCACACGGTTGCACATGCACATGCATATATATATATATATATATATATATATATATATATCGGCATGGTTATATACAGGGTGACCTATTTATATTCAGACATCGAAATAAATCAAAAACGAAGGAAAAAAAATCAATTTACTGAAATACGTGTCGAATGTTTTCGAAGGTGAGTGGTAAAATGGTATAACTCATTTTTCAATTCATAGACGTCATTCTATTTTTTTTTTAATGTCAGGGTAATCCATATTTTGAAGGGCAGAATAATATTTTATGTAAAAAAAAAACTTTTATTAGAAAATTTATTTTATTTCGACATCTTTTCATTTTTATTCTATTTTACGGAAAACCATATTTCAAGTCGATAAAGTTTGCATTATTGGAATGGACGAGAGTTAAAAAAGTCGTGTTGTCATTTTAAAAAAGTGAAATCAACATTTTTTGCCAGATTTTTAAATAAGCATGTCAATACATGATTAACGGATTTTTATAATTAAAATCTGCAAAAAGAATTCTGAGCAATTGAAAAATAATTAGCATTGCATTTAAACGATGCAAACTTCAACCTCATATATTGTGTATGGCAGAATAATATATCATGTAACAAAATAACTTTTGTAGGGAACACTTTGCTATTTGGTGGAAATCTTTTTATTTTTATTTTATGGAAACGCATGTTTCACGATAATGAAGTTTGTATCATTGGAATGGAACGAAATTTGAAAAAATTGTTCTCCTATTTTCATTATTAAAACAAATATTTTTTGGCGAATTTTGATTGCAGACTTTCAAAACAAGCACCTTTAAAAATGACTAAGGGATTTTCATAGTTGAAATCTGCAAAAAGAATCTTGAGCAATCAAAAAAGAATTATCGCACTTCAACCATTCAAATTTCAACCTAATGTTTTGTATGACAGAATAATATTTGATGTAAAAAAAAATTAACTTCCGGCGAGAACATTTTTCTATTTGGTGGAAGTCTTTTTATTTTATTTTACGAAAATCCATATTTCATAATGATGAAGTTTGCACAATTGGAGTGGAATGATATTTGAAACATTGTTTTTTATTTGCTCATTATTTTTTATAATAATTTTTATTATTAAATCATTAAAAAAATAACTATTGAAAAAAGCACCTTAAAAATGATTGAGGGATTTTCATAGTTAGAATCTACAAAAAGAATATTGAACAATTAAAAAAGAATTATCATCGCACTTCAACCATGCAAATTTCCATCAACGTCATATTTTCTATGGCAGAATAATGTTTCGTGCAAACAAACAAAAAACATTAACTTTTGTCGAAACTTTTTTATATTTGATTTAAAACATCTTTGAGCAATAAACATATATAAAGACCGAAAGACGTTCCATCAATCGAGTTGAGTAGCCAAGAGCGTGCGCTTGCCCGGTATAATGGAATTGACTGGAATTGACTGGTAGGCCCGGGGTCTCCATGGAGCCCCAGGGACCGAAAAGCGACACAGTGTGTTCGCGACTCCCAGTGGGAGATCGAACAGCGTGCCACAATTTGCCCGTAGAATAGCAAGAGACGCGGACGTCGAGAGGAATCAAGAGGGGAAGAGAGAGAGAGAGAGAGAGAGAGAGAGAGAGAGAGAGAGGATACTTTGGGGACCCCAAAGCGCCCGAATGAGATAGCCGATAACTTTGGCTGTTGGCAAAATCCCTTTCGAGAATTGCTCTCGCGAGAAACGCCATGAAACTCGACTCGGCTAGTAAAATGTGCAATAAAAAAGGAATAAATAATAATAAAAAATGAAAAAAAAAATAAAACATTAACGATTGAGCGAGTCACTATAGCCACACGCTCAAGTTATTCACGCCGCTGTGTGTAACGAAAAAAACGTAACGTCTTGTATCATTGGATCGAAAGGCAGACGTCGACAACGAGTAAATCCGCGTAGTCGCAAAGACCAAAGAAAGACCCGTTAAGGGGGGAGGTTTTTAGGCGAGGACAAAACTGCTGATCTTCATGATTTTTTTTTTTGTAAAAGGAAATATTTCCTCACCATTTTTTAGATTTAGGGTATGTTTTATTAGTACCTTTGGCTGTTACATGGTATATTGTTTTATCGATCTTTAAAAATGGCGGAGCCATGGTACGGTCTTCTAAACGGGTTGCGGCGGATGATGTTTTTTATTACAGATATTGATACAAAAGTTGTTACACTTACTAAATACACTTTCGAAATACATTTTAAAAAAATGTATTTATTTATGTAACCCAAACAATTTTTAAACGCGTTTTTCTCGAAAGGTTTTTCGACGGCTTGCTAATAAAATTTTCGAAACTACTGAACCGATCCTTATGAAATTTTAACCACATATTCTTTAAAACTATAGCTATAGCGCATATCAAGGATTTTTTAAATTTTGATATTTATATTTTTTTTTGCAAAAAATGGTGAAAAAAAAACACTTTTTTCGAAAACTGTCCGCCTTTTTGTTATTTTTGCATATATCAAAAATCGTATGATATGCGCTATAGCCATTAACATACTTAATCTAAAACCATTTGATTTTTTTGTTTCGGATGATACGTCTCAGAGATTTCATCAACAGCCCAGAACTACAATTTTCATCTATAAATAGTGACTTAAATGAATACATTGTTTTTTAAATGTATTCCGAAAGTGTATTTATTAAGGAGTAAGGCCACTGTAACGGCCCAAAAAAAAAGGTTTTTTCACTAATTTTTTGCTTCCGAAATTGAAGGTATTTGAAAAAAAACTTTTAATGGTGTTATCGGGCATTAAACTTTATTATAAAATTTTTTTACAGTAAAAAAAAAACAAAATGGCGGTTCCACAGCTATCTTCCCGGGACATGTTTTGCTTCCAGGGCTCCGCGGCACGCAGCACCACTGGTGCACTTTTGAATCTAGAACAAAAAAAAACCATTAATCTAGAGGGCTATAGCTAGAGAATGTCGATCGGATTTTAAAAAGTATCAATTTTTGTGGATTTGGCGTGCGTTTGAAAAAAAAATTGATTTTTGACGAAAAAAACGGCAAGTTTTTTGTTAATAAAAAATCAATAAATAAAGTTCTTGAAAATTCCGATCGACATTCTCAAGATAATGTAAATGTTCACATCTGGTTAAAATTTCAAGTAAAAAAAATGAAAATTGTTCGATTTATGCTGCGTGCCATTTTGAAAACATGTCCCGGGAAGATAGCTGTGGAAACGCCATTTTGTTTTTTTTTACTGTAAACAAATTTTATAATAAAGTTTAATGTATGCCCGATAACACCATTAAAAGTTTTTTTTCAAATACCTTCAATTTCGGGAGCAAAAAATTAGTGAAAAAACCTTTTTTTTTGGGCCGTTACAGTGGCCTTACTCCTTAAGTGTAACAACTTTTATATCAATATCTATAATATAAATCTATCGAAAAAATTTATGAAAATAGCCTTTTCTAGGGTGGGAGTCGAAATATCGATGGATCAATGTTCGGATGGGCTAAAATATCGAATTAAAAAATGTCGAGTGTTTGAATGTAGATAGATCAATGTTCGGAGGGTTTATATAGTCGTAAATAAAAATTCCGAATACGAATATCTCGAAGTTGAAATATAGCGAAAAACAAAAACCGATTTAAACAATATTGAGAGACGTAATATCGAATTGCTTATATAAATAACACCAAATAATTCGAGAAGACGAATCTTCGAATTGTAAATATAGCGACGGTTCAAAAAACAGAAAGCATTAAATCGAACGGCCAAAAAGTCGAGTGGTTACAATAGCGAAGGGTCAAAATGTCGAACGGCTCGGATGGCGAAAACTTGTGATCGAGGCAGATAGCGTAGCGGTCAGCCGGGAGGGCATCCATTCCATGTTCGCCATTGTGGCATTCACCATTTCGGACCATCGATATTTTGCGTCTCGATATATTGCTTTTCGCCATAGGTGGTATTACGAATATTAGATACTCGCTTTTTTCTGTTTCGGAGATATGGATGTTATAGATTGTTCCAATCTATATTTGTATGTCTCAAATTGCAGACGATCTGAATATACGTTTCCAGATAAATGAGCTCTCGAATAAATGATGCTTTGCTTTATAGTCATTCGATTTTTTCTTCGATCGAAACATAACATTTCGAATAATTAAACCTTCGTTATTTTAAGAGTTCACAATTCTGTCGTTTCGAAATATTTGTCGATCTATATTTGGTCCTTCGATATTTGGATCCCCAGCCCTTTTCTAGCGTCCAAAGTGAGAAGACCCCTTAATCTGAAAAAAAAAAACCAACGAAGATTTTTCTTTCATTAACACTCATACGCAGAATATGAACCAAGATAAAATGAGACTAGTTGAAAATTGATGTAATGGTACGCTTTGAAACAAAAAGATTGAATTTTCCGAAAAATTGCAACATTTTGCAATAAAAGAGAACTTTTTTTATTTTCAAAAACATTTAGGGTCGTGTTTTAGACCATAAGGTTAGAAAGATTCATATGAAATTTTATCGAAATCGGTCGATTAGTTTTTTTAGCTAAAAGTTACGCCAGTTTTAGAAATGCAGTTTCGAAGACCGTTCAATAGGGTAAACCGACCGTCAATGAACAAAAGCTGGTTTATATTAAAAATCAGTAAATTATGTAAATCGTCGATAAAAACTGGAATCACTATAATCTAGCAAAAAAATCACAGCTGCTGTTGAAACCGATTTCTCAGTTTAATATCGAATTTTGACGCTACACAGAATTTTTCTAGTTTGTGGTATACGCACACCGCGCAACTTAGTTACGATACTGTGCACAGTAGATGTTCAAAACGCGAAAATAATAGTTTTTATAAGTTTTGAGGGTATTACTTTAATTACTTCAGAAAGAATCAATCTCTGATTTTTACCAAAATTTTAAAATAAATTCGTAATAATACGTCAGAATTAGACATGTTTATTCGCTGGTACTGTATTCTAACCTCTTTCCAATGAATGGACATACGGGTTCTGTTCTGATAATTCTCAAAGCAGAGTGAAAAATGTAGCTTATCTGCTGAAAATTGGTAAATTAATTATTGTTAAGGTTTGGCAATGTAAAATTCATTGAAAGTTTTCATAAAATCAATTCATCCGTTTTTATTCATTTTTGGCAAAGTTTAATTTTCTATTTCTCTGTGGAAACAAACTTTGGTAGTTTTTTTGAGAATTAAGATGCAAACAAGCTTTGTGTAGTATCTACAAAATCGTAATAATGAATATAATACTCATATGTATAAGAATATTCTATTTATTGTGCAACACAGTGATCACCGAATCTAGAATTCAATAAAAATAACTTGTTTTGCTTGACAGCGTTCGTCGACACTACACGTCCATTTACTGGCCACTTCGTTTATTCACTGGCGATTTAGTCATTTCGCTACTTATCTATCAATTCCTTCAATATTTTTGTTGTTGTAATTACGTCCAATATTTTTTTCTACAATCAAAATAATATCTTTTGGAAGCTATATCCATTGAAAAATTCGTTTTGACAATATTTCCATACTACAATCCATCTGAATCCTACAGTATCGTTATTCGTCTATTCACTGGTCGGTTTACCCTACTTCAGCCATTTTTAAAGGGTTACGTCGGTTTCGAAGCCAAAAAAGCATATTTTCTCTATTTCTAAAAAATATAATACATAAATTATTTAATTCAAAATGTTAGCCCACAAAAGAGCAACATTTCAACAATATTAAAAAAAAAATGCATCCAAAAATTTGGGAAATTCGGCCGGTGGGAACTCGTTTCCGGACACCCCTAAAAAAGGGTGTCCCCGTGGTAGCCAGGATAACTCATGATAGCTTTATCTGAAATTAGAAAACCATTTTTTTCCTGTTAGTAGATAAGTATAGCTCGTGGTTGAATGAAGGATTTAAAAAAAAAAAATTAAAATTTCAATTTTTTGCGGAATTGTATGAAAAATTGTTCAATTTTTGGTAGAATTTACACTACGTAGCCTTGTAGAATTAGTTGTAATCGAAAAAAAAAAAACACTTTCGTTCAATCACTAGTAAATGCTATTTTGAAAAAGTCTGTGTTTGAAAAAATAGTGTTTTGAGAAAAATGCGATTATCTGCGTCGCTCCCGGCCGGTCTTTCCCAACGGGGGTAATTCCCAAAGGTTCTCTCTCGTAGACTTTTACTCCGATTGACTTAAAACTTTGGGAGACCATTCTAGACATATTGTACTATTAGATAATAAAATCTAAAAAAAAAATGTTGACATTTTCAAAGCCACGTAACCCCTTAAAGATGAATAAAAAAAAAAATACCACGTAACAGCCAAAAGTAGTAATAAAACATACCCTGAGTCTAAAAAACGGTGAAGAAATATTTCCACAAAAAAAACACGAAAAACAGCAAAAATTTTCCTCGCTTAGTGGTATCTCCCCCCTTAAAGTCGTAAAACGTAATGATTAACGCAACGTGTGTCGCGCGTCGTATTTTGCTATCTCGGTGCGCGTGTGCGTGAAACTCCGAAAGGAGCCGCCCGATGGTCACCCGAGAAATTAATCACGAACCGACTCTAACTATCGCGACAAGATCGCATTCGACGTTAAGTCTTTCCTCCCGTCCGCTTTTTTTTTTCATCCCCGCTCTATCCGTCTCTCGCTCTAGAGATCAAATCCTACGATAACGAATCACAGCGGGAGTCAAATCGTACACGAATACACGCAGATCTATCATGAGCGTATAAATCAATGACGCGCGAAAAAGATCTCGAAACCCCATCGAATCGGACGCCTTGAAATTTCGTCGGAGACTCTCTCGTCTTCGGGACAAGTCGAATGTACCTCGCGTTCAAGTTCTCCATTTTCGCAACGTTATTATTATTATTTATTTTTTTTCTATTCAATTATTCAACTTTTCGCTCGGCAGATATAGTCCTTACGAATCTCTCGAATGTCTTTCCGCAAGAAGAATATTCCTAACCGTAAGAAAAAAAATTAAAACGAATAAAAAAGGAAAAAAAAATGTCATTGAAGATGATGTTGAAGTTTGCATCGTTCGAATGCAACGAAAATTCTTCTTGGTTTGTTTCTTTCTTCATTTTTATTATTATCTACAATCTTTTTCTGCAACTTTTGGTTACAAGTTTTTCGTAAGAATTCTCAAAAATCTTTTAGTCATTTTTGTAACTTGAATGCGCCAATAAAAAATACGGCGATACGAAACAAAGTATATTTTCGTTGCATCCCAACGATGGAAACTTCAATGCCATAATTAAAGTGCATTTTCATGGGGTTTCAACGATGCAAACCTTGACACACCGAACATTTTATGCAATATAGACAAGCGAGTTCGCTTTCGTCAATTCTGTGCACGGCTTATCGTCGGGGAAATCGTTTAAGGGGTTAGGCTGGTATAACGACCCCAAAAAATGAGGGTTAGTTAAACAAATTAATTTTGAAGGAATACGCAAGACGATTGAAAAATCGTTTGGACATTTATTTGCATATACATTAACAAAGTTGCATACCAAATTTCATAAAAAAGTATTAATAATTAAAGAAGATATAAACAATCTCGTGAAGGATCTTTGAGGGGCTCAACGGTTCACTCGATTTTGGTGATGGGTTAATGTGAAAAAAAACATCCAGTTTTTTCTTCAAAATAAATAATATTGCCTAACACTTGACCGAGCTTTTTTTATATCGTGTTTCAACCATCAAAAAATAAATGTTAATTATTTTTTCGATTTTTCGAGCTATAATGCCACACTCATTGTTAATAACTGATGAAAAAAAAATGTTAACGAGAACAACGTTCGTCAAGACTAAACTGGTACTACACTGGACGAGTGTATCAAATTTCGAGTCAATCCGTTGATTATATTTCGAGAAATCGTGTATACCATTTCGAAAGAGCATGTTTTCGCGAAAATCGCGTTTTACGTTTTACTAGCAGTTCTATCGTAGTAATCATAAGTATATCATCAATCTGCGCTTCTTGCACAATCCCTCGTTAATTTGAGTCGCCTCAAGCGATTGTCGATTTTTCGAAATTTTCACAGTAGCTAACCCCTTAATCTCGGGCCAGAAATTGCTACGGTACAACTCGCACGTTTCCTCGTCCCTTCCTTTTGCTCCTCCATCTACGACCGTCCGCAGCCTTCACACTCGATCCGTTATGTAGGGGTTATACCTGGATCGCCTCTTCCCATGTGAGTGGCAGAATCTTAACGAGCTTATATATATATATATATATATATATATATATATATATATATATATATATATATATATATATATATATATATATATATATATATGGAAGCTCGTTAAGGCATATCCAGGGTTGTTTCATTGAATGTGTGCATGTTACGTTAGTGAATGCTAATGCTGCTTGGCGTCGTTGCTCGTGACTACATCGTCGTGCCTCAAGCTTACACGCTGCTTTGCCTCAACTATAAAGAATCGACTCTCAGCCATAGAGGAAGCTGTTCAACACCTCCGCCATTCCGCACCCCCTTCGGATTGTCACGTGTGAATAAACAACGCGAGAACAGCGAAGATGCCAGATCACTAGGCAATACCACGATCGAACGTACTCAATTGCGAAGGCTGCCAGATTTCGAAAGTTCAGTCGATGTGAAGTTCAACAGCAAAAAAGAACAAATATTTCTGGCGACACGTAAACTTGGAATCGTTATTATTAAAAAAAAAAAAAAAACGGGCAGTTTAATGAAACGCCTGACACTTGTGTCTATAATATTTTTTAGTTTTGGACAGTGTGTGGCATAGTTTAATTATATTACGATGGTATTGCAGTTTGGCGTCGTTGGAATGCAACGAAAATATATATTTTTTTTTGTATTCTCGTATTTTTTTTTTTTTTTTTTTTTTTTTTTTTTTTTGACAAATTCAGGGTACGAAAGTCACTGAAACATTTTTGAGAATTCTTATTTCAAATATATAACTAAAATGTACGAAAAAGATAAAAAATAATAATAGAAATAAAGAAATGAAAAAATGAAGAATTTTCGTTGCATTGAAATGATGCAAACTTCAAGACCATATATTACGCACACTTAGTACGTATTTACTTTCCTCCAATTACGCGCTCTCAACATTTTTTTTTCTGTTATTTTAAGCCATAAAATGTCATGCGGAGCTCTTTTATTTCGTTGTTCCCGGACGGTCCAAAAGTTCGAAATATTTTTATTTTTGAGCCCTTACTAACGATGACTCGACTATGAAACTCGACAAGTATGAGACAGCATTTTACACACACACACACACACATATACGTGTAGTCTAAGAGTTTGAACTTTTTTCACAGTCTGCCCGGGCGACCAGACAAATATTTTTTGACAAATGGAAGTACGTCTCGAGTGGGTACGTATTTTCGGAGACCTTTTCGATCACACAGAAGCAAACGTGAAGGGTCCGCGTGACTTGTCCTCTTCTATTGGACAGAGAGTCACATCTGTGACTCTTCGAAAGCAAATTTTCCTTTAAAAATACCGAATGAAAGAAACAAAAACACAGAGATGAATCGCGTCATCCCTTTGCTCGAGTGGCAGAAGAAAAAAAGGATCGCCAATGCCTGTTAAAAAATGTATGACGTTGATGTTTGCAGAGTTGGGATGCAATGATTTTTTCGTTCATTTTTCATATATTCGTTTTTATCATTACCCTGAGCCTTTTTTTGCACATTTGGGTCGTAAATCTCAAATAACAATACGTAATACCGTTCGAGTGATTCTCACAGGCCCAATGGACCGAAATAAGATCGGAACAATTAAAAATAATTAATTTCCGTTTTATTCAAACAATGCCAAACTTCAGCATCACTAAATTTTGAGCATCGTGCGTTTCACTCGACGTAAGAGAAATAATTATTTTCAGATCATTGAAATGTGATGGCAATGCATAATTGTTAAAATATCGAATTTACAGAAAATCAATAATAAATGACGACGGAAAAAATTAGTTTGTAGAAACATAAATAATTTACATGCAATACATATTTGCCTCGAGTGTTCAAAGATTTTTAAAAATAACGTTGAAGTTTGCATCGTTGGAGTGCAACGAAAATTCATTCTTTTTAATGGCTCATTTTTTTAAATCGTTTTATACTGTCAGAAATTACTCAAACGTTTTCACGTATTTTTATTGAAGATTTATAACCTCAATTCGCAAAGAAAGGCTTTGGATAATGATTAAAACGAAGGAATAAAAAAAATAGAAAAAGATCGTTGCATTCAAACAATGTAAACTTCAATGACATCGAAAAAAAAACCTTTTTTGGAGTAAGTCTAGCTCGAATTTATGGTCGTGTTGAAAAAGTGCGATCAGATTTTTTTTCGCTAAAATAAAAGATCGTGCCCACAGGAACGCAACGAAAATTGTTGTAATTTTTTAAATTCCATTATATTTATTATTATTCACAGGTGATTTGCAATTTGACGTTGTCGATCTCTAACGAGGATCGCGATAAACCTTCGAAAAAATTTCGTAGTCTGAATCTGCGGAAAATTCGGCCAGTTCGGAAAAAAAAAATGAATTTTAATTGCATTGCAACGATGCAAACTTCGACAGTGCATAATTTTCTGGCAAAACGGAGAGATAATGGCTGCGAGGGTGCGTAATTATTGGCATTTTGAGTAAAAACGAAACACAATTTTTATCGCATTCTCAAGTGGCACTGGGCCGCGTAAGTGGCACTGGAGACGAGAGAACGAATCGAAGATTTGAGAAGCAGGACTCGTTGGCCTTCGAGTGCCCAAAGTAGCCTCCCGACGTTTAGGGAGGGCTCTCGGTGCTCGTACAACCCGCACTTTTACGTACAGAAATTTCTCGAGTGCGGGTCGAAGCCTCCGCGAGAGTCGATAAACATTCGGGCCCTGCTCAAATATATCTCGAGACCGTTTGAAAAATTGTCCGACTCTCGTCGTTATCCACGTCGTCGTCATCGTCGCGGAGATCTCTACCGTACGACTCGGCCTCTCAACGTCGTTATCTCTCATCGGCGCCAGTTTACATTTCGAGAACTCACCAGGATCGCCCGAGTGCCGCGAACCTGTATAGGAATGTAGCAAACAAAGAAATTAAATTGTGAAAAAAAAAAGAAATGAATATTTTCCTGTCGTTGCAATTGATGAAATTGATGAAATTGATGAAATTGATGAATCAGGATCGATCGGTGATACGAAAAATGTGGGGGGGGGGGATGATATTGATTGATTAGAGTTGTTATGCCTTGGTTAGATCCCGGACATTATAACAATGACAATTATTTGAGAAGAAAAAAGCTATACTAGTAATAATGATATTATAATCAATAATAATCATAATAACAATAAAGGTAACAGGAGGAAATGATACAGGATTGAAAAAAGAATTGAAGCGTACAACTAGCTCGCTGCTGAAAAAAAGAGGAATTTTCGTGAATTTGTTCTGGGGAAACGTGTGCAGGTTTTCAATTCTTTTTATATTGAAGAGTATGGTTTTAAGTATTTTTGCAAATTTTTGGTATAAGGATCTGAAAACCTCCAACCTCCGATCGAGCTGAAAGTTTGCCCAAACCTTCCTTTTAATATTTCAAGACAACCCCTAAAGGGATTTTTGTCGACTCGCAATAGTTTTCGAGATATTGCATTTAAAATTTTTTTTTTTCAACGCGCGCCGACTATATCTATATCTGCTACATGTCCGTTCATACCTATACAGGGTGTCCCAGAACTGAATCCGTTCCCTGAAATAGGAGGTTGGGGGTGAAATTCTGAGTCGATTGATATAAGCATATGTGGGTCTCCGATCAACCCCTGAATTATTATTAATTTTTAAAGGCGGACCAATCAGGTGCGCCCGCCTTTAAAAATTAATAATAATTCAGGGGTTGATCTGAGACCCACACATGCTTATATCAATCGACTCAGAATTTCACCCCCAACCTCTCATTTCAGGGAACGCATTTAGTTCTGAGACACCCTGTATATATTATCACACTCTCCATTTTGTCCAAACAAAAAACCCAAACAAACCCAAAAACTATTAGGCGTCGACAAAAATCGCTTTAGGGGTTTTCTTAAAATATTAAAAGGGAGGTCTGTGCAAAATTTCAGCTCGATCGGAGGTTGAGGGTTTTCGAAACCTTACCCGCTCGGACGAAGGTTTTGATAAAATTTTGATTTTCGCAAAAATGGCCACAGTCCACAGTGAAAAAATCGAATTTCGGAAAAAAGACCCTCTATTTTCGTTGATAAAAAAAAACTATGCATCGAAAAGAAAATTCCTCCATTCAAGCACTGCTTTTTAATATGTAAGAGAAGGTTGTAAAACGTCAAGTTGAACACGGTGCAGTGATTTTTGAGATATCGTGGTGGTCGATTTTGGAAAAGTCATTCATCGCCGGTTCGCGGACTCTGCCTATAAACGCTCACAACTCCCTCAATTTTGGACGGGTCGACTGGAAATTTTCAGAGAATATTTTTGTATTGTTATATTTTGAAAATTTGTGAAAAACCAAAAATCGATGTTTTCTAAAATTTGAATTGGCTGTAAGTCTTTCAAATGAGTCAAGCGAAATGAAATAAAAATATATAACCAATGGCGACGATAATATGAGAAATAAAAATGAGAATGAAGAAATAGTAATATAATAAAATATACCAAGAATGAAAAAAAAACGAATGAAAAAAACAAATGAAGAATGGTGTTGAAGAAAATGAAAATAATGTCATGTGGACGTCGTTAGATATGGAAAGATCATAACATGATAAAAGAACGAACGAGAGAGAGAGAGAGAGAGAGAGAGAGAGAGAGAGAGAGAGAGAGAGAGGAGGAGGAGGAGGAAAGGTGTGTTTTACGGTTTCTCGTTGGAATTCTCTTTCTTATGTTTGCACCACAGGAGGTATCAGCAGGGTTTACTCGTCGAAACGCGACGCTTGACCATTCCGCGTCGTACAAACTTTCGGAGCCTGCACCTAGCCCAGCCAACGCAGACGACTCTTGACGAGCTCTCTCACCTACGGCCGAAGCTCTTTTGACCCCCTGCCTCCCTCTTGGCTCGAAAAAAAAAGGAAAATTCCCCGACCGTCGTCAAAGTGATAAATCGTCAGTGACAATTCATCTTCGGATAATGTGGCTTTGGTCACTCCGGGGTCTCTTTCCCTTCCACGTGGTAATGAAGGCCCAGCATCATTGAGGGTGGGAGGGAGACGGAGATAGAAAAGATATTCGCGTGCGATCTTTTTCGGGTTTCAAGGCTTTTGCTCGGTGGAACTCATTCGGGGGATTGGACGAGGACGGGTGCAAGTTTTTTTTTTCTGCTCTTTTCGACCTCGACCATCTAGGTGTATATCTCTCCTTAAGGCGTTACCCCCACTTGTAGCGCAAAAAAGGCCTTTTTCATGAATTTTTTTAAAGAAAACTACAAAACTTTTTTAATCGCTCAATATACCATCTCAAAGAACACATCTTGAAGAACTTTCAGTAATTTTTTTATTGAAAAATATTACATTGTTCAGTGGCAAATGGCCGTCAATGAAATATTGTTTTTATATACACGGTTTGCGGTGACCAACATTGCGGCGAAGTGGATCATCGGAAAAAAAAATGCCGATGGATTTAGTCAAATATAAGTATAAACTAGTCTTTAATCGAAGGATTTTAAAAAATATTCATTTTTCACAAAATGGCAGACAGTCAAAGTTAATGGTTCGATTTTAACGAAAAAAAATATATAAAACGGCCATTTTTTTTTCGAAAAAAAAAACCGAACGATTAAAGACTACATTTGTATGTATGAAATAAGCCTGCAAAATTTCAAGAAGATCGGTTCATTAGTGTTCGAGTAATCTTGGTCACCGACTTCAGAAATGCCATTTTGAGAAAAACGCGTTCAATTTCCGGTCGTTTACGACCGGATCGATCGTTCGGATCGACTTGAAATTTGCAGGACATATTCTCAGATACTTATACTTCAAAAAAATGCAATAAAAAAAATCGATTTTTTCAAAATCGCAGATGGGGGTAACCCCTTAAGAGCCCAAGAATCTCATCCGACGAATTAGATTGTTCGTCTTCTCGGGGGGAATCCGGGCCGGCTGGTTACCAACAAAATACAAACGCGTTACCTTTTTTCAATCTATCATTTTCTTGAAAAATCCAGTCCTCGTAGTATTTCAATGACGCATCGACACAAACGTCACTTCAGTTTTATCCCCGAGACAAAAATCATCCGTTTGTCTGCATCCAAACTGAATTCGATCTGCGCCACGTTGATTGTCCTTAATAGAAAATTGCACACGGCACGCGAGGGGGGCGGGGGATAATTTTCCGTTCGGTTCGTATTACCGTCAGAATTTCGATTCGGCCGCAATGAAATATGTACTCAGCCTCCGTGTGTCCGTGCTACTAGTGTATCTGCTCGTTTCCGTTTCTTTGTATATACGGCACGGAGTATAGAATTTCCTGTCCCTTGTCGTCACGATTCGACAGCAGGCCACATGTCAAATGTGGAAGCTCTTATGCACCGCACGTACACCGTGTTTACCTATACACACTAGGTACACACGCGTGCACACACGCACGCATATGTAGTCGGGTTAGAGCCATGAGCACACGACGTCTCAATCAGAGCTACATCTGTCACGTGTTCCAACCAATATTCCCCGATGACGCCCTCCCCCTGGCTACACTCAATCCTACGGCCCTGTTCAATCATCGTGGTACATTAATTCGCGGAGTACTGATTTATTGCAAGAAAATTACACCGTTGAAGCTTGCAACGTTGGAATGCAATGAAAAAGTCTTTATTGTATTATTACCTCATTTTTATTACAGCGGAACATTTTTTTTAGTTTAGTTATATTTTACATTTATAAATAGGCAATATTGAAAATTTGCGGGGGACTCTCGAGGCAAAGATTCGCGAAAGAAATTTGGGCAATTGAAAAATAATCAGTTTCGTTTAATTCCAACGATGCAGAGTTGCAATTCCATAGAGAAGTGACGTTGAAGTTTGCATTGTTGGAATCCAACGAAACTGATTTTATTTATTATTTAAATTTATCACGAGAACTATATTTTCTTATTGATTTATCACAGCGGAACATTTTCTGGCGTATTTAGATTGTCGATCTCCAAATAAGCAACGTAACGAATTGGTGGGGGACCCTCGTGGGTAAGATTCACTGAAAGAAAATGAGCCATTGGAAAAGAATCATTTTCGTTGCGTGCCAACGATGCAGAGTTGCAATTTCATAGAAAAATGACGTTTGTATCGTTGGAATGCAAGGAAAATGATCTATTATATTGTTTTCTTATTTTTATCACAGCGGAACATTTTTTTGCGTATGTCAATTACAGATTTTCAAATAAGCAACGTTGAAAATTGGTGGTGGTCTCTCGTGGCTAATTGAAAGATTCGTTGAAAGAAATTTGAGCAATTGAAAAATAATCATTTTCGTTGCATCGCAACGATGCAGAGTTGCAATATCATAGAAAAATGACGTTGGAATTTGCATCGTTGGAATGCAACGAAAATTCTTTTCAGTTTCTCATTTTCATTATTAAGCAAAATTATGTTTTGCTTAATAATGTCGTAACTCAAATCTGCCAAAGAAAATTTGGGAATTTGAAAAACATTTCCGTTGCATTTCAACGATACAAACTTCGTCATTGGTATGCAACGATTTTTCAAACCTTCGACTGCACACTTCCGCCACGTACCTCTGACTGCGTGTGGGGTCGGCAGGACCCCAGACGTTCTTCGGATTGTTGAATTTCGGTAAATATGCATTTTTTTTTTGTAGAGACGTTTTTCGTACCCAATGATCCTTATTTTATGGCTCGAATTTTTTTTATTTAGAAAAACAAAACTTGAATGCCTAAATATTCGTCCAAAGTGATGAGATGCGTTTTAAAATACGTACTTGCACGAAAAAGATCGTGGGGTCAAAACGAGCCAGTATGCAGTCGAATGGTTAATTTTATTTCTTTATTCTTATCTTTGTTCAAAGCCTTTTTCTGAATTGAGGGCACATATCTCTCGTAAGCATGTGTAAAAACGTTTAAAGGGTAAAAAAATGTTTAAAGGGTAAAAAAGGCATGTGTAAAAACGCCACAGTAACGGGTAAAAAAAGTAATGTGCAAATTTAACATTTTTTTTCGTATGAAAAAGTGATTCACTCATAAAGTTAATTACACTACTATTTAGTATCAATATCAAGCTGTTAGAAAATATATATATATTTTTTTTTTCGATGTACAAAATGGCCGGCTACCAATATTTTCTTTTATCTTTTTTTGGCGCTCCGCGGCGTGACGTTTAGCATCCACAATGTTTGACCTAGAATAAAAAAATAAAATTCTCGTCAATCTACATTAGAATACCTAGAGAAGTACGTACGGAATTTAAAAAATATTCTTTTATTCAAAAGTTATAGGTATTTGAACTTGAAAAATGAATTTTCAGTGAAAAATTTCGTTATAACTGCTCGAAACTGTTCATAAAATGAAAAGTTTTCGATTAATCAGAAATTCCATACGTACTTCTCTGCGAAATGCAATTAGAAACATAACTTTTAAATTTGAAGTAAATCGAGTGAAAATCGTTGAAATTATTTGTCACGCCAATTGGAAAAAAGCTGTTTCGAGAAGTTTCGAGTAGTCGGTACATTTTGTACATCGAAATTTTTTTTTCTAACAGCTTGATATTCATACAAAATAGGTGTGTAATTAATTTTATGAGTGAATAACTTTTTCATACGAAAAAAAGTGTTAAATTCGCACATCATTTTATACCCTAAGCCCTCAAGTGATATTCACGGCCTAAATAGCCAACAAAAATTTGAGAAATAAAAAAAAATTCGTTGTACTCCAAGGATGCAAACTTCAACATAATTATTCGCTTCTCTATTTCTCGCTCCCTCTTTTTACATATATCATATTTAATTCATGGAATTTTTAATAATCAATTTATTTCATATTCAATTCGATTTTATTCGTGGAATATCCAGTAATTATATGTATATATGAATTAATCATCTGTTGAACGTATGTTTATATATATATATATATATATATATATATATATATATATATATATATATATGAACATATACCACGCAGAGATACGGCCAGAGACAATATTATCTCAGCCTCCAATCCGGGAACTCGTGCGTTCGTCTCGTTCGTTCGAGGTTTACTTTGGCAAAGTTCACGATTCGCTCCCTCGTATTTTATCCGTCTGTTATTATTTTTTTTCTCTCTGCGCTCTTCCATTCTTCCTTCGCCCCTCCATCTTCCATCCCCCCCCCCCCCCACTTTCACGAGTCAATTGAACGAATAAACATTTTTCACTCCAAGCTCAGCAGAGTAAAGAAATAAAAGAAATATTTTATTAATGTAAAGCGGCATGTACGAAAAAAGGGAAAACAAAAAAAAGTTCGACGTTTCCGAAATTAGGCGGAGACGGTATTTTCGTATCGTATCGTTGCACGTATACTTGGCTCTCCTGCGTAACGATACAGACTAATTAAAATTCCTTACTGACACATTTTATTGCGCTCGGTGTGCGACAAATCGATTACGCGTCCCCCCCCCCCCGTCACCCAAGTACTTTTTCTCACTACCTGGCTCTTTTGCAAACTCTTTTTTTCTTCTCGCTCGGCGCCTCGAGAAACTGGTTTTTCTTCGCGAGCCACGCTGTGCGATAATAAGCGCAAAAGGTATAGTTTTATCAAGTATAAGAAACGTTTAAAATGTTTCCACTTGGCTCAATTTACCGATAATTATTTTTTTTTTATCGTATATAGCATTAAAATACTCTCGGACTAGTTGAAGAACTCTGCGGAGAACTCGAGATGCGCATCGACTCGTTCGTTTTAGGGGGGAGATGCCTTTAGGCAGCCAAAAATAAACGAATTATCAAGTTTTTTTGTGTCAAAACTATTCATTCTACATAATTAAAGTTTTACGTACATATTATTACATTCTTTAATTGTCCAAAAAAAAATATGTGTTTTTCTAATTAAAAAATGGCGGCTGTTTGTTCAGGGACGGTTGCCGTCTCAGTTGTTCCACGCCGTAGAACCTAGCGTCTTGTGCATTGATCTGAAACATCAGGGCTGAAAAAATTTAGATTTCTTAGATCCACACGCTCTATGTGAACCTAAGAAATCCAAATAAAAGTGAAAATTTGAAAAATGGCATGTTTTCGAAAGTGTGGTCGATTTCTCATGAAATTTTCACCATAGTATTTGTTAATGCAAAAATCGTTTTTTGGTGTCATTTTCAAGGAACTGCAGGTTTATGTAGACGGCAATTATGGTATTTAAAAGTGTGCGAAATTTCAAAATTATCGATCAGATAGTTTGTGAGCTATCTTGTACGAGGTTCATGAAAATATGGTTTTCAGGAAAATGCGTGTGACGATTAAAAAATGTTGTGAGTAAATGACATATCGATTAATCTGCTATTCCAGGACCATAAAGTAGTCCCTTAGCTTCCTCGTGGAGTTCAATTTTTACTATAAGCTCTTGTTCACAATATGAAGGGATCTCCCTCCTCAAATGGAACATCATCATGCTAGGCCAAAAATTCACATGAAGACATTGAAGTTGACTGATAAAAAAAATTAATGAACTTTTTTGAAAATTCATCAAATTTGCACAAAAGAAGAACAATATATTTTCTTTATAAAAAAAAAAACTGCGAACAATAACGGCTGGTCCGAAATAATATTTTTCGCTGACACTCTCAATAGTGGGAATTTCCAATTTTCATTATGGAGTCGTGATAATAAAGTAGTGCCTCAGTTTTCTCGTGGAGTTCATTTATGCCCATAAGTTCTTCCTTGCCTTACAATTTTTTTGAAAAAAATTTTGCATGATTTTCTTCCAAAGGTAAAGATTTCTTCGGCATTTTTTAAAGTTCGGGTATGTTTTATTGCAACTTGTGGCTGTTACACGGTATTGTTTTTATTAATCTTTAAAAATGGCGGAGGTATGGCACGGTGTGACACGTAGCATCGGCGGGATTAATCTGAAAAAAAAACCAACGAAGATTTTTCTTTCACTAACACTCATAGGCAGAATATGAACCAACAAAAATCGAATATTGTTGAAAATCGATGAAATGGTACGCTTTGAAAGAATATTGAATTTTCCAAAAACAATGGCTACGGTTGGCAAAAAAAAGCTTTCTTTTATTTTCAAAAACATTTAGGGTCATATTGTAGACATCAAGGTTATAAAGATTTACACCAAATTTCATAAAAATCAGTGGATTCGTTTTTGAACTGTACGTCACGCCAGTTTCCAGAAAGCAGTTTAGAAAATTCTAAACTTGCCTTAACTAAACACATTGTAATTTGTTTGAATTGAATGAATTAACAAAAAAAAAATGATTTTCAATTGAAAAAAACAATTCGTTAAATTAAGCACAAATTAAAAATAAACCGTTTCAGGCCTATCGAAGCCGAATTGAAAATCACCAAATCATTAATAGCATTATTGGACATTTAAATGATAAAAATCTTCTAAGAAAAATATGATGAAATCGAAAAAAAATGAAAGGAAAAATGGGCCCACGATGCGACTAGTCATAAAAATCATAGAATGGATCACTCTATTTTAGAGAATTTTTTGAAAAAGTTTAAAAATGTTAATCATCTTTGAAAACAGTAGTTTTCACTTTAGAAGCAAAAAAACGTTGACATTAATCGTTGATAATTTGTTCCATATTTTTTTAACAAAATTATGCTTCAAAATGAGACAAAAATATATAGTGCCATTTGTCGATATCTCAATTAGTTGAGGAGTTATCGGCTTTTAAGCGTTTCGAAAACTTCCAAAATCGACATTTTTTGGAAAATTATAACTCCTAAAAGAGAAGAGATAAAAATATAAAAATTGATGTCAATATTCCTTTCATGGGGTACAATTTTACAGATAAAAAATCCGGAAAACCAAAAATGGTCGGGGTCACCTGCTACGTGAAATGGCATGGATGTTCATACATATATACACATACACACACACACACACACACACACACACACACACACACACACACACACACACACACACACACACACACACACACACACACACACACACACACACATATATATATATATATAGCGTGTCCAAACTCTTTACCGATCGTGCCCCTCCGGGAATCGTATCTTGCCTCGTTCGCTGCTCGCATTTCTCTCGTACTCACCAACGAGAAACTACCCGCACTCTCGTTGCTCGTTTCTAACGTTCTTCCCTTCCCGTAAAGCGGATACAGGCCGTAAAAGCCGAGATATCCGAGAGAAACGAGGAAGGAACCAAGAGCTCGGGAGTTCTAAACTTTTGGCTGGAAACTTCAATGTCACGTTGTGTGGGGCATCTCGTTTTACAGGGTGTACCGGGGCTGTAATCCTTCCGACGAATGAACGACGCGTCGTAAAGTCGTGTCTCCCTGTCGTCTCGTTCTTCGTCTCTAACTCTCTCCCGACCTCTCACACACGCTCTACTTCTACTCTACGCCACCCTCCCGATCGAGACGACTCACGAATAAGCCCCGGGAAAACCGGATACGACCATTCGAATACGAAAAAGAATTACGATCTCATGAAGATTTATCGGCAATGAGGGAACGTGACACAGCAAGTTTGACACTTTTTTTTTTCGTCGCGAGACATCGCGCTAAATTACACGGCAAAATAATTGTAAACGAGCTACAATTTCGAGATGCTGGGTACACGTGATTTCATGCCGGAAGATCCTGCGGCGGAAAAGGAAGAGTATTTTGAGCCTGTTGTTTAGGGGCTCGTTCTTACAAAGACTCGCCTCGATCGTTTCTTCACCTGAATCGTAGCACGATCCTATTTCCCATGTCGCATGGTGAATAGCGAGAATTCTAGAAATTTGCCTCGCATTTATTTGTAAAATATTTTTATTTCGTAAATCGTAAAATTTTTATGTGTAAAATATTTTTGTTTCGTGAATTCGCGAAGTATTTATTCGTAAAATATTTTTGTTTCGCAAATTAGTGAAGTATTCATTCGTAAAATATTTTTGTTTCGTAAATTCGTAAAATATGTATTCTTAAAGTATATTCTCGTGAAATATTTTTATTTCGTAAATACGTAAACAATTTATTCGTAAAATATTTTTGTTTCGTAAATTCGTAAAATATGTATTCTTAAAATATATTCTCGTGAAATATTTTTAATTCGTAAATACGTAAACAATTTATTCGTAAAATATTTTTGTTTCGTAAATTCGCAAAGTATTCATTCGGAAAATCGTTTTGTTTCGTAAATTCGTAAAATATTTAAAAAATATATTCTCGTGAAATATTTTTATTTCGTAAATACGTAAAATATTTTTGTTTCGTAAATTCGCAAAGTATTCATTCGGAAGATATTTCTGTTTCGTAAATTCGTGAAATATTTATTCCTAAATTTGCAAAGTACTCATTAGTAAAGTATTTTTTGTTCCGTAAATTCGTAAAATATGCATTCTCAAAATATTCTCGGCATGTAAATTCGTAAAATATTCATTTTTAAAATATTCTCGTAACGTAAATAAGTAAAATATTTTTGTTCCGTAAACTCACCAAACATTTATTCGTAAAACATTTTTATTTCATAATTTCGTAAAATATTTATTCGTAAACCATTTTTATTTCGTAAATTCGGAGAATATTTTTATTTCGTAAATTCGGAGAATATTTTTATTTCGTAAGTTCGTAAAATATGTATTCGTGGAGTATTTTGATTTCGTTAATTCGTAAAGTATTCATTCGTAGAATATTCTTGTTACGTCTTGATACAAA
The DNA here is from genome assembly GCA_964007375.1 of Ophion obscuratus. Lineage (NCBI taxonomy): Eukaryota > Metazoa > Arthropoda > Insecta > Hymenoptera > Ichneumonidae > Ophion > Ophion obscuratus. Next base: position 34,885,249 of record OZ023317.1, on the reverse strand, counting down.
AATATTTTCGTTTCATAAATTTGTAAAATATTTATTCTCAAATAATTTCTATTTATTAAATTCATAAGTCATTAATTCGTAAAACATTATTATTTCGTAAATTCGTAAGGTATTTGATCGTAAAATATTTTCTCACTTTTTTGCTCATATTCTGGTCACATTAATCAATCACCAAGGAGAAGAGTTGCATAATCAGAAGGAAGAAAATGCAATCGATACAGAATGTTTTCCGAACACCCCCCCCCCCTCCCTTGTCTCAAGTACTAACCAAGCCATAATAAATCTAATAAATCTCTTTCCCTTGCCGCTTAATCCACAATCCTTTCTCTCGACTGTCGCCAGCTCGAGAGACAGTGTCGTGTGGGTGTGACACGAGCAAGGGAGTGCGTACTCGAGGGACCGAGGCAGGGACGGACTAATACGTCGACTTAGAGAGACGCGACGTTAATTTATGTTCCACACCGTTCGTCTGTCTCGCGCAAGTTTTACGCCTTCCTGTTTGGATCAAGTCCTCCATTCAGAGGCCAAGTTTCGTTCCACGTAGGCGCTTTTGCGCGACGGGCACCACCGGAGGACTCTCCTCCTCTGGGAGGTTGCATCGTGCAGGACGACTTATGGGTTATTCAGGAGAGCTCAGGTTACGTCGGTCTCTCGCCCTTCTCTCTCTCTCTCTCTCTCTCTCTCTCTCTCTCTCTCTTCGTTCGATATATGCTAAGCAGGAGAGTCCGTCGCGTCGTTTATTACCTGGGAGGGCGAGGGGGAGAGAGAGAGAGATAGAGAGAGGGAGAGAGAGAGAGAGTCCGTACGATCGAGGACTTTGTGGTGCGGCAAGTCTGTCCATACCGATCAGCAGCTCGCAAATAGACTTAAGGCGGGATATACATTTATAATCATTAAAAAAATCGATTTCTTTTTTCTCCCTCTTCAACCCTCAATAGCCACACTGGGTCCACGGGACCCAAACGAATTATTTTGATGCCGTACAACTTTTTTTTTCTTCCAATAAAACATACATTTTTTTATATGCGTAAGCCTTTCATTCTTTCCTTCTAAATCGCACCTGCGTTGGATGAAATAAATATACTTTTTGAAAAGTCCACAAAAACCGCTATGTCCATTTCAAAGTACATTGTTTCCAGATTATAATTAATAATTACAAGAGTTACAGCAATTAAAAAAAAAGTCACTTTTCACGTTTTTTTTGCATAATGTTTTTTTTTGCATATTTAAAATTAATTTTTTGATTTCTAACCAATATCCTCGTATTAAACAAGGTTCAAATTATACCTGAGTATTTTTGTTTTCATATCGCTTAATGCATTATTTCATTGTTTATAACAATTTGAAAGAGCCTGGGTCCCATGAACCCAGTATGATTATAACGTGGTTCTAGTTAAGAGGGAATGATACCTCATCGCGGTCGGTATGGTAGAACAATTATAGATTCCCAAAAATCTCGAAAACGGCTCTTCAGATCCCGTCGAAACTTTGCCAAACGACGTCAAATAGATAGACGAACAGCTGTGTTCCCCTCAAATTTTTTGAATTTGAGAAAAAAATGTCGATTGGCTTATCATAAGCCAATCTAGTTTTTTTTTCTCAAATTCAAAAAATTTGAGGGGAAGACAGCTGTTCGTCTATCTATTTGACGTCGTTTGGCAAAGTTTCGACGGGATCTGAAGAGCCGTTTTCGAGATTTTTGGGAATCTATAATTGTTCTACCATACCGACCGCGATGAGGTATCATTCCCTCTTAAGTGTGACCACTGAGGGTTAAATGATAGAACAATTATCTGAAGATTTTTTAGGCAAATTTTCGGAAAGTGAAAAGTTTGCCTGAAAAATCGTCTTATAATTGTTAATAACAAATGAACTATGCAATGTAAAAAAAAATCCTACGTACTTGCATAGACAATGTATTTTTCAAGATATATTCGACATTTCAAGTGAATCGGTTGAAAATGTTCTGAGTTATGTTTCCGGACAACTTAAAAAATGCAGCTTTGAGATAAACGCCGCACAGTCGCCATTTTGAAATTAAACGCTTCAAAAAAATTATTGTATACAGTCACTGATATGTATGATAAACACCCTTTTTTGTAATCTCCATTTATTTTGTAGTTTTTCTGAAAAAAAAAAAATCCCCAAAAAGCCTTTCTTTTGGGGCTCTAGAGTGGCCTAACCCCTTAAGATTTTCTGTTCGCCAACAATCGAGACACCTCCTGTACCTTGCTTGTCACGAAGCGTCATAGTTCAGTAAACGAGACGAAAACCCACCACTTTTTAGCGTAGAATATTAATTTTTGTCTGAAGGTAGATGGTTGCATACGGAAAGTAACCCCAATAAAATGTTGCCCCACAACTCGCCCCAACCCTAAGAAATAAGAAATTAGCGGCACAAAAACACGAGAGCACTACTGACCCAAACAAGGACGCAGCGAGATGTCTACTCCGCTCGCCCACGCATTGACCACGAATTTTCGAATAGTTTTTGCGCCACTATTTTCGAAGATAGGAGGTTGGACGTGAGATAACTTTATACGAATTTTATTATTCCAAACAACTTTTGTTCGAAACCTTTTTTGATCGGGCTATTCATTATTGAGATACATCGATTTTTAAGTTTTCAACCCCTATTTCTTAGGGTTGGGGCGAGTTGAGGGGCAACATTTTATTGGGGTTACTTTCAGTATGCAAGCATCTACCTTCAGTGAAAAATTCATATTCTACGCTAAAAAGTGCTGGGTTTTCGTCTCTTTTACTGGACTATCATGCAGAGCGCGTAGGGACGACAGGTAAAGGGAATTATTTCCCATCCGGTATGTACGGATGAAAGTCAAGCTGCGTATACGTAACGACACGAAGGTGGGTGTCCACGTGCGAAATATAACGACGATGGAGGCGGTTCGCGCTTTGCACGCACGTGGACGAACCTCCAGGGTATGCCGTCTCGTGAAGTCCGAGTCAGAAGCCTCGGCGAATAATCGCAGCTGGAGGGCAAAATGGAAAGGCGCAGACAGAGTCATGAGGAATAGAATCCTACGGTGTCGAAGTTTGCATCGTTGGCGTGTAACGGAAATTCTTTTCAATTTCTCGTTTTCATCAATATCCAAAATGATACTACGGAAATTCGTTGTAGATCGCTAAATAAGAATCCTAAAAAACATTTGCGTGATTTTCGTAGCTAGAATTTGTCAAACAAAGTTCGGGACATTGAGAGAAAATCAACGAAATGCAGGCAACGAAAATTCTTTGCAATTTCTCGTTTTCATCAATATCCAAAATAATATTTTGGAAATTTATTGTAGATCGCTAAATAAGAGTTTTTCAAAAATGTTTGCGTGATTTTCGTAGCTAGAATCTGTCAAAGAAAGTTTAGGAAATGAATAGAAAATCATTTTCGCTGCGATCCAACGATGCAAACTTCAACGTTGTAGAATCCTAGAGAATTAAATATCTCAAATATCGCAACGACGCATGTTTTTACGCCTTCGGAGTTTGAGCGCGAGAGCTTCGGGTTGAACCCACAAGTAGATTTCGATGGTAAGGGGTTGGGCTACTCCGACGACTCGAAAACAAGATTATTTGGAAAACTTAATTTTTAAGGAATAAGTAAGGCGATTGAAAAACCGTTTGGGCATTTATTTATATGTACATTAAGGGGGGATTGTCTTTTTTTTCGCAAAATTTACCGCTTTTTGGGAATTTTTTTGTAAAGAAAGTATACAACGGAAAACTTGTGAAACTTGGCATATAGTTTTATTGATCTGTTTACTACATACAAAAATTTTTTTAAACAATCTCATCAAAAAATCCGCCTCCCACCCCCCTCGACGCGCGATGGTCCTTTTTTGATGGTGTGCACGATTACAGCCTTCACGTTCATCCTGCAACAAAAACCCAAAAAGCATTTTACTTTAGACACATATAGCTATCGTTCGATGAAGGGAAAAAAAAATTGACGATTTGGTGACGTTTTGAACTTGAAGTATCGATTTTTCGAAAAAAATTGATCGATTTTTTGTTATAAATAAAAAACTATTAAACGTATTGCTTTTTTGCTTCATCAAACGATAAAAGGATGTCAGCTGAGCATTCTCTCCAAATTTGAAGGCAATCGGTTGAATAGTTTTTGAGAAATCGTGCACACCATCAAAAAAGGACCATCGCGCGTCGAGGGGGGTGGGAGGCGGATTTTTTGATAAAATTGTTTAAAAGTTTTTTTGTATGTAGTAAACAGATCAATAAAACTATATGCCAAGTTTCACAAGTTTTCCGTTGTATACTTTCTTCACAAAAAAATTCCCAAAAAGCGGTAAATTTTGCGAAAAAAAAGACAATCCCCCCTTAACAAAGCCGTGTAACAAATTTCATACAAAAATATTAATTGTTCAAGAAGTTATATACAATCTCGTGGAAGACTCTTGAACGTGAGGCGTTCAATGGTGTACTTGATTTTGTCCACCCGGTTGATCTGAAACAAAAAAAAAGTTGTTTTCTTAAAATAGAAAATAGTGGCTAAGACTTGACCGAGCTTTTTTTATATCATGTTTCAATCGTGAAAAATAAAAAAATATTGATTTTTTTTCGTTTTTTTTCGAGTATAAATTACATTATTGTTAATAAATAATTAAAACGAAATGTCAAGAAGAAAATCGTTCGTCAAGCCTAAACTTCTATTAAACTGAAGAAACGTGCCGAATTTCAAGTCAATCCGTTCATTAGATGTCAAAAAATCGTGTACACTGTTTTGAAAAATAGTCATCGTGTTTACCTTCAATCTGCGATTTCTGCACCATACGTTGGGCCTTCCTCTTCGATCTGAGTTGCCTCGAGCGACGAACGGGTGTTCGTCATATCTACAGTACCTTAAACGTCATCTTTGGAGTCCCATAAAAGTTCATTTTTTTTCCTGAACTACCCAAATTCAGGTTGGCCATTCTGGTTACGAAATTACTCGAACGTTTTTCCCTTTGTAGGAAGACTGCGAAGATCTTTTTTCATGCTGTCCATTCCCTTCTCTATATCTCTCTTTATCTATCCATTCTTTGCCGCCGCATATGTCCTCGTTCCAGCTTATAACTTCCATTCAGTACAACGCCCGTGGGTAATAAATAAAATAAAGTGACTTTGGCTCTTGGGCGGTGGCGTCGAATGTCCCCTTAAAACCCTCAGCGCTATTCTCATTTCATCCTTTGCCCGGCCGTTAAACAATAAATAATGCTCAAGTGAAAGTCTTGTGCCGTTAAATGTATACGTACACATATATATATATATATGTATGTATACACACGTGTGTGTATATATATATATATATATATATATATATATATATATATATATATATATATATCGATCGGTAAGCCCTATCAAAAATATAAAGAAAAATTTCTCTCAGGAAATATTCTCGTCGTTCCCATTGTCCATATCTCAATCCGGTATCCCATTACACATCGCACACTCCGTAGACCTGGAAACGAGCTGTCACAACCCGTATAATATCCATGACACGTTTTCTATACCAACCTCCGATCGCCCTCCACATCTCTCTCTCTCTCTCTACTTTTTTTTGTTAGTGATATTTAACCCCGCAGTCAATGGGGAGTTGCGACAAAGGTGAACGCGCCTCGACGTTTTGCCCTACAAGTACCGTGAAGATGCTGTGAAATTCGTCGTACTATTGTTGTTGTTATTTTCATCATGTTCACACCGATAAATCGAAAATTCACGGTTAGGTGATCGCCCATTGTGAACGGGCATCGATACGTATAAATACCTTAAACACATCTCTCGTGCACATTGTATTCCGTAATGATTCGATTGTCGTTATCATTGGTATTGTTATTATCATTATTGTTGTGATAATTTTAAAATTCGAAAAAAAAACATGGATCCCAACGTTGTCCCATTAACGTGCAGGGCTTGAAATTTGCATAATGAGTGACAGTATTTTTGGGAAAAATTTGAAGTAAATCGATCGCTACGTGTTTTTCAAAAATCAACATTTAATATTTAGAACTGGAAAATCTTATGGAAATACGGTTTTGATGATTTTGTACCATTTTTTTTCTAATAGTGCGTCTAAAAATGAAAATAAAAAAACATCCTAATCGGATCATTTTTCGCAGTTATGAGCGTTAAAAAAAAGTACCGTTTTTTGTTAAATTCATATCTCGGAAGTGGCCGGACAAAAAAAGCTGAGAATTGTCTTGGAGGCCTTTCTCAATAGATACTAAAAGACAACAAATTATGGAGAAAATCGGAGATGCAAAAATGGTGTCCGATTTGGGGTGGAATGCCCCATATATATATATATATATATATATATATATATATATATCAAAATAACATTACTATATCTGCATGTATGAATAAAAATATTTTTCATACAAAGATCTGGACAAAGTTTTATGAAGATATCGGATACATCTTTGAACTGCACCTTCACCTTTAAAGAAACATGATAATGCTTGTATGGTCACAATTACTATGGCTGTCCTGACAAAGTCCGATCAATTCGTCGAAAAAGGGTCCTGACAACATCCAATAGAGCCCTGGAAAAGTCCTGATATCAACCGTTTGAAAAATATATATATCTATCGAAAAAACATATTATTACATCTGCATTTACGAATAAAAATATTTTTTTATACAAAAATCCAGACAAAATTTTATAAAGATATCGGATACATCGTCAAACCGCACCTTCATCTTAAAAGACTATGATAATGCTTATATGGTCACAGTTCCTAAGGCTGTCCTGACAAAATTCGATCAATTAGCCGAAAAAGGGTCCTCGCAACAACCATTTCTTAACATTTTTTCCAAATGTCCTAATATCTACCACTACGTACGATTTTCTCTATATTATTTGCAAAAATGGACTTGCATAAAATTTTCTCGAAGATTACGCTACAGTAGCATTGTTAGTGTGATTTTCAATGGTCATATATAGGCTTTAAAAAAATCCTGATAAAATCCTTTTGACAAATATATACATATCACCCAAGGGATTACAAAACACGAGGGATCAAAGGTACAGGCATGAGTGTGTGTGGGTGTGCATACACCTTTGCCATTCTTGGTCCCTACGCCCCCCCCCTTCTCTCTCCTCAGCTCGTTGTACTCCATACTGCAGACTTTTATTTCATCTTTTATTATTTCCTTTCCATTTCTTTGCCGAGGGGTATACCTCTCTTTAAAAAAATCTTGGCGCGTCAACGAGTGGTACTCGTATGTGTGCGTGTGTGCGTGTACACAACCGTCCTCATTATATCGAGCCCTTGATGCACACCACCTATACCTGAGCATTGCATATGAGCCAGGGGGGGGGGGGGGGTTCGAGGGATATGGCTCCTGCCCCACAAAGAAGAAGAGAAAAGGTTTTCTTTCAGTTCTTTTTCCCCTCGGGAAAAGACCGCGACGGGGGAAGGGCTGCGAAGGGAAGAACTTTCGGAAGGTGTCGGGTTGCCGCGTGGACCCAAAAAATCGCTCGTCGCAGCCCTGGTCGATTGTGCATACATCTATAACGTGTTTATGCATGTAGAGCTTGCTAGGTAACAAAAGGGATCGAGCCAGGATCATTTATGTGCTAAGTCGTAGGAGTTAAGCCCTTTTGCATTCTATTGGTCGATGTATGCTTCAACTTCCGAAACGAGAGAACAATAAGAGTAAAGCACGGTGTGTGTGTGCATGTGTGTGTGCATGTGTGTGTGTGTGTGTGTGTGTGTGTGTGTGTGTGCGTGTGCGTGTGCGTGTGTGTGTGTGTGTGTGTGTGTGTGTGTGCGCGCGCGTGTGTAGTAAGTCCATTATAAAATTGACGATTCGCGCATTTGCTTGCGTTTCTTCTCTCGATCCCTTTTCACTCGCGTGTCAAAGGTTTCGTGAACGCGAGTATTTTGACAGCCTGGTACACGATGCTTCCTTTTAACTGGCGCGAAATCTTCTTGGTGAGTGATTTTTTTTTTTGACGCCTGCGAACGCGCAAAATACCCGAAAGCTCTCCTGTCGCGATCTCGATTCGACTCAATGGCACAGCACTCCTGTGAGTGTGTGTATGTGTGTGTGTGTACCTTTGAGGGAGCTTGTCCTTCGTCCTATAGATAAGTGCAATTATTCAAAGCGTTTTCTTGTTTTTCGTGCACGAGGCTGAACTTCGCCTCGCAAGTTCCGAACGACGACTGGGCAAACAAACAAAATTCCTAACGTCTGCTGCGATCGAAAAGTCGAGAGTTTGATGGAAAAGTTTCGGAGTTTTTTGTTTGTTTGTATCGTTGTTGTTATCATTATTATTATAATTGTCGAATCGGAACGAAGGAGACGTACCGAAGAACGACCTGGCGACGAATTCTCATTATACAAATGGGCTTTGGCTCGTGTAGGTCTATATGCATTATATGTACATTGGGGAGCTGTACAGTTCATTTTAATTTGAGATGGAGAAGAGTGGAACTTGCTCCTCTTTCGGGCTATTTTCTTAACGAAGAACGATGATCGGAGCCGGCAGAGAGCAAAGATAGAGGGTTTTTTTTTTAGAGCGTGATACTCTTTAGTCGTATTTTTTTTCCAACCATTCCCTTGGCCTCTAATTTTGCCCCTTGCTCTCTTCTGTCTTCGCTGACCCTTATTTCTCTCCTCCAGTCTTCGTGTTGGGTGTCAACGCTACAGGACTTTCGGAGACGCTTTTTTGAACGGTTTTTGGACGGGAATTTTTGTTGTTGTATATGTAGGTTAGGAAAGTCATTCGCACCTTTTGTCGGATCATTAGACGTTCGTAATTTTAGTCTGCAGGGAAGATAATTAATTGGATTATGATGAAAATGGAGAGGGGAAAATGAGGAGGAATTCTCGTTGAGTTTCAACGGTGCTGAATTCAACGAACCGCAAGGTACACGGTAGAATTGACCTGAATTTTTCCAAAATTGTGAATGATGAAGCTTGCCTCGTTGGGGTGCAGGGGAAATTGACGATTGACACGCAAAGGTTTTTTTAGGATCGTCATTAGAAATGGAGAAGCTCTTCTAGAAAGAAGATTTTGCATTAGGACGTTGAATAAGTTCTCGCTGTTTTTCAACAGATGGCGTTACCAGAACTGCGTGCGTGTGGTTTAAGGGGCTGTACCAGTCTGAACGCTGAAAATTTGGGTGATTTTCGGCAATTTTTTGGAAAAAAAGTACTGAATTCAATGTTTCGGAAAATTAAGAATATATTTGGCTATATTTGACCTATATTACGGAATTTTTTCATGTCAAAATATTGCGACCCAAGCGACTTATGCGCTGCCTTCGCAGGCGCCAAAAAAAAGTTCCTCCACTGCTGACGCGATTCCGGCCGATTTAGTAGCTGAAACTGAAAAAGGAAAAAATGTCGTTAAACTGGAAGGTATTTCCTGTACAATGACGTAGGATTTTCGAAAAACATCAAAATCTAACAAAATGGCGTAGTTATGAAAAAAAATTCTGTTTTCTTGCGTATAAAATCGTCGTTTTTTTCAATGCCAAATTGTCAATTTTCACCCAATCAAAAATATCCTACGGCATTGTAGAGTAAATATATTCAAGAGTACTCAGTTGAAATTTCAAGTCAATCGGATAATTGCTCTTTGAGTTACAATGTCAGCAAATTTGAAAAATCTCATTTCGAGAAAAACGCATTTAAAGATTTAACTATCGATTTTTGCAAGATAAAATGATAGAGATACGGCCTTGAAATTATTACAGGATATTCTTGGAAGTATAAAGTGTCAAAAAAGGCAAAAAATCGATGTTTTTTAAGTTCCACACTGGTATAGCTCCTTAAGGCGGGAGCCTGAATTAGAAGGTCCAAAAAAGCGTTTTTTCGGGAATTATTGTAGAAGGGGAAAAAACACGTGAGCCCAGTAAACATTGGGGTATCTTTTCATTTATATTTGAGATGTATAAAAAAAAATTTCAACTCAATCGTGCAAACATATTTTAGGGTTCTTATTTAGCGATCTCCAACGAATTTGCAAAATTTTATTCAGAATGATACTGCAATTAAAAAATTGAAAATTATTTTCGTTGCATTCCAACGATGCAAACTTCAATCCCATTGATTTTGATGTCTTGAGTTGGACGCATTATTACTCCATGGAGACTTATGTCAGACGCTAGCTGAACTTGTAGAATCATTAGAAGTTGATCACACAACAGTTTCGAAAGATTAAAAAGCATTAGAAATTATTTTCAAAAATAAAACATTAATTTTTTCACGATAAACAGCAAGAATGTTTTTCAACATTCCACTAATAAAAACAAATAAATGTAGAAGGGAGAAAAAGGAAGAAAATAAATAAAGAAGAACAAAAAAGAAATGAAGAAGAAAAAACTTTCGTTGCATTCGAACGATGGAAAAACTTCGCTGCCGTATAATTACGAGTCAGGGTAGGAGCAGTGACGCCACGTGGCAAACTTCGCGCGTAGATGAACGCCAGCGTAAAATTCGATCGTCACTTGTGAGGCCGTGCCGTACGGCGTTAGTCGAAAGGGCGTCCGCGACGAAACGACCCACCGCGTAAAATGCCTCGCGTTACGTCACTCTCGTACGTGCAACAAATGCACGTCATACGTGCGTATGTGCCACGACGAGAAACTCGAAGAGCAAGGACCTTCGAAGGCCTTCGTGACGTGACTTTCCTTCAAGCTACGCTAAGGGAAACTCTCTCGCAGGTGAGGCTCTCCCCCATTCGAACCAATACTACGACACGTGGGTTCCATTGAACGGCAGCTACAAGAGACATGTATGGGTAAAAGATGATTTTGAAGACATGGATTTTGAACATTTGATGTAAAAGATGATTTTGAAGACATTGATTTTGAAGATTTTATGTAAAAGATGATTTTGGAGACATTGATTTTGAAGATTTTATGTAAAAGATGATTTTGAAGACATGGATTTTGAACATTTGATGTAAAAGATGATTTTGAAGACATTGATTTTGAAGATTTTATGTAAAAGATGATTTTGAAAACATTGATTTTGAAGATTTTATAAAAAAAAAATGATTTTGAAGACGTTGGGCCTCAAGGACCCGCGTGGAGAAATGGTCATAAGGATCCAATTGATGACGAAGTTTGCTTCGTTAGAATGCAACGAAAAAAGAAATCCCTATAGGGACATGGTAGGATTTAGGGACTCGCTAACACACTTTTGCTCAGGTCGTAGCAGACGTATACACTGTCAAAAAAAATCAATTTAAATAGGATCTATTTAAATCAAATAGGTTTTTTCCTTGCCTCGCGGCCTACTATGATTTTATTTCTTTCAAAGATATTTTTTAATTTGTTTCAGCTATTCTTTTCAAATATTAAATATATTTAAATTTAATAAACAAAGATTCGATTCAAATAAATCTTGATTTGCTCACAATGTGCACTGTAAATTTAAGTGTACTATACGCATAAAATATTTCATAAATCCAAAATTAAATGAAACACTTAATTGAGTGTTTTACCATAACGATTTTGTATCGTAATTCGTCATTCACCTTATAAATAAATAAATAATATTTCACCTGTATGGAATCGAACCTACAACCTACCTATATGTATGTATGTGTGCGTATATATACACACACACAGATATATATATATATATATATATATATATATATATATATATATATATATATATATATATATATATATATATATAATTCCACCCTCTCTACCCCCACTCCCCTTTCATATGTGTGTGGCAATGAAGACATACCACTAGATCAATCAAATAGAATGGTTGACTCTACGAAAACTCTATTTAATTCAAACTTAAAAAAATACATACACTTAGTGGATTCAACTAAATTGTTTTTGGAACAGATGAAATCGAATCACAGATTTATTAGGATTACATACAAATGTTAGTTATCAGACGATATTGAATAGATGTTGATTCTAATAAATAAATACATTTGAAATAAATAATTCCAACAATGGAATGCAATAGAAAAAATGTGATTTCACGAAAAATCTAGTAAATTCAAATAAAAAAAAAACAAATAGTCGCGGTTAGTTAATATCAATAGAATTTTTCTGTCAGTGTATTGAAAAAGGGTGATTTTTGACATCAAAATTACCTTTTTCCATATACGTCTAGGCTAGGTCGAGGCCCTTCGCTTTGCGGAGTTTACACGCGCAAACGTGGGAGAAGCCAGCTCCAAGTGGCAGTGTGCCCCTTCGCTCGTGACAATTGTGTCTGGCACCGGTTCTCTCTCAAGGGTCGACGCCTTCGTTCAAAAGGCCTGCGTTTCTTTCGCTTTTCCCTTCGCTCCTTTTCTCTCCCTCCCTCTTTACTTACCTACTTCGCCCTCCTTCTCAGCTTAACCCTTTCACTCTACGACTATTTTTGCGCTCTTTGGCAGCCCTATACGAGATCCAGCAGACTTCAAAGAATTCTCGCGGGTGTATATCCCGCTCCGCATATTCGCGTTCTCCTTGTGTACACACCTCGCCGAATACCCGATGCATACGGCCAGCGCATATACGAGTACAGACGTTATTTGACAAGAAAAAAGTACCCTACTCGCACCTTTGGTGCACCTGTTCGGTCGTGGGTTTTCATATTAAGCACAAAGCTCGAGCGGAATTGAAAAGACGGCGACTCGCTCGTGATAATTAGGATTGCCGTATATTTTACAGATATCATAAAATTGCACCGTCCGTATATTCGTTTTTTTTTCAGGCTGTATTTAAGGGCCTTCATCTACCTAGAGGCTCGAAAATAACGACCAAATTTCAATGTTTTTTTTCTCTGGGAAACGGTTGGTGAAAAAGAAACGCATTTATTTTAACACTAAGATACATATGTTGTGAGCCTTAAAGGCGGGAGGGTGTAAGGTTAATTCGCTATAAAAAAGCATATTTATGTTAATTTTTTTTGACGACACAGTTAATATATATTTATTCATTTAATTAGTATATAATAAAAGAACATTTGAAGAATATTCGGTAAAATTTTAATTGATAATTGTGCAGAAATGAGCCATTGACGGCCAATCTTCGCAAACGCCTAAAAAAAAGTTACATTGCGGTGAACCGCATAACTCATCACTAGAATATCTGAAATGAAAAAAACCAAAATACTTTCATTAGTTGATAAGTTCCTTAAGGTAACGCCGTCGGGTTTTTTTCAATTGATTTTTTAATTTTTTTTTTACACTCAGAAGTCAAAATACCGATTTTTCATTTAAAAAATTGGAGTTTTTGTTATTGTAAAATAAATTGAAGTGATAAAAAATTTTAAAAACTCGATAATGTTACCTCGTAATTTATGTGTAGAAAGAGTGTGTAAAATTTCAAAAGGATCGGTGCAGTAAATTTTGAGCTAGAGAGTTCACCGACTTTGAAAATGGTGTGAGAAAAACGTGTTTAAAAGTTTCAAGGATTTCTACACTAGAAAATAAAAAAATTAAACATCAATAAACGAGTGTTTTTATTTTCATATACTTAGACAGAATCATGGATGCCAGGCCTCTAGAGCATTCATATGGCAAAGTAAAAAAATACCTTGGCCCCCTCCCCTGAAACAAGTCACCGAAAAATATAGAAAAATAACGAAAACATGTCCGCCGGCAGATGATGCATTTTTTTCGCGACGTTCGGCGGTGGACACTCTCCAGCTTGAACGGTCCATCGGAAATCTAAAAACCAAACGCGTTATTCAAGTTAACAATAAATACGATCGTCGTTGACGATCGTCAATTTTTAAAACAATCTTTTTTAACCAAGTGGCGACGAATTGAATCTTGAGCACAGAAACGATGGTATCTATTCTTTTGAGCAATTGCATCCACGTGCCTGTTCGTTCGATCGTAGTTGCCGCGAAAACGAATGGAGCTTTTTCCTGATCTCTGATGTGTGAAAATGAACGCTCCCAGAATTTTCCTGCACTCGCATCTCCAACCGTCAAGTTCAACCCGAAAAATTGCGATTTTCCTTCCGTTAGAACAGTGACTCGCGATGTCCTTTGCCATTTCTGATGAAGCTTTCACTGCATCCTCAATGTAGAATAGTTCCATTAGGTTCAATCATTGCCTGACTCGACATTTTCTTTCTTTTTCTGGTACAGTCGAACCTCGATATAACGAATCTCTACGAAAGTTTGTTATATCGAGATCGTGTTCGTCAAAATGTTCTTTAAAATATACATATATTAGTACTACAAATATAGAGATATTTTTTAATCAACGAAAAGGTTAAATTGGAGCAATTTTTACATGAAATTATCAATTGGAGCACAGTGTACATGATTATGTTGTTGTATCAAGCCTTCGGGTGTCTGTCGGTAGGAAATCGACAAATCTCCGTTACATCGAGGTTCGACTGTAATGTGATTATGTGCACATGGCCTGATATGTACGTAAAACAGGATTTTTTATACTATGTAGAAAACGTGTTTGTCGTAATAACTTTCATACGAGATGTGTCTGAGATCTATTCGCGACGTATGAACCTAATTATCGACATCCTCGTGAGCGAAGTCGGTGAAATATCATTTGCACGATGTTCTTCGGAGCTTCGGTTAATCAATATCATTTTATGGGCTAAATACATCTCGCAACAAAGACAACTGCTCTCTCTCTCTCTCTCTCTCTCTCTCTCTCTCTCTTTCAACTTATCTTTCTGCTGCTCCCCCCCCCCCCCTCTCTCCCTCTTGTCTCCCTTTATTCCCTTTATGTATAAAAACGCCCAGAAGCGGAGAGAAGCCAAAGAGAGTTGAACACTAGGGTTATATACCTCGCCGATGAAAAAACTCGCTGGATGGAAACTGGTAACGAGGTCAGAAACGTGCACGAGCTAAAGACACCCGAGAGTGGTTGCCAGACGAATGGAAAAAAAACGAACAGCCAAAGAAGATGAGGAAAAAGCATACGAGTACCTTAATATAGATTATTCGAGTCGCGAGAGAGAGAGAGAGAGAGAGAGAGAGAGAGAGAGAGAGAGAGAGAGAGAGAGAGAGACTCTACTGACGAACGTTTAATTTCTAGTTGATTGATTATTGAGTATCGGGTCGAGGAAAATTCTCAGGCTTCGCAACCCACTCTGCCATGTATGGCTCGTTATAAATATCTCGTCGAATCGGTCGGAGGTCAAGCCTTTTGCTAACCCCCGACCCGCTTCACAGAGAAAATTACCAACTCGCACACAGGTGTATTTTAGTGAAAATGGAAGGCTTTGGGGGAGATTTAACGGTGGATTCGTGTCCAGAGAGTAAAAATTCATCGATATAAGGAAATCAATCAAAAGTCTACTTTCTTTTTCATTTGGCCGAAAATTCGTATACCCAATGAATTAAGGAGCTGGCGAACAAAGCCGGACTCGTCCACACTACTTCAAATTTTTTCATTTTTATATTTCGTGTTTATCAAGCACACCTATATTTGGTCCCGAAATATTTGGAATCATATTCGGCTCTGAGAACCTCAAACTTTGTTAAAACTGCCTTTTCAACCGCAAATGCAGTTTTTAGGCAGAAAATCCACCGTTGTTGTCGTTTGTTATTTGTTTGACTGCACTTCGACATATCACCACACGCGTACACGCTCATGAAGCGTGCAGGTTATGTTTCAACACGCGGACTTTTTTCTCGTGACTTTTTACATATTTTCGATTCGAACGTGGTAAGAATTCTCAAACGGCGTTTATCGGGAACAGTGCAGAATCCCGTTGCATCCCAACGAGGAATCCCTATGTGCGGTGGCCCTAACAAATCCCTGTAGAGATGGAGTTGCATATTGGGACTCCCTGGCAAATTTCTGCACGGGATCACGAGAAGATATCTTTTTTTCGAGATCCAACGAATTCCGGTTGAGAATTCTAAATAAAAAATTCGCAAACGACGTCAGTCGGGGAAAAAAGCGCGGAATACACTTGGATTCCAATGTGGACTGCCTACGGGCACCGTCCCTATCAAATCCCTTTAGGCTTGTGGTGGGATCTGGGGAGTCCCCGACAAATTTCTGCATGGAGGTGGGCATATTCATGTATCGGTCGATTTAAGGATCGTCCCCCAACAACCGCAGGTCTTCATATCCTTTTCCCATATGTGTGTGGGTGTACACACACACACGTATATATGGAATATTCCACGCCACTTTACCTAGCCGGTGACCCTGACCTTCTTTATTTTCCTGATTTTTTTTGTCATACTGTATCCCATGAAAGGAGTATCGACACCGATTTTTAGATTTTTATCTCTTCTCTTTCAGGAGTCATAATTTTACGAAAAATGTCGATTTCAGAAATTTTGGGGACTTTAAACGGTGATAACTCCTGAACCAATTGCGATCTCGACAAATGTCGATATATAACTTTTTTTCACCTTAAAGCATACTTTCGTTAAAAAATATAAAAAAAATTATCAGATAACAATGTCAACGTTTTTTGCTTCTAAAACGAAAACTATTTTGAAAAAATATGATTGACTTTTTAAATTTTGTTCAAAAAATTCTCTAAAATAGAGCGAAGCATTCTATGATTTTTAAGACTAGTCTCATCGTGGGCCTATTTTACCTTCTATTTTTTCCCGAATTAATCATATTTCTTGAGAATATTTTTATCATTTCAATCTCCAATAATGCCATTAATGATTTTGTGATTTCCAATTCGGCTACGACAGGCCTGAAACGGTTTATTTTGAATCTATGCCGAATTCAAAGAAAAGAAAAAAAATTTTGTTCAAAATATTTATTTTTAATTCTGCACAAAAAAATAAAAATGGCAATCATCTTTGAAAAAATAGTCGTCACTTGAGAAGCAAAAAAAAAACATTGACATTGATAATTGATCATTTTTTCATATTTTTCAACGAAGAAAAAAGTTATGTATCGACATTTGTCGATATCTCAATTAGTTCCGGAGTTAGCAGCTTTCAAACGTTTCCGAAACGTCCGAACGCGATATTTTTTGGAAAAGTATAACTCCTAAAAGAGAAAAGATGAGAAACTAGAAATTGGTGTGAATGTTCTTATCGTCGGGTGCAATTTTACGAAAAAAAAATCAGGAAAAAACAAATATATATATATACATGTATCACTTCGTCTGTTAAACTGGGGACTTCGTGTCGGAGCCAAAACTACTTTCCGACCGAGTTGCTCCATTTTTTTCACCAAAAATATATGAAAACATCTATTATTTACACAGTTTATATTATATAAAGAATAATTTTATGAATGATGTATTAAATTCGATGTTTTGAACACCAGCACTTTTTTAATTTTTTTTCAAATTTTTTCAAATGTATTAACTGCGGGAAAAAACGACAAGACTTGAAACAGCCAGGTTCACAGCAGGAAACTACCGGAAAAACGTTTACAGATATATATATATATATATATATATATATATATATATATATATATATATATATATATACACGTATCTCTCGACTGCTGATAAACACAACGAGCCTTGTAGTTTTACGCGTAATTTCCGTGAGTCGCCCCCTTTCATTTTGCGGTGAAAATATTTCTACACATCGAGAAAGCACTATAGAGCCTGATGAAAGGTAGAATCGAAGGCCTCGATGATTTCGCGAAAAGTGGGCTGCATGTACTGGTCGTTGCCTGCGATTTGTGAGTCTACAGCCAATTCGATGAAAGAAAGAATAAAAAGTCGCATAATGCCATGGGCATCTTTGCTTCTCTCTCTCTCTCTCTCTTTCTCTTTGTACGGTTCTCCAATACGGTCATAACGTTTCTCTCAAGTGGTGATACTCGCGAGTAAGAGGGGATGAACGCTTTCGAGAGCCGATATCTGATGCAGAAAACCGGTAAAGGCCGCAGCGAGGGCAGATCGAATGAAAGAATACCGCGGAGACAGTAGAGCGCGCGCGCGTATATGTGTACACTCGATCCCCTCGTGTCTGCTGCTGCATACGTGCTGCATCTTGGCTGCAAGAACTGCAGAAGCTCCGCGCGCGAGCCCGACCACGATCACCGAGCGAGTTCGTGAATAAAATACAATACTTGAAGTTCGCATCGCGTATGGGGAATTACACGCCGAGTCAGTGTTTTTCCGCGTCACAGGTTTTTTTTTCGAACTACTCCGAAGGATCGAGTAAATGAATTATGTTTGAGTTTCCATTGCACGAATGCAATGAGGATAGATTATTCTTCGAAGCGCCCTAATTTTTTTTTGCCACATTCAGGCTGCGACCATCGAGCAAAGCTTTTTTTTCTAGGATTGTCAGTATATATTTTCGATGAAAATAATAAATAAAAAAACGACTTCGCGTTTAAGGGGCCAGTCCACTTTGGAGCCACGAAAAAGGCTATTTGCGCGATTTTTTAAAGGGATTTTATAAAAGATTTGAATATAAAAGTTGTTGGGCTTGATAAATAAAGTTTTGAAATACATTTAAAAAAAATTGAATTCATTTTTATTGATTTTTAAGTACGAAAACTATAGTTTAACGTAACGCCTCTACAATAGGTGGGCTAAGTAGCTCCGTCACAACCCGGCAACGGCTTGTCTGAAACGTAAAAATCAAAGTCCATTACATTCAGTATGACACCAGCTACGAAATGACCCTCGGATATAAAGTCTTATCAAAAAATAAAAAAATGGCAGGTGAAAAATGAAAAAAGTATTTTAAAACGCGTTTTTTTTTGCGGTTTTTCGCAAAAAAAGAGTAAAATTCAAAATTTCAAAACCATCGAGGGTCATCTGGTTGCGAATCATGTTTACAATATGTGGTTCAAATTTCAAGAGAATCGGTTTATTAGTTTTAGAGATACGATGGAGCTAGATTTTGAAAATGTTGTTTCGAGAAAAACGCGTTTGAAGTTTATACTGTGAAAAACTCTTACCTAAACTCAATATTGCTGAATGTATGTACTTTCGAAAACAGTAAAAAAAAACATCGATTTTTTTAAATTTTAAAATAGAATTAATAGAACGGATTATTAATAGAACCCTTCTATTGTACGGATTATTAATAGAACCCTTCTATTAATAGAACCCTTAATAGAACGGAAAACTCTCACTCAAAATTATTGTCTTCCGGGTCACGAAAGGAAATTGCGAAAAATCAAGATGATGAATACATCGTTAGAATGCAATGATGTTGAAGTTTGCGCCGTTGGAATGCAACGAAATATTCTCTTTCTCCAGTTCACAAATTTTCTTTGACAGATTTAAGCTACAAAAATCATGCGATCCTTCTTTAGGCTCCGAATCCAGCGATCTACAATTCAAGTCTAAAAAAATATGATTTTCGATCATACTGAAAATAAGCAGCTAGAAGAAATCGTTGCATTCCAAGGATGTAAACTTCAAGCCCATAGAATGCAACGAATATTATTTCTTTCTTTTCTTCATCATCCAAAATTGGCCTGTGAATTCCCCATAAGGATCCTGAGAAACGTCTGTGTGATTTTCGTAGCCCAAAATTCTCAAAAACAAAACGTTCGGGCTACGAAACTTTCGTTGCGGACGAACGATGCTAATCGTGAAAAGTGCAGCTTTTCGACGACGAATCGTCGAGTCAAACGGCGTTGAAGTTTGCATCGTTGGAATGCAACGGAAATGATTTTTGTTTGTTTCCCCAATCTTTGGCAGATTTGAGCTACAAAAATCACGAAAACATTTTTTAAGGCGGGAAATACATTTACTACGATAGAAAGATCGATTTCTTTTTTTTTCTTCTTAAAACGATAGAACTAAAGTGTAGAATATTTTCCCAAAGTTTCAAAGCGACATTCGAAAAACTTGGAACGTTACAGCCCGTAAACGCCGTGCCTCACCGCTCGGATTCGGAGCGGGCGTGAACTTCAAACGCGTTTTTTTTCTCAAAACTGCATTATCGAAATTGGCGTGCAGGATCACTCAAAAACTATGAAGCCGACTGAGTTGAAACTTGGTAGAAATATTGATAATATACCTTCTACTTGATGAGAATTGTTTTTTAAAAATTCGAAAAAAAAACTATTTTGTTAATTCACATTTTACAGAAATGTTGCGTGAAATGATGATTTTTTTTTGTAAATGCGTGCAATTTTCTTAAATTTGCATTTTTTTCATTTTAATTACCGTCACATAGAAACTATACATGTTCTAACTGAAAAACTCGCAACTCCCGCGGCGACCTTGCTGTAACACTGCCACAGCTTCGTCATTTTGATGATGAATTGATTAAAAAAAATTGTTTTGTATACTTAAATATACTATCAAAGTATACCTAAAGTTTGATAATTGTAGAATAATTATTTCTCAGTTTAAAAAATCCCTCAATATTGCTTATTTTTTCCTGTCTAAATGTATATCCCGCCTTAAGATTTTTCTTCAGCGATCTACGAAAACTTACAAAACATGATTTTGGATAATAATGAAAATAAGAAGTTGAACAAACTTTTCGTTGCATTTCACCGATGCAAATTTCAACGCCGTCGAGTCAGCATAACGTCAAAGATGCGGAATGCATCGGAGATACTTTTGTATTTTTGTTGGGCAGGCTCAGGCCCCCAAAGTCATGCAAAGGTTTTTTATGATCCTTGGTAGAGATCCGCTCGATGGTGAGAAAACTAAATTTGTTGCACTTCAACTGTGATAGTCTCAAAATGTTGGGTCAAGCGATTTTTAGCCTGGAACATCCCGTACGTAAAACCTGATCTTTTTTTTTTGCCAAATGCGTATAAATATGCAGTAGAGATCGTGCTCAGCAGCTTCTGGTCAGGGGGCAGCATTGTCCGCCCGGATGATTTAAAAATTCGCTCGTGGCTCGTTAAAAGTTCTCGCTATCAGATGATATCGCTCCAACCACACTGGAGTCACGACACCGGACAACAAGGTTACACACACACACGTGGAGACATTACTCAGCGTAGGTGAGCTTTCATTTCAGTCGCAAAGGGACCAAGAAGAGAGCATGGAATATAAAATAAAAGGGCTCGTACGAGTGTCCTCATTAACGCTGAAATCAGAGGAGTTGCGTCCTTCCACTTCTGGGCGATCGCTGCTCGCGTGTGTGTGAATGGGCAAAGAAAAAAGGGCGAGGGTGTTTGCGTCCGGGAGGTTCCCTTGGCCCTTTGGACCTTTTCGCTGCTCCTCCGTGCTGCCTTCTGTTTCTCCTCTCCCCACAAGTACACGGAGACCTTTCCAGCTTGCCTCTTCCCTTGCCTATCTTTTTCCTTTGCCCTTTTTTTACACACCGTTCCCTGTACGCCCTTTCTTTTTTTCCTGCACTTTCGTCCTCTCTCTCTCTCTCTCTCTTTTTCTTTCTCTGCCGCCCTCGCCGGCGTGTACTTTGGCTTCCGAACTTCCGCGAGTTCGCGACCAGCCGCAAGGTACATCCTCGTCGCGAGTCAGGGAAGAGGAGGCGAGCCAGATATATTGCCGCAGGATGGAAAAAAGACGATCGCGATCGTATCTCGGAGAAAGAGTCACGGTAGTGTCCACTCCGCGAAGGTTTTTGGATATGTATCCCGTGGTTTTGTGAACGAAGAAAAAAGTACCCTTCGACGTTTCATGGCGGTCCAATGCACCGTCGCATAAGCATGTCTGCTTTTTTTTTCCGAGGGCGGAAAGGGCAATTTTTACTGCACATTGTATATTACTTTTTTTGGTCCTCCAGGAAATCGCCAGCACTGTCAGTTCTGCACGGTATCGAAGTTTGCAGAGTTACAATACAACAGAAATGTGTTTTTTTTTTGTTTGTATTGCCGTATTTTTCGTAACACATGTAGGCAACAAAAATCACTGAAACGTTTTTCAAAATCGTCATTAAAAATCGATAATAAGAGGAAAAGATTCAGAAAGTAATAAAAATAAAGAGATGAAAAAATCGAGAAGAATTTTCGTTGCGCTCGGACGATACAGACGTCAACGTCATGCACATGCACCAGTTTCACTTACCCGAATACTTTGTTGGCACATTTTGGCTGGGAAAAACACGCGCTCATTTTTTTCGACCCTCTCTGGAGACCATGGTATTGGTATTTTTCTATTGCCCAATTTTTTGGGCTACGACATTTGGGCTACAAATATCACTGAAATATTTTTCAAGACCCTTATTAGGGATCCATAACCTAAAAAGGCAAAAGAAGAGTTTTTATAGTACTGAACGTTAAAAAATTGTAAAATCAATAAGAACGTTCGTTGCGTTCCAACGATGCAAACTTCAACATCATCGGCGACCTGTAACGCAAATCTGCAAAAAAAAAACTTTTCGAGAACGATAAAATAATAGGGGAAAAAAAATAAAAGGAATTCACCTCGACTTCGAACGATGCAAACTTGCATCTTCAACTGCAAACGATTTCATATTCAATTTCATCTTTGATTCAAATCTTCAACTTCAAACGATGCTAAACACCATACCCATCCCCCAGTTTCATTTACCTAAATAATTTGTTTGCACGTTTCGGCTACGAAAAAACACGCGATCGTTTTTTATCGATTCTCATTGGAGACCCACAATCTAAATGTGCAAAAAAAAAGCTTTTGGAAAACGATAAAATAATGGGGAAAAAATGAATAGGCATTTGCGTTGACTTCCAACGATGCAAACTTCAACACTGTCGCGGTTACGGGTCGAGGTAAACTAGGGTGTATATTCAACTAAACTTTACGCGTACAGTGGAGGTATCAGTATCGTTGTAACAAGGGGCCCGCGGTGTTTGCTTCAACTGGGAATTACACCCGGCCAAACCTAATTTAACTTTGAGGCGAAAGAGACAAAGTAAGGGAGGAAGAGCGAGAGAGAGAGAGAGAGAGAGAGAGAGAGAGAGAGAGAGGCTCGCGGTGTTGAACAATGAACAAAGCGTGCCGCTGTATCATGCCGACAATAGCTACTTCACCGACGTGCATGTTCTTCCTCTACCTTCCGAATGTGTGTGTCTCTCCTTTGCCCCGTCGTTACTCTCGTTACGATATTATACAGGCTCGTCTTATACGCAGCTCGTCCTACTCGCAACGAGACGTGTAGATACACCAAAAGGGCGGAAATGTGGACGTTGTCACTTCAAGTTTTCCCGATATCGGAAACTCTTCCGTATGCCTTGCGCGCCCTGCGGGGAAGGCTCCAGCCAAAAGTTCCTGTCAACGTTTGAATCCTGAAATATAAAACTGTCTCGATATTGCGCGAAACGTTTCAACGAATTGCGGAAACGTTTCAAGAAATTCCGTCGTCCCGTATCTCAGAGTGCGTTTGCTTTTAAGGGGAGATATACACCTAGGAGCCGGAAAAAAGGTCATCTTTGTGAATGTTTTCGAGGAAAACTATTTGAAATTTCGAATTGGGGTTTTAATTATCTAACAGTATATACATTCGGAAAAATATGTTTAATTTTCTTTATTTAAAAATATCAAAAATATACAAGGATATTTTATGATCCTTGGAGCGTCGTAAAAAAATCTGCGTATACGGTACCCACTGGCGTTTCTTCAAAAAGCATCTGAAAAAAAAACACCAAAAAGATCATTAAATTAGATACTATAATCTAGTACTTGTCATAGCCGATTTTGAAAATATCGATTTATGACAAAACGGCGGACGTTTGAACATAAATAGTGATTTTTGGGCCAAAAATTAGTTATTATTTTGCCTATAAAACAAAAACTAAGTAACGAAAAAAAAAATCCTATGACAAGTACTAGATAATGGTGTATGGAATAACCACAAAAAAACCTCAAGGCAATCGGTTCGTTGGTTTTCGAGAAATTTTGGGTACCGATTTGAAAAACGTGGTTTTGAGAAAAACGCGTTTGAAAATTTGGGAATGAATAAATCATGAAATTTGTCAACTTACATGGAATCATCGATACCAGGCCCATAGTGTAGGTCTTCTACGGTCGACGGAATGTTCATAGCTTCTAAATCCTCGACCTCGACCATCTAGGTGTATATATCTCCCGTTAATGTAAAAAAAAATATTGAAACCCTTCCGATTTTCTTAGAGGAGCTTTTTTACGCAAATCGAGCTGTCTCGGATCCCGTGGCGGGGCTGCATCTTCGAACTTCTGAAACCGGAGGAAGAAAATAAGATCTCCATTTGCCTAGAATATTCACGTCGCGATGGGAATCGATAGTTATTGTACAGTTACTCTTTTCATTGTATAATAATTGTTGTTATTACACAATGTCACATTGTGTGTTAACTTGAAAATTATAAAGCGTAAAATTCATGGGTGGAGAAGTAAACGAAAAAAAAAATCGATTTTTTAATGAAAATTTCCACTTTTGGCAGGCTTGAGCGGCCTCTAAATATTTTTCGACCACTCGCAGATTTCGCAATAATTCTGTTTTATCTTTAAAGAAGATCATTGGATGCTGAGGAAAAGGAAAAAGAATAGAGCTCTTATTTGGGCCACTCTCGTGTACACACCACTGAACAAATAAATAAAGAGGAATAATAATAACGATTATGAAAGTATAATTTCAATATGCATTTCGAGAGGCAGAAGTATGACAAGGCTGACAAATATCAAAATTTTATCACCTAACTGTTTCCTGGATGATTCCATTGGAATTTTTTTTTCCATCAATCTCGTACCCTTAATCTGTAAAAAAAAGACTTTCACGATGCAAATTTAAACGCTACTATCTCCAACCGCGAAAGGTGTCTCGATGTTTTGTAACAGAAATATAAAAGGTACGCTCTTGGTCGCGAACTTTGCTCCATATATCCCGTATGGTGGTAGATATCTATGGCTGCAAAGTGCAATATTGGACCACTGGGAATTTCGCTTCTCGCTGCTTTACCTTGGCT
>OZ023317.1:34799181-34860325 GCA_964007375.1 Ophion obscuratus | reverse complement strand
TCAAGCGTCATGAAACGTCCTGTTCCCTCCTGTACTCACCCGCACCTCGATCTTCCCCCTCATCGCTCCCGAAGCGAGCGCTTGAATGTATGATGGAAAAAAAAACGAAAAAAAAACTTTCGAGTTCGAGAAATCGTGAGGTGCCTGAGGAGCAAACTTCTCGATTCTATCGCTGCGTGTCGCTTCTTTTTCCCTCTTCTCCGTCCGCCGCACTCTTGTGCGACACTCGACACCTTCTACGAGGGAAACGACATTTTTTCGTCTTCACGATCCACACCCGAAATAATCGAGATAAGAGAAGGAGGAAAAATGTACTGGTCGCGCGCGCCCCACTCGATACGGATACATACTGTGATAATTCAAGTCACGCTTTCGATGTAGATACATCGAGATTTGTTGAATTACGTTTTTTTTTTTAAATTGGAAACCCGGCGTGTGAATGGGTCGTTCTGGTGAGGCGGTGTATTTTTTTAAATGTTGCCGGGCAGAAATTGTCGTAGGGATCCAATTGGATTCCCATACTTGTCTGTATTTAATGGTGGGTTCAATGGGTTATCCCAATGGATCCATATTCTTAAACGTCACGTTATCATCCGGATTCCTCATTGGAATCTACAAATCGAATTTAAATCCGAAAGGATTCCCATATTATCAAACAGAATCCGATGCGATTCTTCAAGAATCCCACCGCATTCTGTACGTTGAATTTTTTAAACAAAATACGTTGTATTTAAAAAGTATATATCAAAAGTCGATTTGAATCTCATGATTGAAAATTCACGGTAATTTTTTTTTCAAGACTTTTCAAATATTTTCACGGTCACGAGGAACTATTTTCTTGGGTGATCCAACAAATTCTGGTTGAGAATTTTAAATGAAACTTCTCAAACAACGTCAATCGGGAAATAATGCGAAATCCACTTGGATGTCAACGTGGAGTCCCTACTTGCGGTGTCCCTATTGATTCCTTATAGGGATCTAGGGACTCCCAACAAATGGCGTTGAAGTTTGCATCATTGGAATGCAACGGAAATGATTTTTTTTCCAATTTTCCTATTGCAGATTTGAGCTACGAAAATTACGCAAACCATTTTTCGGATTCCTATTTAACTATGTAAAAAATCGCTACATACACTGAGAAAAAAACCAATTGAATCAAAAAAATATATTGGTTGATCCAAATAAATGTGCTGCTGCGGAGTACCAACGATATATGAGATTGTTTCAATACTATAAAATATTGGAAAATGTGATTGATTTAAATAACATATTAGCTTATTTGAAAAAGCTCTTCTGTTCTCTGAATATCTACATTATCCTTCAAATAAAATTATATTCTATTGAAATCATTCTATATACAATCCGTATATGTATTGTATAAAATAATTAAGCAGGTGCTACAAACATTTTTTATTTCGTACAAAAATATAATGAATTATTTCTTTACTACATCGAAACAAATATGCCATGGAACGTAAGTTTTTCAATTTGTTTTAAATTTCAAATAAAAAGTGAGCATTAGAATGACAATCCACGATAATAGTGGAGAGAATATCAGATATCCAATTATCACGATAATAGTGGAGAGAATATCAGATATTCAATTGATTAGAACAGATACTACACCTTGATCTTAGCCACAGGCCAAGAAGTGATACTCTTTAGAGTTTCTCCAGCGTTTAAGTAGATTTTTGGTACGCGCTACGCTTACGAGAAACGAGCGCGCGTATGGCCTCTAGCGGTTACTCCGAGAACTACGGATTCCTCACACCTATAATTTCCGTGGCGCTCGGCCATGTTTTGGTCGAATTTTTTAAACCAAATGTGCAAGGAACAAATTCTACTTTCGCATAATTTTTAAACCAATTCAGACATTTGCTTAATATTTTTCAATCGAAACAAAATATTAATATTTTAGCGCATAATGTACTTAAAATCAATATCGAATATGGTGAAAACGATAAAATAACATATTTACTCAATAGAAATTGTATTTTAATCAAACGAGCGAAATTCAATTTTTCTTGTGTACTCGAATCAACAATATTCGACAAAGTTCGCTGAAGAAATTGCATTCAAAACTATATAATTTGTTCGCGATAATTTTTTAGATAGTTTCAATAATATATTGTTCTCGGCTAACAATATATCTTTTGAATGAAAAAAAAACTTTCAACTTTATCACGTTATTGAAGTCAATAGCGTTTTGTTTGGACTGATAAATCCGATTATTTACACCAGCAATTTTACAATTGAATCAACGAAATTTCATCCAATGACACCAATGATATTGGATCAATGATTTTTTTTCTCAGTGTATGATTCAGAATAATAATGAATATGAGAAATTGAGAATTTCCGTTGCATTCCAACCATGCAAACTTCAAGGCGATCCCAACAAATTGCTACGCGAGTTTTTATACCTTATTATTGCAGTTGGATTTTTCGTCGTATGACATTACGTATGATCCCATTCCTTTCACCTTTAACCGCACACTCGTCACTTGACAGTTTTCAGTTCTTGAGAGAATGAGACCCCATAATCATTCCCAACGCTTTAATGTATCGCACGAATGGTGCTGAACTTTGCATCGTTGGAATGCAACGAAAATTCTTCTTCATTCTTTCATTTCTTTATTTTTATTATTATCTAGAATATTTTTTTTCAGCTTCTGTTTATGAACTTTTTAATAAGAATTTTCAAAAATATCCAGTGACTTTCGTAGCCTAAATGTACAAAAAAAAATACGGGAATACGAAAAAAATATATTTTTGTTGCGTTGCAACGATGCAAAAGTCAATACCATTCGCACGAGGGCACATGGAAACTGTGGAAAACCCGTGTCGATACGTGCGGCTACATTTTCTGTTTACGTTTGTGTTCATCATCGGAAACTCGATAAAACGGCCTCCCGTTCGGTTAGTCAGCGAGTCAGTGCTCGGTTGGGCGGGCACCCATCCGAGTACTGGACCGGGCGAAACCCGCTCGCCACGGAGGGACGTCGAAGCCGCGCGACGACCGCGAGCTCACTACCGTCGTTCCTTTTCGATTCAAATCTTGATCGCCCGATGTCCTTTTGTGTTTACAGGCCTTCAAGCGGAATTGTTCTACGTTAGGGAAGGAGTTATCAATGAATATGCGATTAAGTTCGTCGTACCCGTACCCGCTCAGGTGCACAAGCTGCATTTCACCTGGGAAAATCTAGCCGGAAGACCGGTGAGTCAACAATTCCATTATTATTATTTTATTATTTTTACTGTTTTCGACAGGCTGGAAATTCGTGCCCAAAAATAATGGAAAAGGAATAAAATTGCACCGAAGTTACTCTCCATATTATTTCTTTCCTCCTGGAATAATCAGGGAAAAGTCAGGAAATTTTGAAAATTCTCTGCAATTTTTCCAGATTTAACTTTTTCTAAGAATTACGAAAAATGAAAAAAAAACCGAAAAGTATAAAAAGTGAATATTTATATTTTAGATAATTTAAACTACTATAAAACTACTAAGAACTATTAAAAATAATAGTATATTTTTAATATTTATATTATTCTTCATTATATTAGGTGGTGAATAAATTTTGAAAATTCCCTGGAATTTTTCCAGAATTAACTTTTTGTAAGAATTACGAAAAATGAGAAAACTGAAAAGTATAAAAATAAATATTTATATTTTTGATAATTTGAACTACTATGAGAACTACTAAGAACTATCTAAAATAATAGTATATTTTTAATATTTATATTATTCTTCATTATATTAGGTGTAATAAAAAGAAATCCATTATTTTTGCCTTCAATTTTATGCAAAAATAATGGTTTTCTTTTTACTACACCTAATATACAAAAGAAGTTATGTCGGTGCCAAATATTGAAAATTGCAAAAACTGAAAACTTATTTGCTCTAAAGCTCTATACATTTGCATTCGATTCGTCGATACACAACCACACTATAATCATTATTATTGTAGATAAGTGTATATATTTATTTTATATTTATTGGCACTGACGTAAAAGAAAATCTATTCATAATAAAGAACAGGTTCTGTATTTGCTTTTAATATACTTTTTTTACTTTACAATGTTTAAATTATTTTTTGAATTTCAGTTTTTTTTTATTACTCTATTTTCATATTTAACATTTTCACATGTTTGATCTTAAAAAAAGTATGGTCTTTGACCCCAATCTTCGTGGAACATTTGAAAAACCTGTGTGGAATACCTGGAAAAGTCAGGAAATTTCGAAGTAAAAACACCCATGATAGTCCAGTAAAAGAGGCGAAAACCCAGCACTTTTCAGCGTAGAATATGAATTTTCGACCAAAGGTGGATGGTTGCATACTGAAAGTAACCCCAATGAAATGTTGCCCCTCAACTCGCCCCAACCCTAAGAAATCAGGGTTGAAAACTTAAAAATCGCCGTATCTCGATAATTAGTAGCCCGATGAAAAAAAATTTCAAACAAAAGTTGTTTGGAATAATAAAATACGCATAAAGTTATCCACCGTCCAATCCCCTATCTTTGAAAATAGCGGCACAAAAACACGAGCGCACCACAGACCCAGACAAGGACGCAGCGATATGTCTACTCCGCTCGCACACGCATCAACCCCGAATTTTCGAATCGTTTTTGTGCTGCTATTTTCAAAAATAGGGGATTGGACGTCGAATAACTTTATATGAATTTTATTATTACAAACAAGTTTTGATTGAAACCCTTTTTAACCCTTCGAGTGTACACTGGGTTGTTTTGACCGTATGTATTTAGTGTTTTTCAACGTATGCCCCACTTTGAACATTTAATATTCGCATTTAATTTTTGGCATTTAATTTTCGTTTTCGTCAAAACAAATTTAGGGCCATAAAATATGGATAATTTACAACAAAAAACGTCTCTACAAAAGAAAAACAAAAAATGCATACGTACCGGAATACAGTAGAACCTCGATTATCCGAACCTCGATCATCCGAACCCTCAATTATCCGAACGATGGCTTAGTTTATCCGAACGCTCAATTATCCGAACGTTGGCGCGAAAGATACATTGTTGCTCGCTGCCACTGCCGTGAGCAACAATGAGCAACACAACGCAACTTCTCCTTCTCAAACGGCTGCGAGACTTAGCCGCTCAAAAACGCGTTACGACCGTTCGTCAATTAAAAATGTACGATTTTATAAAAAAAAATATTAAAAAAGGCATTCGTTTTTTTTCAGGTGTTAAATATATATATATATATATATATATATATATATATATTTAACACCTGATATATGTATGTACATAAAAACAGTACATACATATATATTAAAATCTGACATGTACTGTACTGTTTTTATGTAAAAAGTTGTTGTTTATGATCTCGTCCCAAAAAACCCAGAAGTCGAATGCCTTTTTAAATATTTTTTTTATAAAATCGTTCGGATAAAAAGTTCGGATAATCAAAACGTGGGTTTTTGTATGTACCCTAAAGGTACATACATATATGTATAAAAACAGTACATACATATATGTATGTACTGTTTTTATGTAAAAAGGTGTTGTTTATGATCCCGTCCCAAATAACCCACGTTTCGATTATCCGAACTTTTGATTATCCGAACTAGTCTCGGTCCCAATTGGTTCGGATAATCGAGGTTCTACTGTACAACGATTTGAAAAACGCCTTGGGTCACATTGACCGAAGATGCTGTTTGGATTATATAGGTTGTATAGCTGTTTGGTCTATATGGGGTATTATAGGTTGGCGGCGGAGGTGTGCACTCGAATGATTAATCGGGCTATTAATTATCGAGATACGGCAATTTTTAAGTTTACAACCCCTATTTCTTAGGGTTGGAGCGAGTTGAGGGGCAACATTTCATTGGGGTTACTTTCAGTATGCCACCATTTACCTTCAGTCACAAATTCATATTCTACGCTAAAAAGTGCTGGGTTTTCGTCTTTTTTTACTGTACTATGAGTAGGCAACGGCGGCACCTACAATGGTACGCTTCAACATCTGGAAGGCAGAAGTTACGCCGATAGTGCTCCGATTGCCATAAGCTGAATTGGAAACGAGCATGCTACAGAAGAGCCTGGTATTATACGATGGCAGTGACATTAAGGCTCGTTCAGGCTTGAATGAACATTGGAAGCTGTTCGATTTACAGACCTAGGGTTGTGCGAGAGAGGGGGGGGGGGGGTATGAGGATGAGACGGATCCTCTCATCGCAATGCAATTTTTATTTACATATAGCTATCCGTAACTCCCCTCTTTCGGAATGTCCTTTACGAGATGAGCCGAGGGTCCGCGGTTACACTTACCTCAGTCACCGAGGCATATCGCGTTCCTCGTCGTTGACTCGCGTCTTCTACCTGTAGATATACCTACATATATCTGTATAGTTGTCATGAGGCATATCCTCGGACGGCCCTCAGGATCACACTGACGCGCTCAGGCGAGCCTCTGAGAAAGACAGAGGGAAAAAAAGGCACCTACAATGTACCCACTTCCGTGGACATTCTTGGTACCCGCTACCTTCACCTCGAACCTGATTTTATGGCCCTGAGTCAATTGGCGAATCAGTCGGAAAATAGTTCAGAAAAATAATTTTTTTCCTGGTAAACTTTATTTAAGGGGAGATACCTAGGAGCCGTAAAAAAGGTCATTTTTGCGATTTTTTTCAAGGAAAACAATTTGAAATTTCGGATTGGGGTTTTAATTGTCTAAAAGTATATACATTCAAAAATATGTTTAATTTTCTTTATTTAAAATATCGAAAATATGCAAGGATATTGTACGATCCTTGGAGCGCCGTTTGTCTGAGTTTCTGATGGTAATACAACTGAAACTCAGCCAAATATAACCGCCTGTATCGGCCCAGGTTTTCCGCAGTTTCCCTGGGCCCTCGTGCAAATGCGATAGAGTAGTGCATTAGGAAAGAGTGGCTGCGGTTAACACTCTGGGGGAGGGGGTTCTGGAAGGGGAAGGATTGTGAAGATCAGAAGGAATGGAAGGAATAAAGGAGGGGATGGTAAACGGGGAAGGACTCCGTGCCTCTGAGGAATACATATAACAAAAAAAAACAAATACATATGTGCAGTGATTTCACTGCATTTAAATTTTATTATTCAAGTATTCAATATTAATTATGGGATAAAGCTGCGAAAAAATCATATACACAAGTATCACGAAAGCATCATACAGTATATGAATTGAGTGGTCTTAATTTGATAATTTTTACATAAAAACGCTTTGCAATTATCAATTTCTGAATTAATCTTTATACTTAGGATCAGTAATTTTAATACACACCCGTAAGTATATTGATATTAGCAAATGGTTCTTGAATTTAATATGCACTCGTATATTGATATCAGCAAATGGTTCTTAATTTCAACATACATGAATGTGAAGATTTTTTTACACGTGCATTATTTTTCAAACGCACAAGTTTATTAAGGCGTTACCCCCACTTGTAGCGCAAAAAAGGCCTTTTTCATGAATTTTTAAAAAGAAAACTACAAAACTTTTTTAATCGATCAATATACCATCTTAAAGAACACATCTTGAAGAACTTTCAGTAATTTTTTTATTGAAAAATATTACATTGTTTAGTGGCAAATGGCCGTCAATGAAGCAGTGTTTTTATATACACGGTTTGCAGTGACCGACATTGCGGCGAAGTGGACCATCGGAAAAAAAAATGCAGATGGATTTAGTCAAATATAAGTATAAACTAGTCTTTAATCGAAGGATTTTAAAAAAATATTCATTTTTCACAAAATGGCGGACAGTCAAAGTTAATGGTTCGATTTTAACGGAAAAAAACGGCCGTTTTTTGGCTATAAAACGGCCATTTTTTTTTTTTTTTTTCGAAAAAAAAAATCAAACGATTAAAGACTACATTTTTATGTATTAAATAAGCCTGCAAAATTTCAAGAAGATCGGTTCATTGGTGTTCGAGTAATCTTGGTCACCGACTTCAGAAATGCCATTTTGAGAAAAACGCGTTTAAAGTTTCAATTTCCGGTCGTTTACACAAAGGATGCTTCTCTTTCAACGCTCATATCTCAGTCAATTTTGTTCGGATCGACTTGAAATTTTCAGGACATATTCTCAGATACTTATACTTCAAAAAAATGCAATTAAAAAAAAATCGATTTTTTCAAAATTGCAAGTGGGGGTAACCCCTTAATACTACGGAGCTACACTTTTATTTGTTTAAAAACCTGCTTTGGTTTTTCAAAATATTATCTGAAATTTCATAAACGACGTCCGCATAAAAACATCATACACTTGTGTATTAATTTTTACACAGAAGCTTTTTACAGTGTAGATTAAAGGTAATACATTGGTTCCGTGAAATTAATACACACCCGTATGCTGATATTAACAAATGGTTCTTGAATTTAATATACACTCGTATTTTGATATCAGCAAATGGTTCTTGATTTCAATATACTTGGATGTGATTGTTTCTTTACACGTGCATTATTTTTCAAACGCACAAGTATATTAATATTACGGAGCTACGCTTTCATTTTTTAAATTACCTGTTTTTGGATTTTCAAAATCGTATCTGAAATTTCATAAGCGGTATCCGCACAAAAACTTCCTACACTTGTGTATTAATTTTTATATACAGAAATGTTGTACAGGGTAGAATCATCGATATCAGGCCCATAGTGTAGGTCTTCTACGGTCGACGGAATGTTCGTAGCTTCTAAATCCTCGACCTCGACCATCTGGGTGTATATCTCCCCTTAAATCGTTCCTCACTTTCGAGTTTCTCATTTCCGAAACGCAACACTGACACCTGTGCCAAAAACATTGGCATAGGAAGAAGCTGCATGGTAAGCGTATGCGCGAGCTACATCCGACGATGAGCGGCCTGCTGTCGGGCCCGTTGCGTTGAAGGGCAAAGTGCGCATGCGCGCGTTAGCATCATAGGCCGTGTTCGTTGGGTCTCATCATATTGATATGAACAACAAGTGCGCTTGCGCATAATGATGCGCAACACGCGACTGCGCAATGAAACGAGTCATGCGCAAAACGAATAACTCCCATGACTCGTGTCATTGCGCAGTTGCGCGTTGCGCATCATCATACGCATGCGCGCTTGTTCGTATCAAAATGATGAGACCCAACGGACACGACCATAGTCGCGAAATAAGAGGTTTTCGTGATTGGAAAGTAGTATTCATTTGATTTGAGGAAATATTTATTCAAATGTTCTATTTTAAATATGGCTTTGAATCGATGTGAAAAATCGGTACATGAAAACATATATTTAATGACGCCGAACAAATGCTTTAGTTACAATCACATAAAAACTGTCTCCGTACGAGTAAACATTTATTCATTTCTAATAAATTACGTTCTAATGTGCCAATTCATTAGAACGCGATAAATATTTTTTCCGAGTGCGAAGCCTGGCGATGGGATTACCTTAAAACTCGCTTCCCTCGTTCAACCGTCTCGTTCGCCAATGTGAGCCTTATCCAGTCGTGCGAAAAAGTGCCACCAAGTGGAGAGAACAGGTACAAGGGAGGAGGAGCGCAGTCTGGATAATATCAATTAAGGGAGTGCGCGATGTGTGTCGAGGGTACTTAGGGTGGGACGAACGAGTCCCTCGTAAAGTATCCTGCGACACTCTTCTTCGATATACACAAACTGGCGGATTGACTCGTTCGTGAGAGGAAGAGAATCAACTCGCCGTTGCGTTCGGACCCGCGACATATATCGGCCCTTTCTCTCTCCGACCTGGCTACCTTCACGAGGACCGGGGCAAAAAACGTCTTCCGACCGAGTAGGACAAAGTGGTCGAACGACTTCTTCGACGTCGTATGTCCCGTCGATTCACTTGTCCCGCACGCGTGTACGCGCGCGCGCTCTCGCTCGCTTCCACGCCCGAGTTTCTTAAATCGGAAGCCAGGCGAAAAGGAAGAGTGCAGTGGCGGATCGACGAAAAAAAAAAAAAAAAAAACAAAAAAAACGGCGCGTATAAGGCGCGCACGGAGGTGAAGAGAGAAAAGAGTGACGGCCCGTGCCACGACATCAGTCACCCTGGCGACAAAATCGCGGACGTTTCGCGAACGTCCCCTCGAAACGAATCGACCTGTCCGTCAAATTGAGTGACGCCGGACCGAAAGGCACGCGGGATTGGACACACACGTGTGGGATCCCTCCGAATCGGCGCGGGGAAACGCGGAAAAAGAGAATTCGAGGTCCGGACGATCTTCGATCGCGAGCTTGTTTCTTCGTCACTTTGGCGCTTCCGGTTTTTGCCGGACTCTACGACAGGCACCACATTCGGGGAGCAGACGGAATTAAGAGGTTATACCAGTGTCATTTTAAAAAAAAATCAATTTTTTTTTCTTCATTTATATCAATATCATTTTATCTTGCAGAAATCGATAGTTAAGTCCCAATTATTGAACACTATCTTGTATTTTTATTATTTCTCATGCACCAGCATGCATTTACTTATTTATAAAAATTTCATTACACATATGGAACATTTAGCTAGCGAAATGTTACCTTACGTGTGCAAAAAATGCTTTAATTAATAGAGAACAAATTATTTAATCAGCAACGGTGACCCGATTTGACGTCTCGTGGTGACTGCTTATCGTTTTTGCTAAGACGCGCCGCTTCACGCGTAAGGCCCATAAAACATTCAAAAACTGTCGCATCTCAAAAAGTAAAGGCGTTTCAGGTTCCTCAGAACATTTCTTACAAATAACAATTTTTTTTTTATTTCAATTAATTATTTGTTGAAAAATACGGTGTTCGATCATTGGGACATAAACAATGCAGTGTGTCCCAATTATCGAACACTCGAATTCTCCAAGATGGCGTCATTAAACCCATCAAAACATCGAGACAGTTAACGTGTGACAGATCGTGTGAATCGGATTTATTCAAACAAAAACTGTATGTTCCTGTATAAACTTACCTTTATTCTCTTAATAATAACTCTAAGATCGTCAAATATATTTTTTATTCGTATTTTCGTGCAATAAACATAAAAAGAAAAGTAAAAAGAGAATATAACCTAAATGTAACCTAAAAATACGAATGTAATGTTCAATATTTTTTTGCTCTCCTATATTTCAGGGAGCCAAGCTGCGACAAAATCAAACAAAAACAGAACATAAAAACGAGGAAGCTGAAAGTAAAAATAAAATAAAGTTCGAGTTGAAAAGCAAAAATAAACCAAATGCGAATGAACCAAAAACCTGTCAAAAGAGACTAATTATATATTTTTGTATTTTTTACATGATTAATAAAAGATTATTTAAGTGTTTGATTTTGCTTTCATTTCTTAATATTGTACCCAAAATAATACTTTCAGAACGGAAAAAGAATTCTCGAGTGTTCAATAACTGGGACATGCCTGTTCAATATTAGGGACATGGGCACTTTCAGTGTTCAATAATTGGGACATTTGCATGCTTCACATTGTTATTCTTTTTTTTTTCATTTGAAAACATTTAAAAATAATTCAAAGGGTGATTTTTCGAAAGTAAAAATATCAAAGTATCATTTGAACATGAAAGCGATGGTCTTTTTCTTGATTTTATATTTTTTTCGCACCGAAGCCAATCCCCCAGATCCTTAGCTGTTCAATAATTCGGACATTTACCTTAAATCTTTAAATGCGTTTTTCTCGAAATGAGATTTTCAAATTTGCTGACATTGTAACTCAAAGAGCAATTATCCGATTGACTTAAAATTTGAACTGAGTACTCTTGAATATATTTACTCTATAATGACGTAGGATATTTTTGATTGGATGAAAATTGACGATTTGGCATTGAGAAAAACGACCATTTTATAGGCAAGAAAACAGACTTTTTTTTCATAATTACGCCATTTTGTTAGATTTTGATATTATTCGAAAATCCTACGTCATTGTACAGGCAATATCTTCCAGTTTAACGACATTTTTTCCTTTTTCGACTTCAGCTACTCAATCGGCTGGAATCATGTCAGCAGTGGAGGTACTTTTGAGCCGCCGAAGGCAGCGCATAAGTCGCTTGGATCTCAATATTTTTCTATGAAAAAAGTCTGTAATATAGGTCAAATATAGACAAATATACAATTAATTTTCCGAAACATTTAATTGAGTACTTTTCTTCCAAAAAATTCCCGAAAATCAATCAAAATTTCAGAGTTCACACTGGTATAGCCCCTTAACGCGTTGAGCCGATGACACGTGTCCAGTCCGCGCGATCCTTTATGGATTGTAAATACAATTGTGGTTTTTGAGAGTTTTCATCGTTAGGGACGCGAGAAAACTTCCGCTTTTATTGGGGCCAGGTTGAAGTTCCGAACTTTGAATGATCAGAACGCTCAAAACTCCGAAAGAATAGGGACAGAGTGGGATCAGTGGCTCATTTTTTTCAGAGGTCTATAGCTACCTAACCGTTCACACAGTCTCAATGAAAACTTGACTAAACGTGAGGTGTGTTCAATGGCTTTATTTTGTTAAAAAACACTGAACGGTCTAACCCAATAGATAATGAGATAGTAACCATTTTTAGAAAAATGGGATTTGATCCACTGTGTACTTGGGGGTGTACACAGTGAAACATGCCTAATTTCACAGTCAAACGAAAATTTCAAAATCAAGGAAAATTTGAAGAAAATTACCCTGATCCACTGTAAACTTGTAGGTAATGGAGTGCTTTTCTCTATTCAATGGGGAGTATTGTACAGTAAACTATTGAAAAATTAATTTAACGGCGGGGTAAAGTTAATTCGGCGAAAAAGGGCATGTTTTTAAGATTTTTTTTGGCGTAACGAATAGTGTTTGTTTATTGAAAAATTTACATATAATAAAGTAACATTTGAACTTTCTCCTAACATTCTCCTAAATTTGCATTGCAAAATATTCAAAATTGAGCCAGTGAAAATTAAACCCCGGAGGCGCCTCGCAAAAAAGTTGGTTTGCGGTGTGCACCATAACTCGCAACAGAATCATTTGAAACAAAAAAATCAAAATGCATTTGTTATGGAGATGTTTCTCGAGGTAATGACGGGAGGATTTTTTTTTTCGATTTTTCGATTTTTCGTAGCACTTGGGAGCCAAAAACCCGATTTTCGCTAAAAAATCGGCTAATTTGTTGTTGAAAAATTAGTAATTATGAAAAAAAAAACAAAAAAGCTCTCGACAATACCTGGTGAATTATGTGAAGAAGTACTGTGCAAAATTTCAAAGCGATTGGTCCAGTAGATTTTGAGTTATCGTGCACACGGACTTCAAATATGACAAGTCTCAGAAAAACGGTTTGAAAAACGCAGAAGAGAAGAGAACGGCATGGAGCAATAGACGCTCAAATACTCATAACTTCGTCAATTTTACTTCGATCGACTTGAAATTTTAACACAATATTCTTGATATATTATGCATTCATTTAAAAAATTAAACAAAGATGAAAAAAAAAATTTAATATTTTATCCCGCCCTTAAAAAAACAGAATATTATGAGATCAATCATAATCATTTATTGAATATTAATCAACATTGAGTCCTTACCTAATGAGGTAGTACCAGTACCTATCTAAATCACAACGCGAAAATATTCATATTATTACTTACCTCTGTGTACCTCGAAAAATTAAGCCACTGTGTACCGACCCTCTCTTTTTTTCTATAGCGGCTACTGACAAGTTTCTACTTTGTTAGGTTAACAAAGACAATGCTCAAATGCCTCAATATAGCTGTACATTGCGGGAGAACAATGACTTCGAACATAACTGCGATAGGTAAAGGAGCAAAAAACATACAAACTCAGCTGGTTTTTTCAAACTTTTGACACCAAAAATAATACAAAATCACCTCTCACAATCGAATTGCGCGGGAGCGACTCACAGACAGGTTCAAACCATCACTTCTGACAAACAGAAAAGGTTCAGTGTACCCAATGTTGCCACTGTACCTACTTTGACTCCACTACCCCGGAAGATCAAAACTCCGAAAGAATTTTCCACGAAAGATCAAAACTTCAAAAATCTGAACACCGTCAAAATAATTCGGCTATGGAAGTTTTAAAACTTTCAAAATTTTCAATAAATCGACGAATTATTTCAAGAATTTTTTTTATTAAGAAGCGACTTCACTTCGATTTTAAAATTTGTTTAGACAATGTTATACGTTCTACATCATTTACAATCAACTGTGGACACTTTGGCTGGCACGATCTTGACGAACCTTGTAATTTCGGGACATTAAAATAAGGAATTCAAAAATTCGATGCCAAGATTATGCCAGCGAAAGTTTATACTGTAAATGATGTAGAACGTATAACATTTTCTAGACAAATTTTATAACAAACAATAATTACAGTGGATTTTCAGTGACGTGATTCAAGTCGATTTTTAAGACATGCTATTTTGAGCGATTTATACTTTTTTAAGATCCACTTATTTTGTTTGGAAAATTCAACGTACAGAATGCGATAGTATCCACAAATAAATTGGGCTGAAGTTAGCATCGTTGGAATGCAACGAAAACTTTTTCATTTCTCATTTTCATTATCATCCATATTTTGCAGATTTAGTTTGTAGGTCGCTAAATAGGGATTCTAAAAAAAAATGTCGTGATTTTCGTAGCTCAGACCTACTGAAGAAAATTTGGGAAATTGAAAAACCAAATTCGTTGCATTCCAACAATGCAAACTTCAACGTCATACCAAGTATCGTATCGGATCCTATTCGATATTGTGAGAATCTTCTAGGATTAAAATTGGATGCGTACGTTGGATTCCAATAGGGAATCTCGATCAGAATCCAATGTATACGAGCGTGACATTTGAGTATAGGGATCCATTGCGATGGCCCATCAGTTGTGGATTTGCCAAAAGGCCGTATTGGCCGTGGCCATGGGGCGGCGGACTTTAGGGGGCTGCTCATTTTAGACGCACCTAAAAAGGCCTAGGAAAATACAAGTGATTAAGATAGGAGGGGCGGCACCAAGTCAAGTGGCCTATACTTAAGGGGTTAGGCCACAGTAACTGGTATAAAATTACGTTTAGCATCCACAATTTTTTACCTAGAACAAGAAACAAAAATTCTCGTCAATCTACATTAGAATACCTAGAGGAGTACGTACGGAATTTGAAGAAAAAAAAATTGTTTTATTCAAAAGTTGTAGGTATTTGAATTGAGTTGTAGGTATTTGAATGAATGTTCAGTGAAAAATTTCGTATAAAACTGCTCATAAAATGAAAAGTTTTCGATTAATCGGAAATTCCGTACACTTCTGTGCGAAATGCAATTAGGAATATAACTTTTAAATTTGAAGTAAATCGAGTGAAAATTGTTGAAGTTGTTTGTCACGCCAATTGGAAAAAAGCAGTTTCGAGAAAAACGCGTTTAAAGTTTTAGGTACTCTATGGCCGTGCCATAGGTGGGCTTACGTTGTACGCTCAAAGTCGGTGACAAAAATGTTCTTTCTATACATCGAATAGTAACTTATTCTTATGACGATAAAGCACCGTTTTAGCGAAAAAAACGAATCTATTTTGTTGAAAACTCCACTTGCGAAAAGAATAAATCCGACACTGACTCCTATAAAAGGTGCTCAAAGTAACGGCCACAACTTTCAATGCACGCTCGCAATCTGCTTCGCATTCATTGTCTTATTAATCACGTCAGTCTGTATTAACGAACAGGCTCTAATCGGCGTTTCAGTACTTGAAACCTCTTTCCGGAACTGTGTCCCATTGGGTCCCTATCAGGAACTGGTCACTATAAGAATTCAAATGGACACCTACAATTTCTTCACGGATTTCTTCATTGTTGTTATTCCAAATCCTTTGTGCACATTCAGCGTCTAGGTTTCTAAGGACCCTAAAAAATTCAGTGATTTTCGTAGCTTCGTGCCGAACAAAAGTTCGGGCCATTGAAAAAATTATGTTTTCACGGCATTGCAACTATGTAAACTTCATCATCGTAAACATAGAACTCGGCGATTTTGCAAAAAAGAGAAGTGTCACTACTCTTGTAGAATAAATACGCTATATATCTGCGTTAACCTTGCCCTCGAGCCTGCAGAAGGTTCTCACTGAGAAGTGGTAATTGCGCTAAACAAGCAACGAGTAGGAATGAAAGCTCTCTCTCTCTCTCTCTCTACTCTCCATCTCTCTATAGATCTTTGCAAAGCTGCGGGTATATCTCCGTAGGAGTTTGCCTGTACTGCGTATACCACGCTGTGTTTGCCCAGTCAGGAAGACAGACTTTAGCGCGGTATAACTACAGCCTTATCCGGCAACACTTGCCGAGATAACCTCAGAGTTTAAACCATCGTCTTTCTCTCTTCGCCTCTCTCTCTCTCTCTCTCTCTCTCTCTCCCTCCCTCCCTCCCTCTCTCTCCGCTGTATACATAGTAGTATCACAAAGTACCTCGGTCCCTATCGTTGTTCATTCGTTTCCCGGTGTAACGCGCGGGTTGCACCGTGGATTAGTTGGCTTGTCCATTGGACGCTCGGACCGCGAGGCGCATCGTAAGCAAAAGTGCACCCCTAGCGCCGAAGGCGAACTAGCTTGTCTGCGTATGTGCACATCCCTGTTTATCGTATACATACTCCAAACTTGGCGAACCGATCGAGAGTTCTGATGAGAGCTTGGGTAATCAAACCTGCCATTCGCCTTTAGCTTTACTTTAGCTTGTTAACTTGGGCTCTTCTCATTGACATGTTGCCCTGCACTAAGTTGCCTTCTTTTACTTTACGGCATTCGATAGTAACTTAAGATAAAATTCGATTTTTTTCCATCATTTGAATCCTTGAAGTGTTTAGAATCACGTGGGTTTGTTTGTTTGGGTTGTAAAAAACAAATACGAAATACGATTTTGTTTATAACGTTGAAATTTAAATGCTTTTTTTTTCTGGAAAGAGAAATTTTCAGCGCGGGCTCTCTATGGCTTCAACGGATCAATCGATTCGAATGAATCTCTGCGCAATTGAGAGGAAATTCAATTTGTGGGGCCATCAAGAGGAGATTTTAGTCAAAAATTGTTTTAGAAATATATTTTTCGTCCGTTGAAGCAAAAAAAACGGGCAAAAAGTTTGGGTTTTTTTTTTTAAATGACTGACATTTTGTTATCCAGCGGTTTTTCAGGAAACAAAAAAAAACGATAAAAGCTCAAATTTCGTCTAGTTTATTCATTTTTAATGGCATTTCTGTTGCAAATGAACTGGCCAGACTGTGGAGCGCCCCGCGCAGATCAAAAGACACCGTGTATGCCTTTATTTGACGGAAGCTTGAGTCGCCATTTTTGTTTTATTTTTTTCAATAAATAAAATGGGAATTTACTCTCCATTGATGGAAGAATAAAATACGTTGAAACCCATTTTGAAAAGTGTTTATTTTATATTTAAAAAAGTCCCGAAGTTCATGCATTTTTCATGCTTCTCAACGGTAACCTCGCGCTAGTTCGGGAGCCAAAAAACACATCGGTTTTTGATATTTTTTTTTTGTGATGAAAGTATTGGGATACCGGGGTTGCGATTGTCCACACAATTGATATATAGTCTTGTGAAGTTTGAGTTATTTTTTAATTGAATAATATTGATAAACGATGAAGTTATTATTTAAACAAAGTTGCTGCATGGCCAAGCAGCGCTAGTGGTTCTGGCAGCGAGGGTTATCTCAAATGACAAATAAGGATACTTCCAGCATAATAATAATGGTTTCGTTTAACCGGGTAATTTTTGTGAAAAAAGTTTCGACCGAAGAAACAGCTTTAATCATGCAAGCCCCTTTAATACATTTTATTTGTTCTTGTTATTATTATGCCAATGTGACAGAGGATAATGTATCTTCACTTGGTAAAATGTATCTTCACTCTTTCAAAGGCTCATCTCAAAGAGCACAATTGCAGAAAGATATGACCGTATAGCACTACTGTCCAAAAATCGTGTTGAAGTTTGCCTCGTTTGGGTGCAACAAATTTTTCTTTCTTTTTTTCCCTTTTTACTCCATTTTCATTGTTATCCAGAAATCGTTATCGATAGATTTCGATTGTCGGTCTCTCATGAGGATCTTCAACAAAGTGTTCCGTAGCTTCGTTCAACCAAAAAAATTGGCAATTAGAGAAAAACGATCTTCGTTGCGTTCCAACGATGCAAACTTCCATATCACAAGTTGGCATTGCGGCAACGCAGCGAAAATTCTCGATTTTTTCATATCTTCACTTTTGCGATTATCTAAAATCTTTTTTTGCAACTTTCGTGACAAATTTTTGACAAGAAGTTTCAAAAATGTTTTCGTGGCCGTCGCAACTTAAATGTGCCAAAAGAATATGGGAAGTCGAAAAAAGAGAACATACACTTTCGGTGCATGCCAACGACGCAAACCATGTGGAAAAATGAGCTTAACATGTCAATCAAATTGGATACAAGAATACAATGTCTTGTAGATTCACTGGAAATTTCATTTTTGCGGGCTGCCGTTAATCCTTGGGGATCCCATATTACGAAATAAAAACGTCTACCTCTGTCACCTCTTTTTTTCCATACGTTTACTCGCGTGAATTTTCGCAAAGGAACGGCGCGTATAACATGCCCAACGCTCGTTACTCATTTGACTTGTGCCGTTGCTCATCGTCCCGACTTCGCTTTATCCACTTGCGCTCGTTCTTTCAGCAAGAGCTGAAATCGCCTTCCGAGAATCTCTCTCTCTCTCTCTCTCTCTCTCTCTCTCTCTCTCTCTCTCTCTCTCTCTCTCTCTCTCTGCGGGTTTGCGTTCGCGCGAATGCTCGTCGAGATTATGGAAAGGCGAAGAGGGAGAATGAGGTCCAGTGCAAACTGACTTTATGGTCTGTACTACTCGATATTGCCGGAGCGCGAAATCTCTCTCTCTCACTCTTTCTCTTTCGGTAGTCCGCTCGTTTCGCTCGTAACGATGTGGTGGATGGTGATGATCGGAGCTCTCCTTAGCTCCGTTCTCGCGCCTCTCTCTTCCATCCGCCTCTTTATGCTCTCTCTTTCTCCCTCCCTTTCGCTTTTTCTCTATTATATTTTACGCGAACTGCGTATCATGTATAAAAAAAATATATGTACCGAGGGGCAACCCACAGAGATGAGGAAAACAAGCATCCTGCTCGGATTCCTATCTTTCTTCGCCAGCTTTGCCGTTATCATCATAAATTGCAGTCCTGCTTTTCTCTCTGCCTTTTCTCACTCTCGCTCTCTGTCTCTCTCCCACTGTTTCTCTCGTGTATTCCCTCTGTCATTTCTCTTCAAGTATAACCTCGCAAGTTTAACAACACACACCATGCTCGCTCTCATTCTTTGCAGCCTTATGCTCTCCTTTCCTTATTTCGCTTCATTCGAC
Source organism: Ophion obscuratus (assembly GCA_964007375.1). NCBI lineage: Eukaryota > Metazoa > Arthropoda > Insecta > Hymenoptera > Ichneumonidae > Ophion > Ophion obscuratus. The sequence continues at coordinate 34,841,001 of OZ023317.1, read as the reverse complement.
CCTTCGCGGATGTAACCTCTCCACCTTCCCGTCTCATATATCGTTTTTCCAGATCTAACAGAGCTCAACTATACGTATGCGGTCTTTCCTTCTTCCCCTATGTCACCTACCTCTCTCTCTCTCTCTCTCTCTCTCTCTGTATGTTAATGTAATGTTAATAAAATGTTAATAAAATGTAATGTTATTTGTATCTCTTCACATGTCACTCTACTTTAATTAAACTTATCACATATATTTTTTCTTATATAGAGTCAATATCACGCGCACGGTAGAGCATCACTAGCATGCACCGCCTGTAAATGTTAATGTAAATGTAATGCAATATGTGCCTGAGGACTAGACTGTCCTAGTGCATCAATAAATATCTATCTGTCTATCTATCTATCTATCTATCTATCTCTCTCTCTCTCTATCTATCTATCTATCTATCTCTCTCTCTCTCTATCTCTCTCTCTCTCTCTCTCTCTCTCTCTCTCTCTCTCTCTCTCTCTCTCTCTCTCTCTCTCTCTCTCTCTCTCTCTCTCTCTCTCCTCTCTCTCTCTCTCTCTCTCTCTCTCTCTCTCTCTCTCTCTCTCTCTCTCTCTCTCTCTCTCTCTCCCCCCTCTCCGGACGGAAATGTGGAAAACACTGAAAGAAGTAATAAACGGAAAAGTGGAGAGAAACATTAGATACGAAGAAATTAAATTTGAAGAGGGAATAGACGAAAGTGACAACACAGATGCGGTGCATAAATTCAATAAGTATTTTATAAAAAGTATTAAAGAAATAGTATTGAGTATTGATAATAATAACAATGATAATAATAATGAAAGAAGGGAAAATGCAATTGCTGATCATGAAGCTATTGAATGGGAGAAATTTGATATAGTAACAGAAGAAGAGTTAACAAAAATAATAAAACAAATGGCTATGAAAAAGGGGACAGAAGAAGGGATATCGACAGCAGTACTAAAAGAGGCCTACGAGGTGATACGTACAGAGTTATTGGACGTAATCAACTCCTCGTTAAAGGAAGGAATATGTCCAAATGAGTGGAAAGTGTCCACGGTCACTCCTATACCAAAAGTAACAAATACATTGAAAGCAAGTGAGTATAGGGCGATTAATGTGCTACCGACATACGAAAAAGTACTAGAACTAGTAGTAAAAAAACAGCTCGATAAATTTATCGAGATAAATAAGATACTTATAGAACATCAGTCCGGATTTCGGAAAGATCACTCATGCGAAACAGCCATTCAAGCTATGCTAGAACAATGGAAAGTAACAATTAGTAATAGACAAATGATAGGGGTAATATTTATGGATCTCAAAAGAGCGTTCGAGACGATTGATAGAGAGAATCTGTTAAGGAAGATGGAATGCTACGGCATAAAGGGAAAAGTACTTAACTGGTTCAGGTCATATGTACATGGAAGGTATCAAAAACTGAAACTAGGAGACAGGATCTCGGAAAAGGAATTAACAGAATATGGGGTTCCACAGGGGTCGGTGTTGGGCCCTTTGCTCTTTATTTTATACATAAATGATATTGTACAAGTCAAAACAGAGGAATCAACAATAAAATTGTTTGCAGATGATACAATGATATTTGTAACAGGAGATACTGCGGCTGAGATAGAAATAAAACTACAAGCAGCGTTGAACAAACTGGAGGAGTGGTTGAATGAAAATAAGTTAAAGATTAATGTGAATAAAACAAAATATATGGTGATAAGAAGCATTAGGAAGGACTTGAGCAGGGAAATAAGAGTACGTACTAAAGGGGGGTACGAGCTTGAACGAGTTACAGCAATGAAATACTTAGGAATCATGCTAGATGACCGACTGCAATTCAAAGAACACTGTGATTATGTACTAAAAAAAGTTGGAATGAAAACGAGTTTTCTCAATCGAATAGGAAATCACATATCGGCATATACACGGTGTCTTGTATATAAAACAATCATAGCACCTCATTTTGAGTATTGCGCGACTATAATGATAAACATGGGAAAAACAGAAATAGAAAAACTACAGAAAGCACAGAATAGAGCGATGCGAACAATATTACAGGTGAATCGATACACAAGAATTATAGATATGCTAGAAGCACTAAGCTTTATGTCCATAAAGGAAAGGCTGGAGTTCAATGTAAGTGTTTTCATGTATAAGTTGGTGAACAACATAATGCCAGAAGAGCTGAGTAATAGGTTAGAAGTAGTAGGGGAGAATAGAGATATGAGGACACGACAAGCACAAAACATACAGATAAATATAAGAAAAACAACAAATGCGCAAAAGAGCATAATGTATGCAGGGGCAGAAGTGTATAATAGATTACCGGCGGAAGTGAAATGTTCCAAAGATCTTATTGGTTTTAGAAAACGTGTAAAAGAGCATATAATGGGAAAAAGATAGAGTACAATATGTACATACGGGGGTATTTAAGGCAAAGTGAGAAATTATTCTTATTCTTATAATTAGAAATTATTGTAAGAATTAGTATGGTATTATTGTTAGTACGGGAAATCATTTTTGGAAAGCACATTGTTATTATGTTGTAATGGGAAATCATATTGTTACTATTGAAAATTATATTGTAATAGAAATCATATCGTTATTATGAGAAAAATGAATGTTATTGCATTATTATAAGGAATGTTATTGTATTATAGCCGAGAAGGCTAAATAAACTTGAATCAATCCCCCCTCTCTCTCTCTCTCCTCTCTCTCTCTTCTCTCTCTCTCTCTCTCTCTCTCTCTCTCTCTCTCTCTCTCTCTCTCTCTCTCTCTCTCTCTCTCTCTCAGCATTATCAGGCTGCAGCGCGCGATATCTCGACCTTTGCTATTCCCGGAGTTCCATTTGCACTCCCCTTACCTCAGCGAACCTCTCTCTCTCGGGAACTCGCAATGTGCATATGATGTTCCCGATCGTTTCGCGGCCTTCACGATTTCTATCGAAAGACGCGTTATATTATTCCCCCGTGCTCACCGCGTGATCCCGCGCGCCACGTCGTACATGCCCTCGTTACAAATACGCGCAAGCAACTTCGGCCCCGCGGGACTCCCACCTTCCGGAGCTTTGAAATTTTATCGTTCGTTCGATGAACGGCCCGTGTTTCGTAACGTATACGCGCAATCGTTCGCATCCGTAATCATTATATTGTGCTCGTTGCACAATTTGCGACAATTCTGCACCCAGAGTACAGACGAAACGTACGATGCATCGGGCAAGTTTGCTCCGAGACGTATAACGGCTCGAAGAATCGCCAAGGCAATTTTCTTGCAATTCGGGGTCAAAAATCGTATAATTAGCCTCGGTCATGAGGGGGGTGGTTTTTATCCTTCTTCGAAACCTTTTTTTGCTGATTGATGTTGTCGATCGGTAAATAAGTATCTTAAACAATATTTGAACAAATCTCGGAAATCATTTTTTTTTAAATTTAAGCGATTCAGAAAACTTCATTTCCATTGTATTCCAACGATGCAGCTTCAGTCTCATGGGACCCAATTGCACTTTGCACTGTTCCCCAATGAGGACCGTTTGAAAATTCTTACCACGTTCGAATCGAAGATATGGGAAAAGTCACGAGAAAAAACTCAGCGTTCTGAAACGTAACCTGCACGCTTCGTGAGCGTGTACGTGTGCGTTGATATTATACCAAAGTGCAGTCAAATAAATAACAAACGATAAATACAGTGAATTTTCAGTGATGTGATTCAAATTAATTTTTAAGATATACTCTGTTCAGCGATTTATACTTTTTTTCGAGTCACTCATTTTGTATGTCTATATATTTTGTTTAGAAAATTTAACATACACAGTGCGATGGTATCCACCAAGAATCGTTTCGAATTCGATTCTAATGGCGAACCCCGATTAGAATCCAATGTATTATATGAAAGTGTGCATTGTTGTAACGCAACGAAAATGACATCGTGATTGAAGACCCACACCTTAAATCTATCGAGAATGATTTTGGATAACAATGAAAATGGAGAAAAAGGGATAAAACAAATCGTTGCATTCCAACGATGCAAACTTTAACAACATTCCAGTGTAACGAGCATGACGTTTAAACATAAGGATCCAATGCGATGACTCATTGGATCCCTGCCAGAAAGTAGGGACGATTATGAAAATCCAATTGGATCCCTACGACAATTTATTAACGGGATTTTTGGACGTTTTTTGAAAATTCACAATTCACTGTATCGTGGTATTTTTGTTTTCCTCTGTTAATCAGCTGCCTTACAGCATGGCTGTGGACATCAGCAATCCATCGGCACTGAGTAGTTCCCTGAACATATCTCAAGCAGGCGATATACCGGTCGGTGGTTCTCAGACGTGGGCACTCGCCCTTCATTGCGGCCCTTACGACGCCGAAGTTGATCTCTCGCTCCGTATAAACGTCTCGCGCAATCATCGCAACACGACGAGCCTCGAGTTTCGTCGCAAGAAAATTTGCCTCAAGGAGAAGAGCGGTTATCCCGGGCCGGAGGAGGTTCTCGTCGCCGCTTCAGGCACCACTTCCGGTGGACAAGTCTTCTACGCCGCTGTCGGTTGCGCCTGCGCTTTTATCGCCGCAATTTGCGTTCTCGTTGCTGCCTATTACGTCAGAGACAAAAAAGCCAGGAGACACCGCGATCCTTTGCAGTAAGTGAACGAAGAAAACAAAGGAATTTGATAATTAGGAAAAGAAACCCTTTCGACGGTCGTTCTTGCTCGTACGGAGTGCAAAATTGCTCGTTCTGCAATTTTCGTCACAATTCTTGTTTTTTTTAGGGAATCCCGAGGTCTCAGCTCAGCCTGCAGCGTCGAGAGGGGCACCGGAATCGGCCCGGCCCAGACGTTCCTCTCGCCGGAAACTCCGCCGCCCCCCTCGGCAACCTCAGCTTCCAGTTACAGGCGACTCGACGATCGACCGAGCCGCGAACTACACGAGAGAATCCAGGAGATCACCGTTCAGAGGTAAGCCTTTATCGTCGTCCATCATCGGTCAATCTCACCCAACGGAACCGTATGAAAGACCCTCCTCGTCGTTGATTTTTTCCCATCTTGCTCCATCGTAGAGGAAGATTTGTCTTCGTTGACGTTCCGGTCTCATCGAGATCCCCATAGAAAAGTACTCATAATTATCGGAAACTCCGAAAAAATTATATTTCTCGATAGTTTTGGGATGTTGAGATGGAACCAAGGATAAAATATTTGGATATCTGGATTCCAATCATTTTTTTTAAAACATCAACCAAGATCAAACAATGAAATGTAATGACGAATACACTGCTTTTTTTAAGGGCCTATTTTTTTGTGCGTCGCTAAACTGGACGTCAGAGAAAATCGTTATCTTGGCAGGCTAGAACATTCTCTGCTGGGGAAAACGGTTAAAGTGGCTGAAGAAGCGAGCAGAGAAATTTTTTAAAAATCATCCTGCGGAGGCAAAGAGAAAACGAGAGGGTGAGGACGAGCAATAGTCACGTATAGTCTCGTATCTCGATACGGCGATCGACGGCAAGCGATTTTATCGGTCACGATCGATCGTACCGTCGTTTTCGTACGTGCTCGAATACCCCGTCCAAAAATAAAGTCAACGAGGCTCTTCGATCTCCTCTTTCGCTCTCACTTCTTTACTCTCTTTTTCTCTATCTCTTGCCTTCCCAATATCGAACCGTTATGCAGTCACTGCAATTTTTAAATCCGCTTCGAGTCCGCAATCGTAACGTGTTCGCTTTACGTACTTACTCTTCAGAATTCCGTAGCCACTGGAGAAAACTCACAATTTTTTTATGTTCGTCGACTCCACTTCAATGTCATGTCCGTCAATTCATGTCATGTCCGTCATGTCCGTCATGTCCGTCATGTCGTGTCCGTAATATCATATCCTTCATGTCATGTCCGTCATGTCCGTCATGTCATGTCCGTCATGTCATGTCCGTCATGTCATGTCCGTCATGGCCGTCATGTCATGTCCGTCATGTCATGTCCGTCATGTCATGTCCGTCATGTCATGTCTGTCATATCATGCCCGCCATGTTATGTTCGTCATGTCATATCTCATGCCCGTCACGCAATGCCATGGCATGCGCGTCATGTCATGTCACGTCATGCCTGTCATCTCATGTCATATCTGTCATATCATGCCCGTCATGTCATGTTCGTCATGTCATGTCCGTCATGTCATGTCCGTCATGTCATGTTCGTTATGTCATGTTCGTCATGTCATGCCTGTCATATCATGCCCGCCATGTTATGTTCGTCATGTCATATCTCATGCCCGTCACGCAATGCCATGGCATGCCCGTCATGTCATGTCACGTCATGCCTGTCATGTCATGTCATGTCATGCCTGTCATCTCATGTCATGTCATGCCTGTCATCTCATGTCATGTCATGCCTGTCATCTCATGTCATGTCATGCCTGTCATCTCATGTCATGTCATGCCTGTCATCTCATTTCATGTCATGGCCCTCTGTCGTAGTACACTTTCTCTTTCACCCATGATCATATTTCACCCGCTACTTGAGCTTCTTTCGCACCGTCGCTCGTTATTGCAAAAAAGTCGCCCGACAACTCACCAATTTCAATTATAATTTTGAAAAGCCTCGATATTTCGTACTGTCGTAATTTCTACTTTGTTGAATTTTATATCGTTATTAATTCTTTCATTTTGTTAACTTGTGCAAAATGCCGTGCATATTTATGTTACCGATTTCGAGTCGAAATTCCTAAACCTGTCCGGAGCGGTGTGCTAAATCTGCCAAAAATGTGGGACGATAAAGAATGAATTTTCATTGACATTTGCAGCAAACAATGAAAATATAAAAATACGAGTATGCAAGTGCTAGCTTTTTCGCTCCTCTCAGTCACACGTCACTGCGCGACGTGCCTCCACTCTGCCCTCTTCGTGTTACTTTCACTCGCATTTCTTTTCTGTCTCGTTCCGCTTCCCTTCGGGCGACCGACGAAAATCTTTTCTCGTAAAAATAACGTGTAGCGTGTTCGACTATTCGAATCGTCGCGCAACCCTGTACCAGCAGTCGCTCGTTTATCCAACTGGAGACACGAATCTTTTGAATAACGAAGATTAACGTGGCGCACTTCTGGAATGTCTTCATACGCCCATCCGGCGACTATAAGAGCGCGGGATTTCGGCTGAACAAATTTTTCCCATCCTGGCGCCACTCGTACGTGTCAGCCTCTTCATCCACCTCGAATTAATACCGAAACGTGTATTTATAGGCGTACAACGGGACTCGAAATGTCCACGTTTCAACAATTAGACGATGTCACTTGCGAGTCGCGTCGAATTAGCGCTCGACCTCGAGGACTTTTTATTCCTACTTTCCGTCCTCCTTACCACCGATCGCCTCGGGACCAAAGTTCCGCAACCTCGTTTTCTCATTACACTTCCCACTTACATTCCCCAGCGATACTTTATTTCTTTCTCCGCTTCGTGTCTCGCGAGATCCGCCCAAACGTAAATCTCACGCTTTATTCGACTTGCCGCAGTTGCCGTTTTTTTTTTTTTTTTAACTAACAATCTTTTTCCAGATGCCGAGTTCGACTTCTCAGTATCGAGATGGAAGGCACTTTCGGGCGAGTTTATCGGGGCAGTTACCACGAAGAGGGTGCGACCACTCCGCGTGATGTACTCGTGAAAACGGCGGCTGAACACGCGTCTCAAGCCCAGGTTAGTCATTCTTGCGCATACAGTCCTAAATCAGCCGAGTCTTAGGCCCGTTCGACGCGTGCTATGCGATCGCCAGGATACGACGAGACTCCATTTTTTTTTGCTTCCTTTGGTGTGATTCGCAAACATCTTACGAATTTTGTAAAATTATCGTGTCTGTCCGTAGATTTGTTTTTTCCCGGCTGATATTATTAGGACGTTGAAGAAGTTATCGCTGTTTTCCAACAGATGGCGCGACCGGAACTGCGTGCGTGTGGTTTGAGATGGTAACGCATGTATGAAGAAGTATTAGGTGTACAAATAAGTTTTAGGACACTTCGATTTTGTATCATCACAGCTATTCTAAATTAAATCAAAGGTCCCGCTCACTTATCATAGGTGGCGTTTGATATGTAGTATCGAAACGTAAAGGAGTCATAAACATAACCTATAAATTCTGTAAATTAAACATGCAGACCGATAAGCTATTTATTAGACACTGCATTCGCTATGAATTCCATCAAGGAAAAAGTGTTAGGAAAGCGTGTGAATCGATATGTTCTGTTCTTGGAGACAACATTGTATCTAAAAGTACATGCGAGTATTGGTATAAGCGATTCAAAGAAGGTGATTTCGACGTTAGTGACCGTGAACGCACGGGGCCTCCTGTAAAGGTGGACGATCAGGAACTGCAAGCGTTGCTGGATGAAAACTCTTGTCAGACGGAGAAACAACTTTCGGAACAGCTTGGAGTAACTCAACAAACTGTTTCTTATCGTTTAAAAGCAATGGGTAAGATTCGAAAAGGAACAAAGTGGGTACCACACTTTCTGACTCAAGAAAATAAAAACAGCCGTCTTAACATTTGTGTGAGTCTTTACAACAAGCAACATAGAAAGTCTTTCTTGTGGAAAATTGTGACCGGCGATGAAAAGTGGATTTATTTTGATAATCCGAAACGCAAATATCATTGGGTTGACCCCGGCGAGCCGACAACATCCACGACAAAGAGCAATGTTCATTGTAACAAAGTCATGCTGTGCATATGGTGGGATATGAAAAGCGTACTGTATTATGAACTTCTCAAATCTGGTCAAACAGTTACTACCGATCGCTGTTGTCATCAATTGATGCAAGTGAATCAAGAAATTGAGGAGAAACGTCCATTTTCTGGTAAAGGAAAACGTCCAGTAAAACTGCTCCATGACAACGCGCGGCCTCATGTGGGTAAACCGGTCAAGGATACGTTACTAGCGCTTGGATGGGAAGCTGTATCACACCCGGCATATTCACCAAACTTAGCCCCATCCGATTATCATTTATTCCGGAAAATGCAGAACGATTTGTCTGACGTGCGATTCAAAACATTTGAAGAAGTGGAAAAATGGGTCGCTAAATTTCTCACCTCGCAAGACGAAAGTTTCTTTGCGAAAGGCATCCGCGAGTTACCTGAGAGATGGCTGAAGGTCATTCAGTGCGATGGAGATTACTTCGATGAATAACTGTGTTTTACTTCTTTTTTAATAAATCTTGAATTTTTTGAAAACTGTCCTAAAACTTATTTGTAGACCTAATACTATAAGCAAGCTTGAAATTCAGTGTACGTCATTACGCCGAAGTGTGAACTTCTTTTTTGACAGTGTTAAGGGGCTATACCAGTGTGAACGCTGAAAATTTGGGTGATTTACGGGAATTTTTCGGAAGAAAAGTTCTCAATTAAATGTTTCGGAAAATTAAGAATATATTCGGCTATATCTGACCTATATTACATAATTTTTTCATAGAAAAATATTGTGATCCAAGCGACTTATGCGCTGCCTTCGGAGGCGCCAAAAAAAAGTTCCTCCACTGCTGACATGATTCCGGCCGATTGAGTAGCTGAAACCGAAAAAGGAAAAAATGTCGTTAAACTGGAAGGTATTTCCTGTACAATGACGTAGGATTTTCGAAAAATATCAAAATCTAACAAAATGGCGTAGTTGTGAACAAAAGTCTGTTTTCTTGCCTACAAAATGGTCGTTTTTTTCAATGCCAAATCGTCAATTTTTATCGAATCAAAAATATCCTACGTCATTGTAGAGTAAATATATTCAAGAGTACTCAGTTGAAATTTCAAGTCAATCGGATAATTACTGTTTGAGTTACAATGTCAGCAAATTTGAAAAATCTCATTTCGAGAAAAACGCGTTTAAAGATTTAACTATCGATTTTTGTAAGATAAAATCACATTTACCATAAAAACTGCTAATCAGCTATACCTGGCCCACACAATGGACTGTTGAAAAGGGCAACAAAAAGATCGATTTTTTAAAAGGTGTGTCACTGGTATAGCCTTCAAATGGTAAACATGTCAAACTTCGTGCTAAAAGAAGAGTATTTGCAGGGAATTTTACTGCACTGCTTAATAAAAAATAAAAAATAAAATGTGCAACTGAAGGACGCAGAATTCTTGTTCAGAATTACGGCGATCGTGCTGTGTCGGAAACAACATGCAGATATTGGTTTAGACGCTTATAAAAAAATGATTTTGATATCTTGAATTGCCTTGTGTCTTTAGCTGTCGCTAGCTGAGCTTGCAGAATCATTAAGAGTTGATCACTTGAGTCTGCAAGATCAGCTAGCGTCCGACATCAAACTTCACGAAGACTCATGTCAGACGCTAGCTGTACTTGCAAAATCATTGGGAGTTGATCACACGACAGTTTTGAAACGTTTGAAAGGATTAGGAATGATTTCTTTAAGGGACAACACCACTCTAGCGGCAGGAAATGAGGTCTAACTTTTACCATTTATTTTGGGAGTATGAAAAAAGGAATAGAATTTCTTTTGAGAGGGTTTTTTTTTGACAAATATTAGAGTATTAACAAAAATTTATTATAATTTTCATACAAAATGGCAGTGACAGTGCCTATCTTTGAAAAACGTGTTTTTTTCCAAATAGCTTCACGGGAGGACGGCTTTCTCGTAAAGTATAAGTCCTGGAACAAAAAAAATTATAATCTATATATTATTAGCTATGGGAATACGTAGAGATTTTTTAAATGAAATTTTCAAAAAATGGTGCCCTTTGAAAGAATTAAATCGATTTTTTACCCAAAAAATAAGCAGTAAATTGTTTATAAAAAAAGTTTACATTTAATTTAAAAAAAACGCAATTTAAAAACACAATTACTTTCCCATAGGGAAAGTAATTGTGAAGCCACTATCAAAATTTCAAATCGATTCATGCTCAAGTAAAAAGATTCGTGTTCAAGTAAAAAGAAAATTTCGCGACAGGACCAATAGCATATTGGTTTTATGACCCCAAAGTATTTTTTAAACACAAGAAAAACGATTTTTCCAAAATCCTAGAGTGGTGTTATCCCTTAAGGCGGGATATACATTTAGAACGATCGAAAAAACGATTTCTTTTTTTTTTTTTTCTTTAAACGATAGAACTATACATGTAGAATACTTTCCTAAAGTTTCAAAGCGAAATTCGAAAAACTTCCAACGTTACAGCCCGCCAACGCCGGGCCTCACCGCTCGGATTCGGAGCGGGCGTGAACTTCAAACGCGTTTGTCTCAAAACTGCATTATCGAAATTGGCGTGCAAGATTACTCAAAAACTTTTAAGCCGATTAAGTTGAAACTTGGTAGAAATATGGATAATATTGGTACCTTCTACTTGACGAGAATTGTTTTTGGAAAATTGAAAAAAAAAAAACGTACTCCTTTTAATCCACATTTTACAGAAATGTTGCGTGAAATGTTGATTTTTTTTTTGTAAATGCGTGCAATTTTCTTAAATTTGCATTTTCTTCATTTTAATTACCGGCACATAGAAACTATACATGTTCTAACTGAAAAAATGTTTGAACTTTTTTGCAAATCAAAGTCTACGGGAAGCTAGACTGCACGCCGATTCGCAACTCCCGCGGCGACCTTGCTGTAACACTCTGCCACAGCTCCGTCATTTTGATGATGAATTGATAAATAAAAAAAATCGTTTTGTATACTTAAAGATACTACTAAAGTATACCTGAAGTTTGATAATTGCACAATAATTGTTTCTTAGTTTAAAAAATCCCTCAATATTGCTTATTTTTCCTGTCTAAATGTATATCCCGCCTTAAGAGGCCAGTCCACTTTGGAGCCACGAAAAAAGCCTATTTTCGCGATTTTTTTTTGAGGATATTATTTTTATATGAATATAAAAGTTATATATATATAATAGTTAGTTACCTAATATATAATAGTTAGGTATTTAGAATATAAAAGTTATAAAGTTATATATAAGAATATAAAAGTTGTTGGGCTTGTAAAATAAAGTCTTGAAATACATTTAAAAAAATGTAATTCATTTTTATTCATTTTTAAGTACAAGTACTATAGTTTAACGTAACGCCTCAAAAATAGGTGAGCTAGGTAGCTCCATCGCAACTCGGCAACGGCTTGTCTGAAACAAAAAATCAAAGTCCATTAGATTCAGTATGACACCAGCTACAAAATGACCCTCGGATATAAAGTTTTATGAAAAAATATAAAAATGGAAGATCAAAAACGAAAAAAGTAAAAAAACGCGTTTTTTCCGCAGTTTTTCGCAAAAAAAAAGAGTAAGAATAAAAATTTTAAAATCATCGAGGATCATCTTGTTGCGAATCATGTTTACAATATGTGGTTCAAATTTCGCGAGAATCTGTTTATTAGTTTTAGAGATACAATGGAGCTAGATTTTGAAAACGTTGTTTCGAGAAAAACGCGTTTGAAGTTTATACTATGAAAAACTCTTACCTAAACACAATCGGCAATTTCTGCACCGTACAAAATCCCTTCTGATTGCTCATCATCGTCGATTACTTCAAGTCTTGCTTGTTTTCGATTTTTTGCAATTTTCAAAGTGGTCTTGCTCCTTAAATAAAGCATTAATTTTTACGAAAAAAAACACAGCGCGAACTTATTCACCATCTCAATATGATTGCAGGGTCAGGGATGCTTGAAAATCTAATAATTTTTGGCAATTTTTGAAAACAACACAGCAAGATATAAAATTTGTCGTGCCCACAGCCTCCCTCTTGCCGGGAAACTAAACGACACGAATACTTGGCATATTTCAGGTTGCTCTTTTATTGCGCGAGGGATTGGCACTGTACGGCCTGAGTCACGCAGCCCTGTTGCCCGTACTGGGCGTTTCCATCGAGGACCGGGGTGCACCTTTCCTCCTCTATCCACACACCGGCTACAGGAACATGAAGCGATTTTTGCTAAGGTGTAAATTGAGCAGCGAGGGCCCTCCGCGGGCTCTGACCACTCAGGAAGTCGTTGAAATGGCACTTCAGGCCGCCAAAGGTGTGCAGTATCTTCACAGAAAGAGGCTCGTTCATCGAGATCTCGCGGCGAGAAATTGCGTGTAAGTGGTCCGATAATTTTCCTCTGTTTATCATTCTTATTCAGCCACTCGGGTTTGATCGCTTTCTTGTTTTTTTTTTATTTGCCTCTTATCTGTTCCTTGAACGCCAATTGATTTACGAGAGCAACACGGGGCTCGCGGCCGTGCCCTTTCGTGGAAACTTACACGGCCGGGTCTCGTTGCTCACTCGTAGAATCGTAAATGAATCAATCGAGCGATTATTTCTGGCGAAAATAGAAACGTTACACGCTACGTCGTTTTACGGACGAACGAGCCACCCGGGACATCCCCAATTAACCTTCGTTCGTGCTCGATCAAGTTGAACCCGTTGAACCGGCGAATTTTTTTTCCCCGATTAAACTAACCCACTTGGGACTGACATAAAAATTTGAGGAAATTCATTTCGAAGGCATGAGTAAGATGAGTGAAAAATCGTTCGACGTTTATTCGTATGTATATTAACGGCGGGGTAAAGTTAATTCGGCGAAAAAAAGGCATGTTTTTAAGATTTTTTTTTTTGGCGTAACGAATAGTGTTCGTTTATTGAAAAATTTACATATAATAAAGTAACATTTGAACAACATTCTCCTAAATTTGCATTGCAAAATATTCAAAATTGAGCGAGTGAAAATTAAACCCCGGAGGCGCCTCGAAAAAAAGTTGGTTTGCGGTGTGCACCATAACTCGCAACAGAATCATTTGAAACAAAAAAATCAAAATGCATTTGTTAAAGGAGATGTTTCTCGAGGTAATGACGGGAGGATTTTTTTTTTTTCGATTTTTCGATTTTTCGTAGCACTTGGGAGCCAAAAACCCGATTTTCGCTAAAAAATCGGCTAATTTGTTGTTGAAAAATTAGTAATTATTAAAAAAAAACAAAAAAGCTCTCGATAATACCTGGTGAATTATGTGAAGAAGTACTGTGCAGAATTTCAAAGCGATTGGTCCAGTAGATTTTGAGTTATCGTGCACACGGACTTCAAATATGACAAGTCTCGGAAAAACGATTTGAAAAACGCAGAAGAGAAGAGAACGGCATGGAGCAATAGACGCTCAAATACTCATAACTTCGTCAATTTTACTCCGATCGACTTGAAATTTTAACGCAATATTCTTGATATATTATGCATTCATTTAAAAAATTAAACAAAAATGAAAAAAAAAAATGTAAATACTTTACCCCGCCCTTAAGGCACCACACCACGGTTCGTGCGCGATACGAGGGTGTATTTTTCGTAATTATTTTCCAGCAAACGATCAATGGAATTTTTTTTATTAATACTCATAGTCAATATATACATATGGAAGACTGTATACAAATTTTTGTACTCGAATCTAAAGTATAGTTTGCGGTGTACGCCGCCTCCAAGAGGACACTCCGACGAAATTGCTGCTCGGCGGTTGACAGCGATTAAGCCATACGGTTCATCTGAAAAATAAAATAAAAATACATTTGGAAACTAGACATATAGGTATACAGCGTCACGTAGGGGAATTTCGATATCGAAAAAAATGGCGGACCAGCGAATTTTATTTCCGATTTTCATGGAAAATTTTCATCGTTCATAAGAAAAATAGAAGGGTGCACTTTATCGAGAAAAAAAATCCCTACGTGGTGCCATAGAGACTGGATTTTCGAACAGTTTAAGACTTGGCGCATGCAAATCGGATGAATAGTTTTTTTAATATGTTGTCAACCAGGTTGAAAAACGTAGTTTCGAGAAAACGCGCTCAAAGCCGCACATCTGCCGCACGGCGCGGTCGTGCCGTTTCGAACGGTTTCACATAAAATGCCGTACTTCCGCAAAATTTACAAATTTCTTTCAAAATTTGATGAGAGCATTTTTAACAAATGTATCGTTCAGAAAATTTTAAACAGTGACAATTTTTTTTCACCGTGGTGTGGTCCCTTAACAAAGTTGTGTACCAAATTTCGTAAAGAAAAATTATAATTGAAGAAATTATAAACAATGTCGTGGAGGACCTTTGAACGCGAGAGGCCCAACGGTGGACTTGATTCTGGCCACCCGGATCAGAAACAAAAAAAACCAGTTTTTTTTTCTTGAACTAGATAACGTTGGCTAAAACTTGAACGAGCTATTTTCTGTAGTGATTCAATCATCAAAAAAAAAAATTCGAAATTTTGTTCTCGATTTTTCGAGGAAAAATGACATTATTGTTAATAAGTAGTGAAAAAAAAATGTTAAGAGGAAAAACGTCGGTCAAGCCTAAGCTACCAATACACTGTCCAAGTGTACCAAATTTCAAGTCAATCCATTTATTAGATGTCGAGAAATCGTGTACACCGTTTTGAGCAACATCGTTTCTAGAAAGACGCGTTTAAAATTTTACTAGCAATTCTGTCGTTGTAATTATGGGTTCACCTTCAGTCTGTGATTCCTACACCATATGTTGAACTTCAATTTGAGCTGCATCAAACGACTATCGATTTTTTTTTTTTATTATTCTGACAGTAGCCTAAACCCTTAAATGCAGCAGGCTGTTCGTATAATTTCACGATCGACTTTGTATTTGCACACAATTCACTGCAAATTAATACTCGATTCATTCTCTCCAAAATATGAGATTGAAATTTGCATCGTTGGGATGCAATGAAAATGATCGTTTTTCAATAGTTTTAATTTTTTGGCTAATACTCGTTACGAAAACGCCTCGATCATTTTTAAAGTCGCTTGTTTGGAGATCTAGAATTCAAATACGAAAAGAAATTTGTAAAATAGTAAAAATGTTAAGTTAAGGATACAAAAATATGTAAAAGAATTTTCGTTGCGTTCCAACGATGCAAACTTCAAGACCATTGTTAAAGAGCCTTCGGAACAAACGATGATACTTTGCTTCTCTTTCCGGACTCAGTGTCGATGACGATTTGAGGGTACAGATCACCGATAACGCACTCGCGAGGGATCTCTTTCCCCAGGATTATCACTGTCTCGGCGACAATGAGAATCGTCCTATAAAGTGGCTCGCCATCGAGAGTCTGCTCAGCAAAAATTTTACAACGGCTTCCGACGTGGTGAGTATTGATAACTGGTCGATTTTTGAAACTCTTTAACGTGTTTTGCACGTTATTTATTACAATTTCGTACTGGAAAAGTATTTCAACGCAAAATTTACCGCTCCAATATCTTTCGGGGCTATATCTAGAGACCCGAAAAAAATGGCCAAATTCGAATTTTTTTCTGCGAAATGGTTCGTGAATAAAACGCATCTTTTTAACCCTAATGTATATGTATCGCGAAAAAAAATTCAAAAAATATTACCTAAAAATACGGAAAAACAACAAAAACGTGGCCTCCGGCAGCGGATGACTTTTGTTCGCGATGTTTGGCGGTGGACACTCTCCAGCTGGAACGGTCCATTCGAAATCCAAAAACCAAACGGGTTATGCAATTTAACAATAAACACGAGTCGTTGACGATCGTCGATTTTCAAAATCATTTCTTTTTAACAAAGTGTCGACGAATTTAACCTCGAGCATACAAAATCCATGAAAAAAACTCGTAATTTTTACGTAACTAGTAAAAAATGAAGATCGATTTTCAAAAAGTGAGATCGTCAACGACCTTTAAATGTTTATCATCGTATCTCCTGTCAATTTGGAAACAATCCATCGAGTTTTTCGCAAGATATCATGTCCACCAACCTTGAAAACAGTATCATCTGCGGGCGCCCATGTTTCTGTTGTTTTTCTCTATTTTTCGGCTACATAGGCTACTCCTCTGTAGTGTTGTAGTCCGTTAAGGCCTTAGGCCACTCTAGAGGCCGAAATAATAGACTTTTTGGGGATTTTTTTTTTTTTTCAGAAAAACTACAAAATAAATCGAGCTTATACAAAAAAGGATGCAATTATTTTTTCGAAGCGATTAATTTCAAAATGGCGGCTGTGCAGTGATTATCTCAAAACTGCATCT
The DNA here is from genome assembly GCA_964007375.1 of Ophion obscuratus. NCBI lineage: Eukaryota > Metazoa > Arthropoda > Insecta > Hymenoptera > Ichneumonidae > Ophion > Ophion obscuratus. Next base: position 34,824,027 of record OZ023317.1, on the reverse strand, counting down.
TTTAAGTTTGCCGGAAACATAACTCAGACAATTTTCAACCGATTCACTCGAAAAGTTGAATATATCTTGAAAAATACATTGTTCTATGGAAGTACGTGAGATTTTTTTTATATTGCATTGTTCATTTGTGATTAACGATTTTTTAGGCAAATTTTTGGAAAGTGAAAAATTTGCCTAAAAATTCGACAGATAATTGTTAACAAATGAACTGTGCAACATAAACAAAAAATCCTACGTACTTCCATAGACAATGTATTTTTTAAGATATATTCAATATTTCAAGTGAATCGGTTGAAAATTGTCTGACAAGGAACATCCCTCAGGTGACACTCTTCGATTTTATTGAAATTTTGATATGTTATAAAGCACCGAAAAGTAAGCGACACGTATTTTTTTTATCGACGGAAAAACGGTTTTGGGGGGTGAAACCGCCCCTTAATATAGGGGTGGTTCACCCCTTAATATAAGGGTGGTTCACCCCTTAATATAGGGGTGGTTCGCCCCTTAATATAGGGGTGGTTCACCCCTTAATATAGGGGTGGTTCACCTCTTAATTTTTTAGCAATGTCACTATAGTGGATTTTTCATTGCTTCGGATTAGAAAAATTTTCGTTTTTGTTTAATTAAAATCGGTGGACTCCTTGTGTGTGAAACTGCTATACTACCCTTAGAAATGTATTTTTTTTCGAGGGGTGGTTTCACCCCCCTTAAAACCGTTTTTCCGCCGATAAAAAAAATACGTATCGCTTACTTTTCGGTGCTTTATAACATATCCAAATTTCAACCAAATCGAAGTGTGTCACCTGAGGGATGTTCCTTGTGAGTTATGTTTCCGGCTAACTTAAAAAATGCACAGCCGCCATTTTGAAATTGATTGCTTGAAAAAAATGATTGTATACAGTGACTGATATGTATGATAAACACCCTTTTGTGTAACGTCGATTTATTTCGTAGTTTTTCTGACAAAAAAACATCCCCAAGAAGGCTTCGGTCTCTAGAGCGGCCTAACCCCTTAATTCGATAAGAAATCGTTGTGAACGGCCGGAGAATGACCGTATCTACTCGTTTTTCTCCTCTCCAGTGGGCGTTCGGAGTTCTTCTCTGGGAGCTGACGACACTCGCGCAACAGCCCTACGTGGAGGTCGATCCGTTCGAGATGGCGTCCTACCTACGCGACGGCTACAGGCTCGCCCAACCGATCAATTGTCCGGACGAGCTGTTCGCGGTGATGGCTTACTGTTGGGCAATGTCGGCCGACGAGAGGCCAACCTTCAGCCAACTCATCGTTTGCCTCCAAGAGTTTCATACTCAGCTCACCAGATACGTATGAGAAGTGCGACGAGAGCGTCCGCGTCACTCTTTCACCTCGACTGATCTTCGTCAAGCCGAAAACTCGAATGAGAAGAGTTACATTCAACAAAGTGTAAATACTCGGCGTGTACTTAAGCTTCGAGACTCGCCATTGTAAATTTTCTCGCCGAAAGATGTTTGCGCTTGTGACCACCGTTGCACGATGAGAACGAGTCGAAATTCAGTTTTTTTCCTCTCGTTCAGTGGACGGGAGAGAATCGCGAGCATCGTGAACGGGTTTTCACAGTTTTATCCTTCACTCCGTATTCCGTTGTACGTGCAAAAGTGCGATTGAGCCTTTCGTTGGCAGAGAGAATTCGACAAAAAGTGCCCCAAAATGGCAGGAAATTTTGTTTATCCTGAAAACTTGTACACTGGGGTTTTCGAGGGTGCTGATTACGAATCTGAAGTCAAAAATCCGGAATTCACAATGACGAACAAATATGGCGAATGAAAATACAAATAATACAGATTGATTTTGATGAAACTCGGTACTCATACTCATAGGTTGTGTAGGCCACTGATTACGCGTCTGAACATTTTGAATTTTCAAATTGACAGTTCAGATTCGTAATAAGCGGCCTCAAAAATCCCGGAGTATTAATTTTCATCCAAATCGAGTAAAGTTTTTGATTTTCGTCCACGATATTGGCGCCACCATTTTGAATTTCCAAATTTCGACGTCAAATTCGGATTCAGCGAGCCCGAAAACCTCCGGGCGAGGCTCCGATTTCAAATCAGAGCAAGATAAATAGGGAAATAAAGGCTGACGCACTATTGCGTCAGTGCCACACAGGGCACGGAATTATTTGACTATTGGGTCAATGCCAACGAAGGGGTTAAGGGGAGATATACACCTAGGAGCCGCAAAAAGGTCATTTTTGTGAATTTTTTCAAGGAAAACTATTTGAAATTTCGGATTGGGATTTTAATTATCTAAAAGTATATAGATTCAAAAATATGTTTAATTTTCTTTATTTCAAAATATCAAAAATATACAAGGATATTGTATGATCCTTGGAGCGTCGTAAAAAAATCTGCGTACACGGTACCCACTGGCGTTTCTTTAAAAATAATCTGAAAAAAAAAAGACCAAAAAGATTATTAAATTAGATACTATAATCCAGTACTTGTCATAGCCGATTTTGAAAATATCGATTTATGACAAAATGGCGGACGTTTGAACATAAATCGTGATTTTTGGGCCAAAAATTAGTTATTATTTTGCCTATAAAACAAAAACTAAGTAACGGAAGAAAAAAAATCCTATGACAAGTACTAGATAATGGTGTATAGAATAACCACAAAAAGACCTCAAGGCAAGCGGTTCATTGGTTTTCGAGAAATTTTGGGTACCGATTTGAAAAACGTGGTTTTGAGAAAAACGCGGTTGAAAATTTGGAAATGAATGAATCATGAAATTTGTCAACTTTCACGGAATGTAGGTCTACGGCGACGGAATGTTCATAGCTTCTAAATCCTCGACCTCGACCATCCAGGTGTATATCGGCCCTTAAGGGAGACATTGTCCTTGGAGTGCCATATTTCAGGTGTTTACATTTTATTTTTTTAAAAGGAAACGAGTAAAGCTTTTTGAGTGCGGTTTTTTTTCTTGCTTTTATTCATGATATACAGAACGTTAAAGAATTTTTTTTAATAAACCAAAATGGCGGCCGTGGCAGCTCCGCGAAAACAGGTCCTCAAATCGCGGGAGGTAAACGGCTGACATCACTGCCCCCTCTTTGTTGATCTGAAACACAAATTCAAAGCATATTATCAATCTGTGACCCTTTGGTCATGGAATGACGGATGGGTTTTTCGTTTAGTACAAATTTCGGAAAATGGCGGCAATTTAAAAAAAAATCGAATTTTCGCGTTTTTTTTTCGCATAAAAAGATAAATAATAAATGCAAAAATGTATCTATCGAAAAAACGATCCGTCATTCCGTGAAGACATGTTCTCTGAGTATGCTCTCCAAATTTCAGGTCGATATGTTAATTACAGCGGTCAGGAGAATGTCAGCCATTTTTAAAAACGTGTTTTCGAGAAAAACGCGTTTAAAGTTTTGTAATGTGTTTACACAAATGTGTTTATAATTACCGCTAATCGGCAATGCCTGCTCCATAGAGGTATCCCTCCTCTTCTTCTAGCTGCTCGTGTTGAGCCGCTAACATCTCCCGCTGCTCAATCCGGGACAAAGTCTCCCTTAAGGGATCAGCACAGTGTAACGGGTCGAAAAATTTCTGACTTTCGCGATTTTTTTTTTCGATGGCTAAAATACGTTTATCAGTCTGATTTTTTATGTCAAATTAAAGCAATTATGACCCACAGAAAATACATTTTAAAACGTTTAGTCTTTTCTTTTCCCTTTTTTTTTAATGGTTGGAAATGTCTTCGAAAAAGAGCCTAACGAATTTAGCCTATTTTTTCGACGGTTTCTCGTTGAAAAGGAGTATAAAGATTTTTCGAAGTTTCACACTGTGATGATCCCTTAGATTCGAAAATCATCTCCATCGTCGACTTTTCATGAACTATCCCGTACGATAGAATTACCTCTGTGTAGCGTGACTTCAAACGCGAATCTTTCGATTTTAACGTCTTCGGGAAGGAGAATTGTTCTATCGACTGACTGAGCAAGCTACAGCGCTCTGTAATGAGCTCTAGTTCTTTTTTTTTCACCCACGAATCGGAGCGTTTCGACACGTGAATCCTCGTGACACAAGCGGAAGAAGAAATGACAATTTACAAACAAACAAACAAAACCAAGGAACAATTTCCCACCGAACACTGCCACCGAACGATCCAACCACGAGCATTTATAGCGAAAGAAGAAGAAAAGAAGAAAAAGAAAAATAGACTGCCTCGATCAATATTCCTAACGATGAAAAGCAGGTTTAAAATAATGTGATAGTGATTCAACTTGCCACGTAGCTATTCAATGTGCCAATTTCTTTTCTTTTGGTATTTTTGTATATACATTTGTTTATAAATAAAGTGAGTACCTTGTACATACCGAACGGATGACGCATACGTACACAAACCGTATATTCGGTAGGCGTAGACGTATCAAATGCGTCAACGAGATTTGCTTGCGCTTGTATATAAATAACGCGCACGTCATGTACGAACAAAATAAATTTATTGCACTGTAAACTGCGAACGAGGCTCCTCTTTTTTATCCAGCCAACACACGAGAGTCCTTTGACGCTCTTCAATTTCGCGCAAGCCCTGAGCCCGAACCGAGAGCCCTGAAAACGATAAATCTTTGCAAAAAAAAAGGAAAGAGTCCGCCACGTCGATCTCGCGAGTTAAACCGCATGCCAGTTATTTTTGTACGTCCCGTCCGTTCGCGAATATTTTCTACGGCGATGAAAATTGAGTCTTTCTCTGCTCTACGTCTGCTTCGTCTTTATCGAAAAACTAGGGAGTCTACACGGTCATTCGCAACAGCGTGGGCGAGAAGTGTCTGGAGATAAATGGCTGATAATGTGCTTACATTTATTTTACGCTACCTCCGCTATCACAAAATGAACTTTTTAAGACTTTAAGTTCGCAATCTTTTGATAGAAATGGAATGTTACTTCGAGTCAAGGCAGTAGTCTGGTCTAGAGCGAGATTTTTGACGTTATTTTTGGGTCGGAATAACTTTTAAACCGTTGAAGTTGCCTTCATGAAATTTTACGTATGTATTTATTGTTCCTTTGAGAATGTATCTACATTTAAAAAAAATATATTTTTAATATTAGGAGTACAACTTTGCAGTGACCGTTTTTTTTCAAAAGTTTAAGGCTTTATTATAAAAAAGTGGCTACATATTTTTTAATCAAAGTATTGCCCGTCGCTAGCTACGACCTCGACCCATTTTTCAGGTAGCATTCGAATCCCGCGTCGATAAAAGTCTTGGTCCTTGGAGGCAATCCAGGAGCGACCCAATTTTTGACTTTTTCGTAAGTACCGAAGTGCTGGTCAGCCAAATCGTGTGCCATTGACCGGAACAAGTGATAGTCGGAAGGGGCAATGTCTGGAGAGTACGGCGGGTGGGATAAAACCTCCCATTTCAGCGTTTCCAAGTACTTTTTCACGACATTTGCAACATGGGGTCGGGCATTGTCATGCTGCAGTATCACCTTGTCATGTCTTTCGTTGAATTGTGGCCGTTTCTCTTTGAGTGCCTTACTCAAGCGCATCAACTGACGTCGGTAGAGTTCCCCTGTGATGGTTTCGGATGGTTTGAGCAGCTCATAGTTCACAACGCTCAGCTGGTCCCACCAGATACACAGCATCACTTTGGATCCGTGAATATTCGGTTTGGGCGTCGATGAACCACCGCCGACGCGTTTTCTCACTAATAGAATCCTTCCTGTAAGCACCTACAAGCAAACGGTGGGCCTCAGCCGCAGATTTCTTGATGTTGAAGAAGTAAATCATAACCTCCCGCAAATGCTGAGAATTCGGCTCGTAGGTTGCCATGTTTGAGTGCCTATAACTTTATAATGCATACACGTATCCGTTAGCTTTTTTAAATTGTTTACATTGGCAGAGCCTCTAGTTTAAAATGCCACTTTTTTATTGAGCTAGGGCCACTACTTCGGCCGCAGTGGCTCTCCAAGTAAAACGGTCACTGCAAAGTTGTACTCCTAATATTTTCATGTAGTTTTTTTATTTTTTTACAACGTGGTCCGCCGAAAACCGCCTCGATCGGCGCCCACTCTGGGTGATGTTGTATGCATCTGCAAAAAGAATGTATATATATATTTTCAATCTGTATGAGTATTCCGAGCACTGGGAGCAGAATTAGTACTTGAAAAAATTTTGTTACGAAATGGCGGCCTGTTAAACTTTGATTAACGATATTTCATACATTTTCGGGTATTCGACGAGTTATAAAATGTGGGCAAAAATATTGTTCGACTCAATTATGTTACCAGTCCTCAGAAAGAGGCTACCGAAGGTATGTGCGAAATTTGAGCTCGATCGGTCAATGAGTTATCGAGATATCGTGGGCGCCGATTTGACAAACATAGTTCTGAGATAAACGCGTTCAACGTTTTGGTACCGTTAGATGAGGTTTGCGCGCGGCTTGCTTATAATTTCTATTACTCTGCTGATTTTTGAAACATCAATAAAGGCTTTTCACGAGCGTATTAAAAAAAGGTCTAAGGAATGATAAAATGAAGAAAAAAATCCGTTTTTGTCAAATCTGTAGACCAGACTGCTGCCTTAAGGCGGGATATACATTTAGACAGGAAAAAATAAGCAATATTGAGGGATTTTTAAATGAGGAAATAATTGTTCTACAATTATCAAACTTTAGGTATACTTTAATAGTATATTTAAGTATGCGAAATCACTTTTTAAATTAGGGCATCATCAAAATGGCGGAGCTGTGGCAGAGTGTTACAGCAAGGTCGCCGCGGGAGCTGCGAATCGCCGAGCAGTCTAGCTTCCCGTAGACTTTCATTTGCAAAAAAGTTCAAACATTTTTTCAGTTAGAACATGCATAGCTTCTATACGACGGCAATTAAAATGAAGAAAATTCCACGCATTTACAAAAAAAAAATCAACATTTCACGCAACATTTCTGTAAAAAGTGTATTAAAAAGGTCGTTTTTTTCTCTAATTTTTCAAAAACAATTTTCGTCAAGTAGAAAGTACCAATATTATCAATATTTCTCCCAAGTTTCAACTCAATCGGCTCAATAGTTTTTGACATTGAGCTGCTGACATGATTCCGGCCGATTGAGTAGCTGAAACCAAAAAAGGAAAAAACGTCGTCAAACTGGAAGGTATTTCCTGTACAATGACGTAGGATTTTCGAAAAATATGAAAATCTAACAAAATTGCGTAGTTATGAAAAAAAAGTCTGTTTTCTTGCCTATAAAATGGTCGTTTTTTCAATGGCAAATCGTCAATTTTCATTTAATCAAAAATATCCTACGTCATCGTAGAGAAAATATATTCATGAGTACTCACAAGGAACATCCCTCAGGTGACACCCTTCGATTTTGTGGAAATTTGGATATGTTATAAAGCACCCAAAATTAAGCGTTACGTATTTTTTTTATCGGCGGAAAAACGGTTTTAAGGGGTGAAACGAACCTTCGAAAATAGGGGTGTTTTTCGTTTTTTGTCGATAACGTTATCGTTCTCATCTCCAATGTATAGTGCACAAAAAAATAAACGTCCTTGCAATTTGAAATTTTTCAATATCTCGTACCGTTAAAACGTTATCGACGCTCAAATGAAAAACATGCCCATTTTTGAGGGTGCGTTTCAGCCCTTAAAACCCGTTTTTCCGCCGATAAAAAAAATACTTATCGCTTACTTTTCGGTGCTTTATAATATATCCAAATTTCAACAAAATCGAAGGGTGGCACCTAAGGGATGTTCCTTGCCAGTGTAAATTTCAAGTCAATCGGATAATTGCTCTTCGAGTTATAATGTCGGCCAATTTGAAAATCTCATTTCGAGAAAAAAGCGTTTAAAGATTTAACTATCGATTTTTACAAGATTAAATGATATTTGATATAAATGATATAAATGATAATGTAATTATTGAAAGTATAAATTGTCGAAAATGGCAAAAAGAAAAGAATCGATTTTAAAATTTTTTTACACAGGTATCCCCCTTTAACATAAATCAAGATTTAATAGTCTATCCAGATTTCTACTTTTTTGTTGAATTGATTGGCCAATATTAAAAATAAGGACAAAATATCCGTCGTTATTGAAAATAATGCGTTGCCAAATCTCGGAACACGTAAAGAGCTACGCAACAAACGAAAAATAATCGCTATAGCCAGGTGATATATTTGAATAATGCCGGGTTAGCTATCGCCATCCCCCGGTGAGTTTCACTACATATATTTTTCCGAACGTCGCGGCGCACGCTTCGAGAAATATTCGCGCTAGAAGATTACAGCGGCTGGTGCACACGTGTGCAGAGATTGTGGCTGCACAAGGCCTTGTGCAGCCACAATCTCTGCATTTCACTCTCTGGTTTCACATTTAACATTTATCTGTTTTGAATGCATTCAATGCAACGGAAAAACTGCTTGATTTTTAAATTCCTTTACTTTTATTATCATGTAAAATCTTTTTTGTAGCATTCGGTTATCGAATTCGATTTATTTTTAAAAAAATGGTTATAGAATAAGGAGTCTCAAAAATGGTTCAGTGATTTCTGTAGCCTGAATGTTCCGATAAAAGTATACTAGTACAGTTGTGCTGTCGCTGAAAAAACCCGGAATCGGAGCAAATTAGAAGAAGGCTAGTTTTTTGACAGGTGATTTAGTAGGTGCCGCGGGTGCTAAATCCAAGTTTGCCTAAAAATCGGGGTGTAGGGTTCTTTTTAGGGGATGAAAGGAGATGGGGGTGGATTAATGCCAAACTACAACCCCTACGAGGTCGGCGTCGTGAGATAAAATGTTCAGAAAAATCCGGGCTTTAGTTTTGTCCACGGCGCCGAAGTCGTGGAAGTTCATTTTGAGGGTGAAAAAGTGGGGTGAAATTTTGAAAAATCGGTTTTAATTAAATAACTCTTTAGAAAAAAATCGTACGTTTTTTGTTCAAACGGGAACGTTGTAGCCCTTGAAGAGACGCGTCGATCGAGTATTCGATCATCACTCTCCGATAATATCTTCACCCCCAAAAAATGATTAAAAAACAAAACAAAAAATAGTTCATCGAATAACTCAAAAACAATCGGTTTTTCGAGTATGGTTTAAATGTACGAAATGTAGAGAATAATTTTCTCCATATTTTCGTTGCTATGGACCACCCTTGAATTTTGATTTTCCAACCCCTCTCGGGGGTTGAACATTCAAAATGAAATTCTGGGAAAACTATTGACGGCACGAATTCGCCGCCGTGGAAGAATTTGTAGCTTGAACTCTCGGCTACACTTTTGTCTACAGCGCTAAACTCGTATCTCTTTAGTTTCGGTCAATAGTTTTTCCAGAATTTCATTTTGAATTTTCAACCCCTGAGAGGGGTTCGAAAAAGCAAAATTCAAAAGTTGTGCATAGGAACGAAAATATAAAGAATATTATTCTCTACATTTCGTACATTTGATCGATCCCCGAAAATTCGATTGTTTTTGAATTATTCAATAAACAGTTTTTTTTGTTAATTCTTCAACAATTCTTTTGGGGGTGAAGATATTATTGGAGAGGGTTGACCGAATACTCGACCGACGCATCTTTTCAAGGGCTACAACGTTTCCATTTGAACAAAAATTGTATGAATTTGTCCTAACCTGTTATCGAATGAAAACTGATTTTTCGTGGGGGTTGTAGTTTGGCATTAATCCACCCCCATTCCCTAAAAAAAACCCTACCCCCCGATTTTTAGGCAAACTTGGTTTTAGCACCCGTGGCACCTACAAAATCACCTGTCAAAAAACTAGCCTTCTAATTTTTTCCGATTCCAATATACAGCACGACTGTACTATACGGTAATACGAAGAAAAAAAAATTCGTTGCATTCCAACGATGCTAATTTAAGGGGTTATTCTACCGTGACGGGATGAAAAAATGGAATTTCAATTTTTTGAATTTTTTACCTCTATTCCATCATAGAATTGATGTCCAATTGCTGGTAAAGACGATTTCCAGTTTGTCGACTCAGTTGAGCGCGTCAAAGTAGAAGCGCTCGGTGCGCGCACTCAGCTCTAGTACGGCTATCCGCTGCGCGTCCCTTTTTTGGAATAGCCGTTTTTAATTTATACCTGAGTATACACATTTACACGTATACTTTTGTGCATTTACTGTATAGTAGTAGTCTCTCTTTTCATTGCGTGAGAAAAAGGCCGCTCTACCGATTAGTATTGCTCTAAATTTTTCGTTGTGCTCTGAGTCCTTTTTCTGGAAACGACTTTTTTTCACCTGCTGTTGGTGATTTCGCAAATCGGCTTGGCCGATTGGGCCAAGTTTTTTACTGCATATTCAACATCCGTATCAACCGAACTAGAATTATCAAAAAATATTAATTTTAACTTATACTTTTGTCCGAATTATGATGAAAAAAAAACGTGTTCTTCGAACACTTTTGCACACACTCATACAGATTAAGAATCTTTTTGAATTTTTTCTTTCACATTACCTGGAGACCGCAAACCATCATCGCGAGCAACATACTTTTGTTCATGTCTTTACACGATTGTAAATTGTTAAGTAAATGTACATTTATATGCAACCAAAAAGTTGTTTTCCATTCTGTGATACCTTTAAGCGAAAAAAAGTTTGTACCGATACATGCAACAGTTTAAAAAAATCATGAAAAATGGCTTATTATTTCAGCCGTCGTAGTAGAATAGCGCCTTAAATACCATACTAATCTTGAACCTGCGCCAGGATTCGGGTAGACGAAGATCTTGAAGTCACCCATGCCGTCGCTGATGCATTTAAGGGGTAAGGCCACTGTAGCGGGGGAAAAAAGAAGTAAATTTTGGAATTTTTTTAACGGGACAATGGAATAAATCAAAATTCTGAAAAGGTCCTTTATTGTACATATCATAAACTGTATAAACTATTTTTTCAAAACAATATAAAACAAAATGGCGACTGCACAGCTTTTCTTCGACGAAGCTTTTTTTTCATAGTCGCGCGGCCGGACCAACGGCACCTGCAATTTTTAATGTACAGTGAATGAAATTTTTTTTCTTCGATTATACATGTGAATAGCCACAGAAGTACGTAGGATTTTTTTGACATATCGATTTTTGCAAAAACAGCGCGTTTTTTAAATAAAAGTTCAAAATTCTCAAAAAACATCGTCCGAAAATTGTTTATAAAAAGAACTATGTAATAAATCGAGAAAACCCCACGTACTTCTATGCAGAATGTAATTGTGAATATACAGTTAAAATTTCAAGTCAATCGGTCAAAAATTTGTTCGAGTCGTGAGTCCGGCGGACTTGAAAAACGTTGTTTCGAGAAAAACGCGTTCAAAGTTTTCGGTCCGGATTGCATCGGACTGAGAGGGGCTGCGCCACAATTCAAAATAGAAGTATTTAGACATTTTTCCCACCTGAGCCCTTTGAAGCATAGTGACATACTGGTATGTCACCTACTTACACTCTGTTTTTCGTGAATACATTTTTTTTTAGCGCATAACGACGAATGTAAATGTATATTTAGGATGTTAGGAGATCAATTGTTACTACAATATCACTATTAAGGGCTTATGTTGCACTTAGTGGATGTTGATCGTCACTACAGTACAAAAAAAAACACGTTTTTTAGACAATAATAAAAATGTGCCTAATCTAGCAGGTAAATCATACACAAAAAATGAATTCAGAGACGTTTTTTGGGTCGCTGATTACAAATTCGAGCTCAAAATCCAGAAATTCAAAATGGCCAATCCAATATGGCGGACCAAAACCGGGGATTTTACTGGAATTACTGAAACATCGGAGTTGCTCAATATGTTGATTTTGTTATACTGAATTTCTAATAGAATTACGCTTTCAGCATTACCCGGAGCTAACGGCGCGGACGTAGCGAATTTCTAGCTCCATATTTTTTTTCTTTACTTTTTTATCAAAAAAAATTTTTTTTGCTGTTTTATTTTATATATTTTTTATATTATATATTATTATAATATATTATAAAAATATATTAATTATAATATACAAATATATTTATATATTAATTATAATATATAAATATATTTATATATTAATTATAGTATATAAATAATTTTATATATTATTATAACCTAAACAAACAATCTTTGCATTTGTGTGGTCCGCCATACTGGGTCAGCCATCTTGAATTTTCAAAATTTGAGTGCAGATTTGTAATCCGTGACCCCGAAAACCCTCGAGTACAAAGTTTTCAGCTGACTGCACGTAAGGAAAAATGTATGCTTCAAAGGGTTAATCCTTTGAGTATGTCATTTTTAAGATATTAAGGCATCTTTTAAGAGAAAAAAATCGATTTTTCGAAATTTCTACAGTGGCCTTGCCCCTCAAATCGTGTTAAATTTTCTTTTCAATTTGTTCATATCTCATTTCCGCTCTCCAATAATGCCCGCCGCGAAAGGAACTCAATTTAGAGAACAGTGGCGAGAACGACATCACTCCGCATTTGCATCGATCGAGGACGCGAGCTTGTGCTCCGAAACAACTTGCCGCGAATTCCACCGATAAAGGCTCCTACGTTTTACCACACTTAGACCAGAGAAAGAACAGGCGACGTTCTGTGTTTTTTTTTTCTCATTTGTGCTCGGCATCACAACGCAGCCGTGTCTGCTAATACTAATTACATATGGACCCATAGAGCCACAGGCGCAGCTCGGGACAGCCATACATGTAAGGAACACGTCTCCGATATATTATAAATATGAATCGAAAAATGATTAGCACCATCTTTCGCAAAGAGAAAAAGTGGGAACGTATTGTACGCTAGACCAATATATAAAGGTCCATCGCCCAACAATGCACAGTCATTTTTACGAAACTAATAACCGTGGATTATTGAATTCGTCGACACAATGTTGCACGCGCTTATCGGATTTTGTTTTTTCGCCAGTGCTTACTCGGAACCGATCACCGCAAAAAGATGTCCCAATTTCCCGGCTATCTCGAGCCTCGACCTAAACAACGTAAGATCAACTATAAATTGTACTCGTATAAAAAAAAATCGGAATATTTCCTAACAGATGCGTAGTAATTTTAATTCGAAATAAATAGACAAAATATTGGATTCTTATACGCGTGAATTCGTGGCCTTATTGATTTTTATTTTAATATATGGAATAATGGAGAAAAATAATTATCAACGTTTAAAAATTGCCGTCGGTACGTGTGTTTTTGCGGATCAGTGGAAAAAAGGTCATTATTTACTTTAGTGACTTTTCCGAAAAATCGGTGAAACATTTTTTTAAACTATTTTCTCGTTAATTGGGTTATAAATGATGATATTCAGTCGGGGGTAGCTGACATTTTTCATTAACAAATTTTTCATGAACAAAAAACGTTAAAAGTAATTTTGTATTTTTCGAAAACACAAAATCGATGAATAATAGAAGATCGAGATCGGAGTTGGTCTAATATTGGCGTGTCTGTCGTGTGGGCAGTCGACGGCACTGAAGACGTTAATGCGGAAAAAAATCCCACCCGCAAATGTTAATGTTACCGGAGAAGGTGGGCTTTTCCTCCGCACCAGGATGATCGTCAAATTTTGTACGTGAAGTTTTAGAAAGACTTGCGATGCATTTCGCCAATTGCCATAAATACGGCATGCACCCGATCCCGAAGTTTCGCGAACGCTCGACGGAAGAGCGGACGGAATTTATTTCACTCGTATTGACGAGCCTCTTGTGTTTACAAGTTCATAAATACACGAGCAACGTATATTTTTATTTTGCTGTATTGTATACATTTCAAATGTACCAAATTTACGAAAATACGTTCGAAATGTACGAAATGTACAAAACTCGCTATTCCTATTTTATCACGTGTTTCCGCCAACTTCGAAATTCCATAACTTCTTATGGGGCGGGGGGTTGATTTCGGCTTTCTCCGACTAAATATTATTTACAACCCAATTAATGAGAAAATAGCCGAAAAAAAATGTTAGATTTATTTTTCTGAAAAGTCACGCCCTATTTTGTCACTATTTCCGCGAACTTCAAAAACCCATAATTATTTATGGGAGGGTGGATTTCCGCTTGCCCCGTCTGAATATCATTATTTATAACACAATTAATAATAAAATAGCACAAAAAATGTTAGGCTTATTTTTCGGCAAAGTCACCAAAGTAAATAATTACCAAACAAAAGCAACGTCAATGAGTGAAAATAATAGCCCGTGCTTGTTTTTTAGATTGTAACGTGTCTTGTGCATAGGACGTCACTACCATTCTCTTATTCGGTTTCATTCATTTTCAATTCGCAAATAACATGAACATGGAAACAAAAAGCGTAAGGTGTCTCATAGATTTCGAGAAGATATGGTAGAAGACAACGGTGACCTGATGTTTCGATGAAAATTCCGCAGTTAACGACAGCTATTAATATGCGATAGAAAGCCCCCTAAAGCAAGGTAGCGACGCTATGAATTCGGAAGCACAAATTTTGTCGAAGTTCGTATATGTGATAAAGCATTGAAAACTATTGGACACGTATTTTGTTGTCGGCGGAAAAACTGTTTCAAAAGGGGCAAACCACCCCTCAAGAAGGCTGCTCACCCCTAAATTCAATTTTTTTTAATACTCCTATTTTTTTTAATACCCCTATGTCGCTTTACATCGGGGGAATTTTGATTTTTGTGTTATTCATATCGGTGTCCTGCTCAAAACTGCAAAATCACCCCTCGACGCGCCTTTCTTTTGAGGGGCTATACCAGTGTGAACGCTGAAAATTTGGGTGATTTTCGGGAATTTTTTGGAAGAAAAGTACTCAATTAAATGTTCCGGAAAATTGAGAATATATTTGGCTATATTTGACCTATATTACATAATTTTTTCACAGACAAATATTGAGATAAAAGCGACTTATGCGCTGCCTTCGGAGGCGCCAAAAAAAGTTCCTGCACTGCTGACATGATTCCGTTCGATTGAGTAGCTGAAACCAAAAAAGGAAACAATGTCGTTAAACTGGAAGGTATTTCCTGTACAATGACGTAGGATTTTTGAAGATATCAAAATCTAACAAAATGGCGTAGTTATGAAAAAAGTTTGTTTTCTTGCTTACGAAATGGTCGTTTTTTTCAATGCCAAATCGTCAATTTTCAAAAATATCCTACGTCATTGTAGAGTAAATGAATTCAAGAGTACTCAGTTCAAATTTCAAGTGAATCGGATAATTGCTCTTTGAGTCACAATATCAACAAATTTAAAAATTTCATTTCGAGAAAAACGCGTTTAAAGATTTAACTATCGATTTTTTAAGATAAAATGATTAGGGATACGGCCTTGACATTTTTATAGGATATTCTTGAAAGTATAAACTGTTGAAAAAGGCAAAAAAATCGATCTTTTGAAAGTGTTACACTGGTATAGCCCCTTAAATACGTTTTTTCGCCGATAAAAACAAATACGTGTCTAACAGTTTTCAATACTTCATCACGTGTATGAGTTTCAACAAAATCGAAGGCGGATACTTAAGTGATGTTCCTTGTAAATTTTGAGCGAGAATAAATCATTTGCAAATTTGTGTTCGATTGTGGAATTATAGCAACAAATTTGCTATGTTTAAATACATTTTCCATTTATTCGGACGATTTCAAAGTGAACAATTTTTTTGCGGGGATATTGTGCCTGTACTATTCCAAGTCATATAAAATTTTTGAATCGATGGTAACCACCTTTGGCGATGACTTCTAAAATCAGCCGTATACGCATAATAAAGCATTCGGGCCACAGTTGATATAAAATTGATATATTGATTTATGTATTAAGGGGACTAGGCAGCGAAAATAGGCCGAAAATGGAATAAAATTCAATTGGCATTTTTGAAAAACCGAAACAACATACACACATTTTTTTTGCAACGTTTCCATTGGAGTTTTGGTTATTAAATTCAGTGGTTGAAGTTTCACGCATATACATTTTTAAGGGAGATATAGGCGGATAAAGAAGACCACGCGTCTCATGCACTGCTCCCTCATTGCCACGATTCCGAGGGGCCGGTTTAAGTTTTCGGCACTTCCCAAACGCCATTCTCTACAGGGGATGTTCCTCCATAGACTGGACCTAACATTTTCGTGAAAACATGAAAATTGAATAAACGGCGCCTAAATTTTTTTATACATCGAAAAACGGATGACATTTGTTGTAATAACAATAATAATGAATTGATTTTTTTTTCCATAGACGTCGGTTCATCTTGTAGAGAAAGTTGATCTCATTAAAAAAATTCAACGCGATATGTTCAAACGTTCTTGAGTTATCGCGGCAAGACTAGTACAGAATGCTGTTTGAGAAAAACACGTTTAAGTTCTCGCGCAGTACTACCGCAGGAAAATTGCAACTTACGTACATTAAAAATTGCCGGCACTGTACAAGGACTTCCCGAGTTCAGCCTTTTCTGTCGCAGCAATCGCGAAACGTCGATTTTTTCCAGCCTGCTTGGCCGCACGAGGAAACGACGCACCAGCCGTTGACCATTAGCCGAGTATTGGAGTTTTATGCCTTTTAACGGGGAAGATACAATCAGGACACCGAAAAACGTCCGTTTTTTTGAGAATTTATTTCTTAGCGAAAACAAAGCAAATCTTTATCAACCGTCTAAGGGTGTTCAATCGACTATTGAATAAAAAAGAATTTTTTTTTTGGTGGAAAATTATATATTTATGTATCAAACATGCATACATGTCTATGGCGCCGTTGGTATCATCAGTTTGTGTACATCCTGGCATGTCCAAATTTTATCTGAAACAAACCAGGCCAATTTTTTCATTATTTTCACGTATAAATGTCGTCAATAAACTATAAAAATTGCATAAAAGTATGCAACTGAACAAAGTGTCCGAGATTGAAAATGTAATAACGATTTTCACGAGTTTTTTTTTCGTGATTTTCGGTTTTTTAATCCAGAATTTATTATTTAATTTAATCTTTTCATAATTTTGTAAAGCTTATCGAAGATGGTTGTTTATTGTTTAATTCAAAAACCTCGGAATAAGTCAATTGATCGAATAGAACTTTTTAAAATCATGTACACAAATTTCAAAAACGTACTTTCGCGAAAAGCGTATCCAGAGTTTGCGGTACAAAAAAGTTATAGTTATTGAAAACCTACCGCTGTCGAAGGTAAATCTGCCAATATCCGGCCCATACAACTAAACGCCTTCTCTACCTCCTGCAACTAATTTTGACGAATTTGACTGAGTGTAAGAGCTGTTCGGACCCTCCTTTGAGAAGCTTAGGCAGCGCCGATCTTGTCTCGTAACTCGCTGCTCGTCGTAATTATCGGCAAAAATTGTACACTGCGGGCCAATATTCAACTCATTCATCATTTTCAAAATAAATGAGTGTCCTTCATTAGCTAAAATGATTGAAAATGAATAGAGCTATAAAACTTCAGGAATATCTTCTACAAAAGTTCCAGTGTAGACTATGGCAAAAAAAACCGAGAATGTCGACCCTGTAAGTGCATAGCCTCCCTTACCTCAGACAAGGCGTTTCATTTGTTTCCCTTAGGGGCCGTCCGTAAATTATGCAACGCAACTGGGGGGTTCGGCCAGGCGTTACTGTCTAGGTACGTAGGGGCGAGGGTCAAGGTTTGCATTACGTCACGATTTTAAAATAATTTTGCCGTGGACAGCTCACACCTTTCTATACGCAATATCAATTAAGGGGAAAAATCACTGTGCAAGAACTTGCACAGTAGCTTTCCCACATCCCCCGAGCAAAATTTGAAGGATATTTTTTAAAAATATTTCTTGAAAGTGCATGTATTGAAAAATATGTTGGCAAAATTTGTATTCACAAGTCCGAAAATTGACCGAGTTATGGTCACTCTAGTGAGAACAGGTAGCGCGACCGGTTAGTGGCCGCAGTCCCTACAGGTGTGGCATCATTTACAATAGATAAAGTACAGCCTCTTATTACTTTGTGAACTATCATGAAAATGAAGAACCGTCATATCGCCTGCGACTAGATACTTCAATGTAAGTATCAATATTCCAGAAAACATCGTAACTTTATATCAAGAAACACGGAACGAAAACTTTGAACGCGTTTTTCTCGAAACTAGTTTTTTTCGACCTTGTCCGAGCGAATACTTAAAAACTTAACAACAGATTTTCAATTTTTTTAAAACCATTTTTGTAATCGCAGTGACAAAGGCTGTACGTATTCGCGTTTTTAACATTTGATAATTACTATTTTTAAAGACTGCTTGAATGAAGAAAACGGGCCTTGAAAATAGAAAAAAATGATCAAACTGTCGGCATTATGTAAAAAAAAAACAAAATAAAAAACGACTACGCATAACGATAGCTACAGTTGTATAGATATGGATAAATTGTTGACTTTCAATTTACAGATAACCTTTCATAAAGATATCGATGGGACAATGAAGAGAATGTTTTTTGTCGTCAAATCAAGGCATATATCTCGGTTAATTTTTAAGATTTTGTCATAAAAATTGGTATAAAAGTAGATGAACATATACTTTGTAAAATGAGTATAAGCCCGATCGTTTCATAATTAGTTATGTCTGTGAAAAAAATCGCAATTATTGACGACAAAGCACCCGTTACGTAACGGAATAGGGGGGGGGGGGTTCTGGCCAAGCGTTACGGTCCCGTGACGTGGGGGAGGGGGGGGGGGTATAAAAATTGGGAAATTTTGCGTTACGTAATTTATGAACGGCCCCTTACGCAGCATGTTGAGTTCGCCCTTTTAATGCAGAATGCATTTTACAAATGGTCGTAGATTTTGTTATTTCCTCGCTTTTCTCCGAGACGATAGACTTTTCGGAGAAAAAGAAGACTCTCATTCTGTACTCTCTTAGAAGGACAACCAAGTGATCCTCTTCTTTTTCGCAAAATTTTAGAGAAATGTGAGCAACGGGATTTTTATGAACTCAGCGGTTTTTGACTTGCCTTAAGCCTTTCAAATTCTTCTGTTCTTGTATGGAATTAGGCGACGTTTCACTGAACTATCTTCCGACTTGTCCTCAGTTTCTGGGAGTATGGCACGGAGTGGAATATTACCCGCCTAGATCGAAAGCACCATTGTGCCTTTTGCACAATTACACTAATATCGAAAACAAGTTCTACCATAATATAGGTCTCTGCCATCGCAGGTAAGACGACACTTTGTTCGTTCAAATTGGAACAGCTCAAGCGCGTAGGTTTTCAGCTCGATTATTTACAGATACAATGAAAGTACTGGAGAGCCTGTTACACCTTACGATCATCCGGACTGCCAAACGATACAAATTCCCATTTCGGATCAGGTCGAGTTGGCAGAGCAACACTTAAGTACATTTTATCCAGCTCCAGTAGCACCGAGAATTATGGGTACCGACGACACAAGCTTCCTTATCTTGCATTACTGCGAGGAAGGCAGCGTTGAGTTGAAGTAAGTCACGTTCATTTCCTAGTATACTTTTTAAAATCATTTTTAAAAATGTTTCTTCGTATGGCGGGCTTTCACAACTCCATTTACTTTTACCCAACACTTATCACACTATATTCAGTCCCAAAGTCATGCCCAACATCATGGGCATGACTTTGGGGGTGAAGGGCTCAGGGCAGAGCCACTGATTCCTAATGCGAAGCATTTTTCCCATTTGCACCAGGGCACATGGAAACTGTGGAAAACCTGGCTCGAGCCACGCAGCTTATATTTTACTGAGTTTCAGTTGTGTCGCCATTGGAAGCTCAGTAGAACTGCTTCCGCTTGTAGTCTGAGGGCGAGTCAGTGCGCGGCTAGGCGGTCACCGATCTAAGTATTCGCCCAGGCCAACGCCATTGTACATGGGAGATCGCCAAAGCTGCACACCGACCGCGCGTTCACTCCTCTCTTCTCACTAATAGTACAACGCATTCGCTACAACACAATCTCTCTCAGTGTCGTTTCTCGCTGAAAACTTATTCTTTACTGCTGTACTGGACCTTCCCACGTCATAAGGTAGCCCACACCGCAAGCAAAACTTGTTTTCTTTCAGCTCTACGAACGTGGAGGTCTTCACTCGAGACGTCGAACCTTCGCCATCGGTAATGGAAAAAGTTTATGAAATCCTCGAAGCGAATGGCATAAACAGAACATCGATGGCCAAATTCAATAGTTCGAATTGCAAAGCATTCGCTTCGTACGGAAAACCGCAATTGAAAGGCAGCACTACTGAGACCGCAGCCTACAATGCAAGCACCAAACCCGACGCTGTCATTAGTGGAGCCTACAATTCAAGCACCAAACCCGACGTTATAAGTTCTGCAGCGTACAATGCAAGCGGCGAACCCGATGCTGCAGGTTCAGCAGCCTACAATTCAAGCACCGAACTTGATGTGAGTTCTGCAGCGTACAATGCAAGCGGCGAACCCGATGCTGCAGGTTCAGCAGCCTACAATTCAAGCACCGAACTTGATGTGAGTTCTGCAGCGTACAATGCAAGTACCGAAACCGATGCTGCAGATTCTGCAGCGAACAATGCAAGCACTGAATCCGATGTCGAGAGTTCTGCAGCCTACAATGCAAGCATCGATCCCGATATGCCAAGTTCTGAAGTCTACAATGCAAGCTCCGAACGCGACGCTGCAAGTTCCGCAGCCTACAATGCAAGCTCCGAACTCGATGCTGCAAGTTCCGCAGCCTACAATGCAAGCACCGAACCCGATGCTGCAAGTTCTGCAGCCTACAATGCAAGCACTGAATCCGATGCTGCAAGTCTTGCAGCCTACAATGCAAGCACCGAACCCGATATTGCAAGCTCTGCAGCCTACTTTGCAAGCACCGAACCCGATGTTGCAAGTTCGGCAGCCCTCAATTCAAGCACCGAATCCGGCGTTGCAAGTTCTGCAGCATACTTTGCAAGCACCGAACCTGATGCTGCAAGTCTTGCGGCCTACAATGCAAGCACCGAACCCAATGTTGCAAGTTCCGCAGCCTACAATTCAAGCACGGATTCCGGCGTTGCTAGTTCTGCAGCATACTTTGCAAGCACCGAACCTAATGCTGCAAGTTCTGCAGCCTACAATGCAAGCACCGAACCCGATGCTACAGGTTCTGTAGCCTACATTGCAAGCACTGAATCAGATGCTGCAAGTCTTGCAGCCTACAATGCAAGCACTGAACCCGATATTGCAAGCTCTGCAGCCTACTTTGCAAGCACCGAACCCGATGTTGCAAGTTCCGCAGCCTACAATTCAAGCACCGAATCTAGCGTTGCAAGTTCTGCAGCCTACAATGCAAGCACCGAACCCGATGCTGCAGGTTCGGTAGCCTACAATGCAAGCACTGAGTCAGATGCTACAAGTCTTGCAGCCTGTAATGCAAGCACCGAACCGGATGTTGCAAGTTCCGCAGCCTACAATTCAAGCAACGAATCCAGCGTTGCAAGTTCTGCAGCATACTTTGCAAGTACCGAACCTGATGCTGCAAGTTCTGCAGCATACAATGCAAGTACCAAGCCCGATGCGGTAGTTTCTGTAGCCTACGGTGCAAGCACGGTATCCGATGCTGCAAGTCTTGCAGCCTACAATGCAAGCACCGAACCCGATGTTGCAAGCTCTGCAGTCTACTTTGCAAGGACTGAACCCTATGTTGCAAGCTCTGCAGCCTACAATGCAAGCACTGAAGCCAATGTTGCAAGTTCCGTAGCCTACAATTCAAGCACCGAAACCAACGTTGCAAGTTCAGCAGCATACTTTGCAAGCACCGAACCTGATGCTGCAAGTTCTGCAGCATACTTTGCAAGCACTGAATCCGATGCTGCAAGTCATGCAGCCTACAATGCAAGCACCGAACCCGATGTTGCAAGTTCCGCAGCCTACAATTCAAGCACCGAATCCAGCATTGCAAGTTTTGCAGCATACTTTGCAACCACCGAACCTGATGCTGCAAGTTCTGCAGCATACTTTGCAAGCACCGAACCTGATGCTGCAAGTTCTGCAGCCTACAATGCAAGCACCGAACCCGATATTGCAAGCTCTGCAGCCCACCTTGCAAGCACCGAACCCGATATTGCAAGTTCCGCAGCCTACAATTTAAGCACCGAATCCAGCGATGCAAGTTCTGCAGCATACATTGCAAGCACCGAACCTTATGCTACAAGTTCTGTAGACTACAATGCTGGCACCGAACCCGAGGTTGGAAGTACCGCGCCTTCTGATGAGATCTCCACGCCTAGTTCCACAGACTCCACAGTTTACATTATGACCACTGCACCCTCCATTATAAGCACCACTACCGAGGAACCCAAACGAACTCTTCTGGGCCACCTCCTAAAGATAATCCCCAATCCTATGAAGTACCTGCGAATCATGTCGCCGTAAGCCAAGATCCAAATAAAGCAACAATAATGTAAAATTCACGAATATCACGGGTAGTCAATGCACCGAATTCAGTAGTTGCTACTGGAAAAACATGCTCGTCGAGAATAAATGATTATCCTTTAAACCCAAATGAACTTTGTTGGACACTAGTCCACATCTGGTCTTGTTCGCGTTACTTGTAAAACCGAACATTTGATCGTTTTATCATATAAATATAAATATTATGGCGTTATTGTATATATAATAACGTTGCAGGATTTTCTAAACAAGAACCTTTTTCAATTCCGTCCAAAAATATATAGACCTGTATTTTAGCGTGGACAATAAAAATTTCTATTCCTGTATTCATATGCGGGAAATTCAGACTTCATTTATTTATTCAATATTTATTATCTTGCAGTATTTACTTTATTATCTGTATTTTATTTATCCTACTTCCAACAAAAATATCATTGTAAATAAATTACAGTTTGCAAAATTTCTATTCTACTCTCATCGTCAGGGTAAGGTGGTATAGGAGTACGCGGACGACAAGAGTACGTAGTTACGCTACTGACGAAACAATTCGCTAATTGAAGCTAACTTCTGTTGTGTTTAGATAGCTCAACAGCGTAAAGGTTCGTGATTAAAAAAAAATCCAATCTGAAATAAAACGGAGAGGCCAGGTAAGTTGAAAGTTTTGGTTGCAATTTCTTATTTATTTTTGACATTTTCAAAGCATTACAAGTACTAAACACAATTTACTCTCTTCAAAAAAAACTATGAAGGCCTTAGGCCACTCTAGAGGCCGAAAAATAGGCTTTACGGAGATTTTTTTTTAGAAAACCTACAAAATAAATCGAGATTACAAAAAAGGGTGTTCATCATACATATAAGTGGTTGTATACAATCATTTTTTTTAAGCGATTAATTTCAAAGTAGTGGCTGTGCAACGTTTATCTTTAAATTGCATTTTTTAAGTTGCCCGGAAACATAACTCAGACAATTTTCAACCAATTCACTTGAATTGTTGAATACATCTTGAAAAATACATTGTCTATGGAAGTACGTAAGATTTTTTTGATATTGCATAGTTCATGTGTTATTAACAATTATCTGACGAAATTTTTCACTTTCCAAAAGTGCGCCTATAAATCGTCAGATAATTGTTATATTTTTTTTATAATTAATAGCTTTAAAAAAATTATTGTATACAGTCACTGATATGTATGATAAACACCCTTTTTTGTAATCTCGATTCATTTTGTAGTTTTTCTGGAAAAGAATCCCCAAAAAACCGATTTTTTCGGCCTCTAGAGTTGCCTAACTCCTTAATTTCATACGCCGGTTTACTGAGCTTGTTGTGCAAAATGAAAGTAATTCCGCTTCTCGTCAATAATGGTGGTAACAGTCATGTTTGTTTAAAATGTGCAGGTCGTATAAGACTATGCAGTGCTTAGGTCCGTAAGAGTACACGCGTAGTCTTATACGAGTGTTGTGAAAAAATGTTTTTTCTTCCAAACATACAAAGGATACAAAGTATACAAAAAAGTATACGACGAACCAATATGTGAGGACGGGATCGAGTGTTTGAATTGCAAAGCTTGGTGGCATGAGAAATGCATCGCTCATACAGATGTGGAAAACTTTATTTGCGATTTATGTGTCGATTGCTGTTTACGTACTCTTATGGACCCTCATGCGTATTCTTAAGGGGTAAGGCCACTGTAACGGCCCAAAAAAAAAGGTTTTTTCACTAATTTTTTTCTCCCGAAATTGAAGGTATTTGAAAAAAAACTTTTAATGGTGTTATCGGGCATACATTAAACTTTATTATAAAATTTTTTTACAGTAAAAAAAAAACAAAATGGCGGTTCCACAGCTATCTTCCCGGGACATGTTTTGCTTCCAGGGCTCCGCGGCACGCAGCACCACTGGTGCACTTTTAAATCTAGAACGAAAAAAAACCATTAATCTAGAGGGCTATAGCTAGAGAATGTCGATCGGATTTTAAAAAGTATCAATTTTTGTGGATTTGGCGTGCGTTTGAAAAAAAAATTGATTTTTGACGAAAAAAATGGCAAGTTTTTTGTTAATAAAAAATCAATAAATAAAGTTCTTGAAAATTCCGATCGACATTCTCAAGATAATGTAAATGTTCACATCTGGTTAAAATTTCAAGTAAAAAAAATGAAAATTGTTCGAGTTATGCTGCGTGCCATTTTGAAAAACCATGTTTCGAGAAAAACGCGTTTAAAGTTTTGCGAATAGTTTTTTGAAAACTATTATATAGAAAGTGCGATATAGTTTTTTGAAAACTATTATATAGAAATTGCGAAAACTATTTTTTAAGCCAATAAAAAAAAATCGATTTTTCAAAAAATTTACAGTGGCCTTACCCCTTAAACACCCGTATGTTTAAGAGTTTGCAAATACCGTTTTGTAGTTTCCAATTTGGTTATTTAAAAAAAATAATATTCCTAATCGTCGCTCATAATTTAAATAGAATGCTAGATATTCTTTAAATCAAAACAAAAACTGCTTCGTAAAATGTATATG
>OZ023317.1:34636681-34794181 GCA_964007375.1 Ophion obscuratus | reverse complement strand
CGAAAAAGACCTATGCATGGAACAAATTCTTTCGTTCAAGCACTGCTTTTCGGCACGTTGAAGATGCTAGTAAAATGTGAAGTTGAATTTTGAAGTGGGTGCAGTGATTATTGAGATATTGTGGCCATCGATTTTGAAAAAGTCATTTCTAGCTTAAAAAAACGCGTTGCTTTCAGCACGTTGAAGAAGCTAGTCAAATTTGAAATTGAATTTTGAAGTGGGTGCAGTGATTATTGAGATATTGTGGCCATCGATTTTGAAAAAGTCATTTTTGGCTTAAAAAACGCGCTCACCGTTTGCCGATTCGCGGAATCTACCGATAAACGTCCACAACTCCCTCACTTCTCAACGGGTCAATTAGAAATATTCAGAGAATCATTTTCAAATGCTACATTTTGAGAGCCCGTCGAAAACCAAAGATTGATTCTTTTAAAAGTTCCAACTACGCCCAAGCCCTTAAACTATCTTTCTACTTGTCCCCAGTTTCTGGGAGTATGGCACGGGGTGGAATATTATCCTCCTAGAACACTCCCGCCGGTATGCCTTGTGCACAATTACACTCAGATCGAAATCGGATTTTACAGGTTGAGAGCACTCTGCATTCGCGGGTAAGACGGCCATTTTTTTTTCGAAATAAAAAAACGACTATGGCTGCCAATTTCAATGGAATTGTTCACAGGTTTGATACAAGTACCGAAGAGTTCACCAGACCCTGTTACAATTTGAACAGTTATATAAACTCAGTTGACGTTTTCGATAAGAGAACATCGGGTGATCACGTGTTACGGCGACCCAGTGCAACAGGGCCGATGCCAGGGGGTGTAAAAATTGTGGGTACCGACCAGGCATCCTTCTATGTTGAGTACACATGCACAGGAAACTCCGCCACGTAAGTCTCCTTCATTCTCCAGTATTTTCGTTTTTATTTTATTTTTTCAATGTTTCTCCGCATTCCCTGAGGGACCCATGCTTGTCCCTTCATTGTTTCCAGGTCCATAGGGACCCTACAATGAAAGAGTGGAATTTTTTACTATATTGTGTTACCATTGGCAAGTCGGTGAAACTACTTGCCTCTGAGTAGTCGGAACGCAAGTCAGTGCGCGGCTAAGCGGTCACCCATCCAACTATTGGTCCACGCCAATGCTGCATGGAAGATCGCCGAAGCCACACACCACGACCATACGTCCTCTGGTGTCGTTTTATATTTTACTAAATCACATTCAACTCAATACTTCTCACTATCTTTTCTGTCTATATAGTTTTTTTTTCTCCTCCTAAAGCCGGCCCTCCCGCATAGTTAAGTATTCCACACTGCAAACACGATTTTACTTCTCTTAGGGAAATAAACGCGGAGATTTACACCCGAGATGCAAATCCCTCGTCATCTGTAATGGAAAGTGCTTACAAAGTCCTCGAAGCGAATGGCTTAAACAGAAACGCGATGGTGAAGTTCGATAATTCGGACTGCGAGCGTTACGATTTGTACAGAACACTGCATTCAAATTAGGCAGGTGGCCATTAAGGAATCATTACAGTGTAACAGGTCGAACAATAGTGGATTTTCGCGTTTTTCTTTCGATTTTTAAAATACGCTAATCAGTCTGATTTTTTAATGTGGAGAATAAAAAATAATTTTTTAAACGTTTATTTTTAATTTTCTTCTACATTTTTTTAATGATTGACAATGTCTTCGAAAAAAGAAGTCCTCACAATGTACACGGTTGTGGCCGTAAATATAATCTGAAACAAAATTTGTAAAAAGCTTATTAATCAGTATGAAAGCCGCTATCTTGCTATCGCGGTTTTTTTAAATCAAAATTTCCAAACTGGTGGCGGTTTGAAATAAAAAGTATCGGATTTAAGCGAGTTAGCGACAGTTTTTCGTTAAAAAAATTAAAGATTTTACGGGATTCTCATTTTAGAGGCTAAAAAAGACTATTTTCATGATTTCTTTTAATAGGTTTATATTATATCATAGATATTGATATGAAAATTGTTACACTTAATAAATACACTTTCGAAATACATAAAAACATTTTTCTAATGTATTTATGTAACTCAAACAAACTTTAAACGCGTTTTTTTCGAAACCATGTTTTGCGACGGCTTGTTGATAAAATCTTCGAAACTACTGAACCGATCCTTATGAAATATTAACCACATATTCTTTACAACTATAGCACATATCAAAGATTTTTAAAATTTTGATATTTACAATTTTTTATTGTTTTTGCGAAAAATTTCCGCCATTTGGTTATTTTTGCATATATAAAAAATCGTATGATATGGACTATAGCCATTAACATACTGAATTTAAAACTGTTCGATTTTTTTGTTTCGGATGATCCATCTCCGAGACTTCATCAACAGCGCAGACCCACAATTTTTTTAGGGAATTTTTTTAACTACCATTTGCGTCTATAAATAGTGACTTAAATAAATAATTTTTTTTAAATGCATTTCGAAATTGTATTTATTAAGTGTGACAACTTTTATATCAATATCTATAAAATAAACCTATCAAAAAAGTCATGAAAATAGCCTTTTTTCGCGTCTAAAGTGAGATGCTCCCTTGAAACAACAAAAAGCTTCCATGGCAAGATACAGAATGGAGCGAAAAATGTTGTGTCAAAATTTGAGACGGATAGCTTGAAAACTCTTCCTTTGAGAGTGTACACCGTTTCGAACAACGACATTTTGAGAAAAACGCGTTCAAAGTTTCGAGTGCGGAATTTTCATATACGAGGGTGGGGTGAAAAGTTTCCGGCCTGACCAAGAGATGGTGCCACTGGGTCTAGTTTTGGAGCGGCGTCCTACAATACCATTCCTACCGAGCTTGTATGTACAGTTTCAGCCCAATCGCTACGTTAGTTTGCGTTTGAGAGCACATTGCGCGAAACGCTTCCGTTGTTTTCGTAAAAATGGAAAAATTGGAAAAACGTGCTGTCATCAAATACTTCCATTTGAAAGGTTTTACACCAAAACAAATAAAAGAAGAGATGGATTCAGCACTAGGAGACTCCTCCCCATCGTATTCAACTATTAAGCAGTGGGTTTCTGAATTTAAAATGGGTCGTGTGAGCACCTCTGACGAGCCTCGCTCAGGACGGCCCGTTGAAGTCACAACTTCAGAGATGATTGAAAAAATCCATAAAATAGTGTTGGAAGACCGCAGGTTGAAAGTGCATGAGATAGCTGAGACCTGTAGGATGTCAGCTGAACGTGTGCGAAATATTTTGCACAACCATTTGAACATGGAAAAGCTGTGTGGAAGGTGGGTGTCGCGTTTGCTAACGCTCGACCAAAAATTGCTTCGAAAAACCATTTCTACCGACAATTTGGCGCTGTATAGGCGTAATCCAAACGAATTTTTGCGTCGATTCATAACTGTTGATGAGACATGGGTCCACCACTACACTCCTGAAAATAGAGAACAGTCAAAACAGTGGGTTGGAAAAGGGGAACCAACCCCAAAGAAGGCAAAAACAATTTTATCGGCAAACAAAGTTATGGCTACGGTTTTTTGGGATGCGAGAGGAATTATATACATTGATTACCTTGAAAAGGGTAAGACTATCACTGGTCAATACTACGCAGAGTTATTGCAACGTTTGAAGCACGAGGTGCAAATTAAACGACCTCATTTGGCGAAGAAAAAAGTTTTGTTTCATCACGATAACGCACCAGCGCATTCGTCGATTGTTGCCATGTCCAAAATCCACGAATTGAAGTTTGAATTGATGCCGCATCCTCCCTACTCTCCAGACTTAGCCCCCAGCGACTATTACATGTTTCCTAACCTCAAAAAATGGCTTGGCGGAAAAAGATTTGAGAGCAACGAAGAAGTTATCGAAGCTGTAAATCAGTATTTTGAGGAGCTTGACGAATCTACGTTTAAAACTGGTATAACTAAATTAGAACACCGTTATGGGAAATGTATCAGTGTTGATGGAGATTATGTTGAAAAATAAAGCAAACAAAAAATTTTAAACATCGTTTTTCTTGGTCAGGCCGGAAACTTTTCACCCCACCCTCGTAAATTGTCTACTTAGGATCAGTCGGCGATGCCAGGTCGATGATCATAACCGTCTATAATATCACATAAAACAACAACAAAAAATCGATTTTGTGCAACTTTTACACTAATTCCTTAACAATTTCCGGATGTCGCAAACTATTCTCCCAACCGGCCGAAATTATTGATACTTTTGGACACGTTGCGAAGTGATTGTATTCATAGAACGGTTTCAATAAATCGATGCCGTCAATAATCCAACGTATAATTATTTATTATTACCGTAAAAGGCGAGAAAGTATGGCTCGAATGGCAATTTATGATCGAGAAATCAGCGCAGCAGGCTATCGAGTTGATAGAAATTCGTTAGCACTGCCAATAGATGCATTTTGGAACATTTCAATCTTATACGGTTTATGTATAACAATCTCAATGATATATACGCACTTTAAGTCTAGATATATATAATTTTTTCCTTATACACATACCAGGTGTGTAAGTATGAAACCGGAATTTGCCCATAGGTGGCGCTAGATGTCGATGCAGTTACCAACACATCACGTCAGCGGTGTCTTGTTATTGTATTGATATCCGACAAAGATTTCCAACTCACAATAACACGAGTTTCATTCAGTAGCATTAGTTTATTAGAGATAAACATGTCGAGTTTTGTGCCAACAAATTACGATTTGCCGACAGCACTACTTTTCTGTTTTCATTTGAAGAAAACGGCAGCCGAATTGCATCGAATGCTTGTGGAGGCGTTTGGTGAGCATGCTCTCGGTAAAACACAGTGTTTCGAGTGGTTCAAACGGTTCAAAAGTGGCGATTTTGACGTGAGGAACGAAGAACGTGGAAGACCACCGAAAAAGTTTGAAGACGCTGACCTGCAAGCCTTGTTGGACGAAGACGACGCTCAAACACAACAACTGGCGGATGTACCTACGGTAATGATATGATACTTTGTATCATATCATTACAATAAATGTGTTTTTTCTGTACAAAAATTCCGGTTTCATACTTACACACCTGGTACATATTTTCGTATTATTATTTACAATGATTAAACAACACACCAGGAGAGGCATCAATTATCAGTAGAAATATTTTCTAGCCTATCAGACTTGGGAGAAAACTTTTCTTACAAAAGTTGCATAGTTCGAAGGAGGTCTTCGAGTGATGGCTACGAGGTTAATCCAGGTGGAGGCGCTTCGGACATATCAAGGTCACCTTCATTTTTTTTAATGTTACGACTATTTTTTTGTTGAGAACTTTTTAAGGAACTAAAAACAAGTTAACATAGTAAATGTCAAGATGGTCGATGAAGATTTAGTACGAAAAATCGATAAAAAAGAAATTTCGATGTTTCTAGGTTAGAATCGGTAACAAAAAACGGTGCAAAAACTTATTCCTGTAAAAGTTGGGCAATGTGGTGTCCACCACTTTCAACACGCTTGCGATCTGATGCGCATTGATTATATCGTATTATTAATCTAAAAAACTTCGCGGCCCTCCAAAATAAGTTGATAACATTCTTAGTTGCAAGCAATGAAAATAAAGGCTTACTTGAATTTTGCTTAGTATTAAACTATCGAAACCTCAATTCGAGCCTTTTCGTTGATACTGACTGACGTAATTTGACGTCAAGCGTTTATTGAAAGTGGTGGTCGTCACTTTGAGCACCTTTTATAGGAATATTTGCACCGTTTTATTTTTAATCGATTTTAGGCGAATTTCCTTGAACATTGAAATTCCTCATTTATCGATTTTATCTTGAAATTTTACGTGTGAACTTGTTTTTAGTTCCCTAATAAAGTTCGAAACAAAAAAATATTGGGTCCATTAAAAAAAATGGAGGTGACCTTAAAATCTCCGAATCGCCTTCACCTGGATGAACCTCGTAGCCACCACTCGGTGACCCCCTTCGAAGTATGCAACTTTTATAGGACAAGTTTTCTCCTAAACCTCATAGGTTAGAAAATATTTCTGCTGCTAATAGTTGTCGCCTCACCCGATATATTATTTGATCATTAAGTCAAGAAGTAAATCGAACAGTGGAAATAAATATTGTATGTCGCCCGAATTGGCTTTTATGTGGGGATTCCATTTATTTGTTTAATGTTTATAATCACGCATTTTTCTCTCTATTGTTTGTACTTTATTTATTCCAATTTCGACAAAAATCATTATTCACAAATTACACTCTTGGAATTCTTTCCGTTATATTCTTAATTTTGAACTCCTCTATTTCGTATTTTCGATTCGCGGGCTGTCACATTTGTAGTGCCTCTTTTATCTGCCGGCAAATTTAATGCAGCGAAAAAGGGATCATTACCCAAAAGTCATGTCGTCATTTTTTTTCACCTACGTGAAACTTTGATTTGTCTCGCTGAAACATTCACGTAAGTCACTTTTATATTTTTCTAAGTTGATGGACGATGATCTTGATGGGTTCGTGCAGCTATGTGTTGATCCCCACCGAGGCCACTGCAATTTTCTTCTCTTGTTCTTATCTCTAAGGCATCCCGAAACTATTACCCCCGTTTTTTTCCAGCCACGAGCTTCGTGACAGAGATTTACGAACAACCGTGAAATATCAGTATCTATCCCCTGTTCGATATCGTGACACGTACGAAAAATGTTATTTCTTTACTCAACCTACGTATCGTTAGATATGTCGAAGTTTTGTCTCGTAATTGCATTGATTTTTTCGTTGAGTTCGGCGTTTGAAGTCTCGTCGAAAATCGATCTTGACTCGACGGAACAATGCTCCGATTCGTCCCGGGACAATTCGGAACCGATTGTCATAGTGATAAAAAGTGAGCCTGAAGTAATTGAACATAGGCACGGTTTTCGAGCCTCCGGTTGGAGACCAATATCAAGAGGAAACGTCAATTTTCGAAGCCCCGGCACTTCAATGAGATCACGAAATAATCACGTGAGTTCGACGTTTTGTATGGATAATAGATTTTTTTATCAATAAAAGACAGATTGAACCGCGCGGGACTCATAAATTAATCCGGAAGAGGGCTGTACTTTTTGGAGCCATAAGCAGGGCGCTTCTGAATCATTGGTAAATTACAGTGGCACTAAATTTTAAAAAAGACACAATGAATTAGTGTACCTAACAATAAATTGGAGTAAAAAGTTTCGCGAAAATTTAGTTTAACACTTTAATATTTTCTCTGAAAAGCCGTGGATAGGAAAATTCTTCTTCTAGTCACATTTTTCTCAGTTTTATCATTAAGGCGGGATGTACATTTAGATGGGAAGAAATAAAGGCCGGAACCTGAATTAAAAGGTCCAAAACAGCGTTTTTTCGAGATTTTTTTTTAAAGGGAAAAAAGCAAGTGAGCCCGGTAAACATTGAGCTATCTTTTCTTGTATGTTTCAAATATATTTAAAAAATGTCAACCTGAAAAAAAAAATTACTGCAGATTTATCAGCCTACTCCACTGCAGTCCCTAGTCAGCGGGAAAGATGCAGCTCGTAATTGTAGACTCAAACAAAAAAAACCGATAAAATGTTCAATTGTTATATATTTTTCTTCTAAGTGAACTAAAAAAAGAGCAAAAAATCGTGTAATTATAACTTTTCTTAGATTTGAAAAAAAAACGCGTTAATGTGCTATAATAATTATTTAATAAGACTTTTAAAACTACTTTTTTAGTTCACTTAGAAGATATTTTTATACTGAGAAAAATAAACTTTAGTTTGATTTAATAGGTCGATTAGTTTTTTCGCTATCACGCCCGCCAATTTGGCAAAATCGTGAAAATGAAAACGAGAAAATGCGCTTCAGAGTTTTCAATAGGAGGAAATGTCAATTTTTGCTTACTTACATTAATAATCTTCTAATCTGCTATTCTAAGTATTATTCTGAAGCTAAATCTAAGTATTGTTCTGAAAGACCCCCTGAACCTTTCCTAGGTATAACATTCGGATTAGACGATCGAAGAGTAGAGCACTCACACACCTGCTCGACGCTACTCTGCTTTTGGCCTTGTATCTTCGAAAATGTTTGCAATTGGCCTCTTTAAATTTGTAAATAAATTCTCGGATAGTTTATCTATCGATTTCAGCAATTTAAAAAAACGATTTTTCGGACCTTCTAATTCAGGCTCCGGCCTTAAGCAACATTGAAGGATTTTTTAAACGAAGAAATAATGATTCTACATTTATCGAACTGTAGGTATACTTTAGTAATATATTTAAGCGTACATTAATTTTTTTCAGTTAGAACATGAATAGTTTCTATTTGACAGTAATTAAAATGAAGAAAATGCACATTCAAGGGAATGGCACGCATTTACCAAAAAAAAAATCAACATTTCACGCATCATTTCTATAAAATTTGGATTAAAAAGGGAGTTTTTTCTTCTAATTTTTTAACAACAATTCTAGTCAAGTAGAAGGTACCAATATTATCAATATTTCTACAAAATTTCAACCCAATCGGCTTAATAGTTTTCGAGTAATCGTGCGCGCTAATTTCGAAAATGCAGTTTTGAGAACAACGTGTTTGAAGTTTGAGCCCGCTCCGAATCCACGCGGTGAGGCACAGCGTTGACGGGCTGTAACGTTTGGAGTTTTTCATATTTCGCTGTGAAATTTTGGGAAAATATTCTGTACACATATTTCTATCGTTCAAAGAAAAACAAAAAGAAATCAATTTTTTTATCGTTATAAATGTATATCCAGCCTTAATATGTTCTTTGAACATTCGGTGACCCTTTGTTTTTATTGGCGTTAAGGAATTTTTAAATTTTTTACTCGCATGAGCAGTTGATATTAGCCTTCTATGGTTATTTAGTGTATAAATTATTAAATAAACATGTGGCCAGCGTGTCATCGCCATGGAGCGCCGTAAAAACGAGACGATTTTTAGAGTTGCAGTTTTTCTTTAAAAGTTCGGTAACTCGGCTTAAGGGATCTTCTCACTTTAGACGCTAAAAAAGGCTATTTTCACGTCGTCATTTTTTGTCGATAGGTTTGTATTATAGATATTGATATAATAGTTGGTTCACTTAATAAATACACTTTCGAAATACATAACAAATATTTTATTCATTTATTCAAGTCGCTATTTATAGACGAAAATGGTAGTTGAACTAATGTCCTAAAAAATTATAGGTCTACGCTGTTGATGAAATCTCGGAGATGGATCATCCGAAACAAAAAAAATCAAACCGTTTTATATTCAGTATGTTAATCACTATAGCGCATATCATACGATTTTTGATATATGCAAAAATAACAAAATTGCGGATATTATTCGAAAAAACAAAAAAAAAAAATTTCACCGTCTTTGGCACGAAAATCAGTGAAAATTAAAATTAAAAAATCCTTGATATGCGCTATAGCTAGTTCTAAAGAACATGTGGTTAATATTTCATAAGGATCGGGTCAGTAGTTTCGAAAATTTCATCAACAAGCTGTCGAAAAACGTTGTATCGAGAAAAACGCGCTTAAAGTTCGTTTGGGTTACCTAAATACGTAAAAAAACATTTTTTTTTTTTGGTGTATTTCGAAAGTGTATTTATTAAGTGTAATAACTTTTATACCAATATCTGTAATATAAACCTACAAAAAAATCATGAAAACAGCCTTTCTTAGCATCTAAAGTGAGAAGACCCCTTAAAATTTTACCCGTATACTGCGATGTATTTTTACTCGATTGTAGACGGAAATCAGTTAGTTGTTGAACATTCGGCTTTGCAAAGGCAATACCTTAAAAACATAAATATTTCGATAGAATCCGTCCACGGGTCAATCGAAGGCAATTGAGAACATTTACATCGTCTTGAATGGCAAGGATGTTACCCCTTCGAATGCCGACAGCGTCGATTGCAAAGATAACATTTGCGAGACTACCTTCTCGACCAATCAAACTGACGAGGATAACGAGATCGGCTCGGTGAGTGTGACAGTTGTCACGAAGTCCAAGGCCTTTGAAGTCGAGGATGTGCCGGTCATTGATGGCATTCGAGCCTCCGGATACGACAACTATTCGCCCACCTTCGTCCCCGACAATGCCAGAGCTCATCCCAATTTTATCGACAATCATATACCACAGGTGATAAAAAAAAATCGCCGATTCTCCCGCAGTAACGAGTCACGTGAAGTGGAACGTTTTATTCGTTCGTCGCTTTCGTTTTCGACAGGGACACGTGCCAAGACGCAGTCATCTGAGGCCTCCGTCAGCTCCTTTCTATCCACGTAATTTCGTACCACGCCAATCGACGGCCTGGATTTCCAGGATTCCTGGCAAGACTCCGGTGGACGATAAAATTGAGCCACCATTGAGTAAAACCGATCACGTTGCACAATGAGAATTCGGCATGAAGATTTGGGCAACCGCGAAGCACATATGTACACGGAAAAATAAATGGAATGAGATCGAAGTTTGCATCGTTGGAACGCAATGAAAATCATCATTTGTCAATTGTTCGAATTTCTTTTTGCAAATATTCGTTACCAAAACGCTTCCATTATTTTTCAAATTGCTCATTTGGAGTTCTAGATTTTGAATATGAAAAAAAGATTTTGTAAAATAGGAAAAATGAGGAAATGAAAAGATAAAAGAGAATTTTCGTAGCATTCCAACGACGGGAACTTCAAGACCATTCAATGGAATAATACGTCAAGCCTGATGACCCGTAACCAACCAACGCGTTTTTGACAGATCTTTTAAAACGAACCTCTCCTTTTCACGTAGCGAAGACTCCCCAATCGGTTTTCAGATTTCATCATAAATACGGGAAATTTAAAAAA
Organism: Ophion obscuratus; assembly: GCA_964007375.1. NCBI lineage: Eukaryota > Metazoa > Arthropoda > Insecta > Hymenoptera > Ichneumonidae > Ophion > Ophion obscuratus. The sequence continues at coordinate 34,783,392 of OZ023317.1, read as the reverse complement.
TTAAATTTTAGGTCTGGCACGCGCAGCTTCGAATTTAACCACACTTTTCAACAAATTAACTTTTTCAAATCCATTTATGCAGCTTCGAAGACTTTTCTAGAAAGACGACTGGACATTGGTTTTTTTTGTCCCTCGAATTAGTCTAGTGTTCTAAGTATTTGAAGTCGAAAAGAGCACGGGGTCAATTTGACCCCACGTCGACTTCGAGATTCGCCATGGAGGTGTGGACTCAAAGGTTTAAGGGGTTACCCCCACTTGCGATTTTGAAAAAATCGATTTTTTTTATTGCATTTTTTTGAAGTATAAGTATCTGAGAATATGTCCTGAAAATTTCAAGTCGATCCGAACAAAATTGATTGAGATATGAGCGTTGAAAGAGAAGAATCCGTTGTGTAAACGACCGGAAATTGAAACTTGAAACGCGTTTTTTCTCAAAATGGCATTTCTGAAGTCGGCGACCAAGATTACTCGAACAGTAATGAACCGATCTTCTTGAAATTTTGCAGGCTTATTTAATACATAAAAATGAAGTCTTTAATCGTTCGATTTTTTTTTTCGAAAAAAATGGCCGTTTTATAGCCAAAAAACGGCCGTTTTTTTTCGTTAAAATCGAACCATTAACTTTGACTGTCCGCCATTTTGTGAAAAACGAATATTTTTTAAAATCCTTCGATTAAAGACTAGTTTATACTTATATTTGACTAAATCCATCCGCATTTTTTTCTTCAGATGATCCACTTCGCCGCAATGTTGGTCACCGCAAACCGTGTATATAAAAACATTATTTCATTGACGGCCATTTGCCACTAAACAATGTAATATTTTTCAATAAAAAAATTACTGAAAGTTCGTCAAGATGTTTTCTTTAAGATCGTATATTGATCGATTAAAAAAGTTTTGTAGTTTTCTTTTAAAAAATTCATGAAAAAGGCCTTTTTGCGCTACAAGTGGGGGTAACGCCTTAAAAGTCCAGAATAATTAATGCACCCAGCATTCGACGAGTAACTTCACAAAAAATTATTGCGGTTGTCGCGAAATATTAAATTTCGTAAAAAAAAAAACGTGTAGGATTTTGCGACTTGGCAAGGCTTCATGCGCCGTATCAACGATAATTAATCATCGATTATTTCGCGATTATTGAGGGGCCGGTCCACTTTGAAAATTTCAAAAAATCGGAAGCAAGCAAGACTTGAAGAAATCGACGATGATGAGCAATCGGAAGGGATTTTGTACGGTGCAGGAATTGTCGATTGAGTTTAGGTGAGAGTTTTTCATAGTATAAACTTCAAACGCGTTTTTCTCGAAACAACGTTTTCAAAATCTAGCTCCATCGTATCTCTAAAACTAATAAACCGATTCTCTTGAAATTTGAACCACATATGGTAAACATGATTCGCAACAAGATGACCCTCGATGGTTTTAAAATTTGGATTTTCACTCTTTGTTTTAGGCGAAAAACTGCAAAAAAACGCGTTTGATTTTACTTTTTTCGTTCTTCATCAGCCATTTTTTTATTTTTTCATAAAACTTTATATGCAAGGGTCATTTTGTAGCTGGTGTCATACTGAATCTAATGGACTTTGATTTTATTGTTCCAGACCTGCCGTTGCCGAGTCGTGATGGAGCTACCTAGCCCACTTATTTTCGCGCCGTTACGTTAAACTATAGTTTTTGTACTTAAAAATGAATAAAAATGAATTAAATGTTTTTTTATGTATTCCAAGACTCTATTTATCAAGCCCAACAACTGTTATATTCACATCTTTTATAAAATCCTCAAAAAAAAAAATCGCGAAAATAGCCTTTTTTCGTGGCTCCAAAGTGGACTGGCCCCTTAATTATTCTGACCCTGGACGATTGGAAAATTCTTACACGTCAAATATCGACAGTTCTCAGTATTAGTAAGATAAGATTATATCATAAAAAATTTCATAAATCCACAAACTTTTCGCAAGTACTGAAGTTTTATTTCAATATTACAATTACGTGCTTGCCTAGCTACGGAACCCTTCCACTCTCTGTCCTAAACAAACGCCTGTGATCGCTTTTTTTAATCATCCGAAATCATAGGATCCTCTTGAGAATTGAGACGAGTATCTGCTCCGAAATTCATGTTACATTCCTCGATTGTTTATTCATAGGAGACAAAACTGTACACGGTGCAATACAAACATTTAAATAAGACACGCACAGCACATCCCGCGAGACCCGAAGGATCGCGTGGGAGGAAAAAAAGAGGACATTTGTTAATAACGCAAATGAATTGCTCACAGTATTTAAGATTGAAGTTTAACTATTACATTTCAGTTACATTTTTCGGTATCGGAAGAATAAAACAAGTGTATAAGATATATATTTATATATATATATGTATATATATAGATTTCGCATATGGCAAGCAACGCTAACACACTTCGTCGTATTTTTAGGACGATACTCGATAATTGCATTAATATATTTTTCAATTTTTGTTAGAATCACAATTTATCATATTTCGCCATAGCGAATGATTTTAAGCTGCGTTTGATTGACGAGTCTACTAGTCTTTAACGGTCTTGTAGGTGACTTTCCCGTTGTCGTTGACACCGGTCGTGGCGCTCTTGTGCGATATAACCTTGCCGTCAGGACCGACGGACTGGCTGGAGCTGGAGCTGGAGAATACAGCGACATTGTCACCGGATGGAGCGGGAACATCCTCACCGAAACGCGAGAGTATTCCGGGCTGAACCTAATCAAATCGATCGAGTTAAAGCTCGCGTATTATGAAGGGCTCCAAAATGCGTTGGATGCGTTGGGTCGGATACGTCGATGTTGAAATATTCGTCAAGAGATTTTTGAGTTTATATTTTCTGCATATTTAAAAAAAAAAGGGATAGTGATCAACATTGAATCCAAAAATAGTTTGGAGTTAAATCGGCTTGTGTTCACTTTAAAATCAATTGAGGATGAACACTCGAAGTGTTAAACGCCATGAATGAGGAGGGCAATAGTGTAAAACGTAACCGCAACTGAAATCGTTCGGAGAAACTCACGGGACTTATTTTTCCAGCTTGGTATCCACCCTCAGGTCCGATGTTGACGCTCGAAATGGCCGAGGCAGGTCCTTCGCCGTAGGATCCTCCTCCTGATTGACCGGTTGGGAAGTTGCCCATTCCGAAGTCGTTCTAAATGTTCGAATAGGACATTTTGTTAGTCCCTTTGAAACACGTACGAACGTTTTCGCGGCTTTACTGTTACTTACGTCTCCGAATCCGCCGAATCCAGGGAATCCACCACCCAGACCATTCCTGCAATTTCAGAGAAAAATGCATTCTAAGAGTCTTGTGCAAGGCTCATCATTCTCAAATGCATCGCTGCTTACAATCAATTTCGGAAGTTAAGGGGATATATCAGTGTGACACTTTAAAAAAATCGATTTTTGACTTTTTCGACAGTTTATACCTTCAAGAATATCCTGTAAAGATTTCAAGGCCGTAACTCTATCATTTTATCGTGCAAAAATCGATAGTTAAATCTTTAAACGCGTTTTCCTCGAAATGGGATTTTTCAAATTTGCTGACATTGTAACTCAAAGAGCAATCATCCGATTGACTTGAAATTTGAACTGAGTACTCTTGAATATATTTACTCTACAATGGCGTAGGATATTTTTGATTGGATGAAAATTGACGATTTGGCATTGAAAAAAACGACCATTTTATAGGCAAGAAAACAGACTTTTTTTTCATAACTACGCCATTTTGTTAGATTTTGATATTTTTCGAAAATCCTACGTCATTGAACAGGAAATACCTTCCAGTTTAACGACATTTTTTCCTATTTCGGTTCCAGCTACTCAATCGGCTGGAATCATGTCAGCAGTGGAGGAACTTTTTTTGGTCCCTCCGAAGGCACCGCATAAGTCGCTTGGATCTCAATATTTTTCTATGAAAAAATTATGTAATATAGGTCAAATATAGCCGAATATATTCTTAATTTTTCGAAACATTTAATTGAGTACTTTTCTTCCAAGAAATCCCTGAAAATCACCCAAATTTGCAGCGTTCACACTGGTATTTCCTCTTAATTCATGGATGATGCGCGGGGAAACTGTACACTGTAAAAAATATCTGTATAACAAATTAATACACAAGTGTAGGAAGTTTTTATGCGGATACCGCTTATGAAATTTCAGATACGATTTTGAAAATCCATAACAGGTTATTTTAAAAATGAAAGTGCAGCTCCGTAATATTAATATACTTGTGCGTTTGATAAATAATGGACGTGTAAAGAAATAATCACATCCAAGTATATTGAAATCAAGAACCATTTGCTGATATCAAAATACGAGTGTATATTAAATTCAAGAACCATTTGCTAATATCAGCATACGGATGTGTATTAATTTCAGGGAAAGAAAGTATTACCTTTAATGTACACTGTAAAAAAGCTTCTGTGTAAAAATTGATACACAAGTGTATGATATTTTCATGCGGACGCCGTTTATCAAATTTCAGACAATATTTTGAAAATCCAAAGCAGGTTATTTTTAAAATAAAAGTGTAGCTCCGTAATATTAATATACTTGTGCGTTTGAAAAATAATGCACGTGTAAAAAATGGTCATATCCATGTATATTGTAATCAAGAACAATTTGCTGATATCAATATACGAGTGTATATTAAATTCGTTCGTATATTAAGTTCGTAAAATTTAATTTTTTGTGTCTTAAATGTAGTGTAAATTTAATATAATTTTCACATTGATTCATGTGATTTTCATCAGCGTTTATGATTTTTTTTTTCAATTCCAGTTTCACACTTTTAAATAAATCTGTTGTGATCATGCATTGTACGTATCGTAAAATTCAGTTTCACATATATTATATTTTTCAGGCTGCTGTAAATAAATTTCAAACTTATTTTGTATGTTCAATGCTCGGTTTTTTATAGTTGACTTATTATACATCTGTAGTAATTTTCAATTGAAGACACGGGTTAATGCAATACATTTTCCACAAATTTACAAACTTGTCTTTGAAATTCCATGTTGCATCTATTAAATTCTATATCCACGTTAGAATTTCATGTTCATGTTTTAAATTTACGGTACAAGTGTTTCAAATTTAATTTCATCTACTGAGTGCGTAAAATTCAATTCCTTTGTATCTTAAATGTATTTTAAATTTCGTATCATTTTTTACAGTGTAGAGTTTGGAAAATGCCAAAGTGAACCGTCACCTATCATCAACTTTTATCGAAAGCTTTGTGCGAAAGGGATCAAAGTTTGGTGTATTGCTCTGGAAGAGAAACGATCAAAGTCCGTTTAAGCCATTTCCGTCAATGGAGGAGGTATAGGTGTATGCGTTTATCTGGGTTCTTTAACGTCACCGTTGTGCGTCAACGATGAGGCCAAAGTACTTTGGTCAAAACATGGCCAAGGAGACAATAGTGCAATGGACGATAGAGAAAAGAGTGCGAACGAATGACCACCACCCGCGAGGCCGGGAGAACGGAAGTTTTTCGCTTCAAAGTATTTACGTGTGTGCCATACGCGTGAGTAATGTGAAACAAAGTGAAAAGAAAGCAATTCCGCGGCGATAGCCACAATTTTGTTTTCGTGGTAGGTGCTCAGGTGAAACAACACGTCTTATTTTGCGTCACTGTGTTCACGCTCAACGCGTGTGTTGTTCGTAGTGTGTCAGGAGGTATAATTTGCGAAAAAAGCATCGTCAAGGTGCGTGCGACTGTAAAAAATGCTTACATTCCGTATAATTGTCCGTCGATTTGAGCCTGAATGGCCTTGTTTTGTGCCTCGACACTCTTGAAGTGGTTGTTTATTTTTCTGTCGAAATCATCATCGAAGCCATATCCTGACATTGAGCCTGCGTAAGAGCCTGCTTTAGAACCTGAAAGAAATTTAAAAAAGCACACACGTTAGCAGAAGATTCGCGATTACCAGGAAAAAGAAAAAATGATGGCGCTTTTCGATCCGTTTCTTTGTTCCAGTGGATTAATATGTTAGTAAGTTGTGGTTATACAGCCATGCCTCGAGGTATCATGCCGATGAACACTTCCGATATTTGCTCAGCCTTTCTCATGCTATGCGACACATGCCGGAGTTCTTGTCGTGCACTAAGCCCATTCTGGCGATCATTCGATTCACAATTTATCGACCAGTTTCCGCTCCGTTTCTACGCCAGGGCTGAACGAATCGGGATTTGGAGGTACACAGCGATTATTAATGAACGATGCATGCACTAACGCATCACGAAGATACGAAAGGGAGAAAGTAACACGCCCGATGAATGCCTGATAATGATTGTCATTTAATGGCGGCGGATTTGCGTTGTCCTTTTTCCGCCATCTTCCAGGTGAATCGTACCTGCCCCATTGGAGCCGGGGAATCCGGTGAGGTCGTTACCGCGCGATTGATATCCTCCGTTAGGGTAATTCATCGGTGCTTGAAAGCTTCCTGGTCCTGGCCCGGCATTCGCAAATCCTCCGGCACTTGCAAAAGCCCCGGCGTTACCCGCTGAGTACGAGCTGCCGGGTGAAGGATTAGTGTTGGAACCAGAGTGTTGCTCAGTATTGCCAGATGGTGGAGGAGCGTTGTAGCCCGGGGAAGGCATTGGATTTGTATTCCAGTGGGTATTAGGATTGGGAGGGTAGTTCGGGTATTGATTAGGTGGGGAGTTGCTGTTTGCGGAGTTCAAATCGTAACTGAAACTGGAGAACACGGGTCCAGAATTGGGCTTGTGTTGGGATTCGGTTTGCCCAGGTATGTAATTCGGAACGTTTGACTTCGAATCGGTTTGTGGATTGTGACTCGGTTTGGACGGATTTGACGGATTCGCGGGGGGATAGTTTACGTAATTAGGCATCATTACGGGAGCGGGTTGGAAAGGAGCGCCGTTGTTGAAAGGTGATCCAAAGTTCGGACTAAATCCCGGGTCTAGAGTTTGACCGAATTGCGGCCCCCATGGTGGTATCCAGTTAGGCCCGAAGCCCTGGCCATAGCTGTTTGCATTCGCGTTCGCGCTTGCACTCGCAACTGCGCTTGCACCGGCATTTGCATCGGATCCCGCCGAACTAGAACTGAAACTGTTCGCGGAACCGAAACCGTAGGGCATCTGAAAACCCGGGAATGGATTGAACATATTCGGTGGGTTTGATGGTGGACCGTTACTGAAGTCTGGCGTGTGCTTCGAGGGGGAATTCTCCGCACCGTTTGGACCAGCATTGGGTGGGGAATCCGCGTCCGGATCTTCGCTAAAGCGAGATTTCAAATTTGGAGGAGTATCTGCATCTTCCGCTGGAGTGGTGTCGGAAGTAGGACGTTTGTTGGTCTTGTTTCTTGGTTTAGAACGATTGGGAGTTGGTGTAGAATCGGTGTCTTCGTCATCTGCCGGCTCGGAGGAAGGTTTGCGTTTCGAATGTGACTTGTCTTCGGGAGAAGAATCGGGTTTTCGTCTAGATTGAGAAGGAAGCTTTCGTTCAGCGTTCGGCTCATCTTCAGAAGATTCATTTGGCTCTGCGTTGGGATCGTCATCTTCAGGGGGTGCGGTCGTGCTTTGTTTTCGTGGATTAGATGGATTTGACCTCGCACTGGGATGTTTTCGCATTGGCATGTTATTTGGTTGTTTATTTTGCTTTCGTGATGGCGACCGCGGCGTGTTTTGGGGTCCTGCATTTGGCCTTGAGTTCGGCTTTTTGGGAGGTGACGCGTCCGACTCATCTGATTCATCATTTGACTTCGGATCGTCCTCAGTGTCGTCTTCCGGAGAAGGGGTCGTTCGTTTCGTACTAGGTGACGTCTTCGGAGATGGATCATCCGGAGGCTGATCTGGCTCTTCATCGTTAACATTCTCATCACTATCTTCAACCGAAGGTGAAGATAGTGAAGGTTTTTGTTTCTTGGTAGATGGTGCCTTCGTTGGCGAGTTCTGCTGTGGCTCATCCGTTGGATCGTCTTCACTCGCATTTTCATCGTCCTCTGCGGCAGGTGGAGGATTTCGCTTCTTGCTGGGCTGTCGTTTCGTAGGAGGATCAACCTCGGGTTCGTCTTCCGGATCCTCGTCATTTGCATCTTCGTTATCATCTTCCGCTGGGGACGGTAAATGTCGTTTTTTGGCAGGCGGTGCTTGAGAAGCAGCTTTACGATTGGGTTTATTTTTGTTTTTCGTAGCAGGAGTCGGCTTGTTCATCGGTTCCTCTTCATTCGCATCCTCATCATCGTTATCGGCTGGTGATGAGGGATTTTTTTCTTCATCCGTTGGTGCATTTTTCGGTCTATTGGGGGGGCTACGATTTTTCGGCCGTTTCGGAGAATTTAGATTCGTTCTTGGCTTCGGGGGTTTTGTAGGCTCTCCACTGTTCTCATCTGGATCTTTCTCTTCCGCAGGTTCTGCCTCGTCATTTTCGGGCTCTTCCTCCTCTTCCGGTTCTTCGGGTTCCTTCTCATCCTCCGCTTCGGGTAGTTCTTCGGGTTCTTCCTCGTACTCGGAACTCGGCGTATCATTGTTATCCGTAGGCTTATTATTTTTGGGCGTAGTGGCGGTTGGCGGCAGTGGAGTAGTACTCGAACCTTTAGCAGGACGATGTTTAGGATTTTCCTTCGACCGAGGGTCAGGCGTAAGCCCAACGCTCGGAGTCGTCGTAGGTGTTGGGTTATCGGCTTCTTTCGGAGGATCGGTTGCGTCGGGATCCGACTCTGGATTTTCTTCCGGCAAAGGACTCGGAGTGGAAGGTTTCGGCCGTGATCTTCGGCCATTCTTGGCGGGTCTACGCGGCTTAGGTTTGGTCGGATGTTCCGGAGGATCGGTGGGAAGAGTTCGGATTTTAAGGGTCGACTTAGTGCCGGAAACGGCACTCGGCGTTGTACTAACAACGTTCGAATCGTCAGGAATCGCATCGCTATCAGGAATAGCGTCGTTAGGTGGTTGAGGTGTTCGTTGCTTTTTTTTAACTGGCCGATCTACATCTCGCTTCCAAATCCTCGATGCAAATTCCAACTCCGACTCGGCGACACTTGGATTTTTCAGTGAAAAAGGTGGCCCTTTACCTTTTCGACAGAATCAACAGACATACGACCTTCCGTATTAGACTTTTCTGCTCTGTCCATGACTCCTTGTAATCTGTAATACCCGAAGGCGGGCTTTTTTGCCGACATATCAATCCACGCAAATCGGCGGATGTCGCGAATTGTTGGTGAAAATTATTCGTACTAAATTTCATCATTAATTTGATTTAGATGTGCTCAGAACCATTGTTCGAAAATTACCAGTAAATTGTTATAAATTGCGAGTGTGTTACGTGTCCCAATTGTAAGCTGAGAGCCAACTGAAGACAATTATTTTAGGCGATTAGAGATTCAAGAATTATCTGCAAGATTATCAGTGCGCCAAAGAGTGTTTGCATAATTTTCAAATTGTTGTATTTCTCATTTCTGACAAGTTTAATAACGTTCAATAGCGAGGCGTGCTCGTACAGCACTTGCATGCATCCACCACAACAGTAGACGAAGTGAATTTCCGTTTTATGAATCAATCGTTTCATTATCCATCGATTGCTTGCTTTCCAGCCAGTATGCTTCAGTTTAAAGTATAACGCAATATCAATTCTCGACGTCTCTCCTCTCGTTATCTCCCGACCAAAATGTCAGACCTTCTTCTGCGTAATACGAAAGTGAAAAAGAAAAAAATGTTCGCCTTGAATCGTGAACTCAGCGAATCATTCATATAACATATCTCTGAAGCAATCACGATATGTTTTCTATTCTCCACTCGATTAAAAAAAAAAAAAAAACAGTTTTCGCGAAGAACGTGAATAATGTTCCGGCGTGTTTTGCGATCGTCACATTCTATGTAGATGCTGCGGTTGATGATGTCGATAAGGATACGAGTGTGTGTTGAAGGGGGGGAAAAAATTTTAAGACAAAAAATCGCGAGAGGATGTCAAGGTGAGCTCACGGCAATGAGGTCACGGTTAACATATTTTCGCGTGACGTATGTTTTGCGCGTATCTTCAAGCGGTAAGTTCGCGAACGTACGAAAACCAAAAATCTCGTGTTCCGTCGAATATGCCGGCATATAAATAATGGAATATCACTTGTACGCGATTGATGTACGACACACGAGTTTCAGAGTTCAGTCCCTTTGGCTGACTCGTTATTGCTATTTCGCTGATGGGTTGGCAATCATTATAAACTTCGAAATACCAAGACTCGGCGAATATCCATGTGCCTCGGAAAAATTTACAAGGAGATCATTGTTTTGTACATTACGAGTGACCAATAAAAAAAAATTCCTAGACACACTGATCTATTTAGCAATTCTCAGCAAGTTTCTTACTAATTATCCTTGTTACCTCCAAGCTCTGTATGAAATTACGAGAAAAAAAACAGCGCACTTTTTATCTCTCAACAAGAATGACAGATATAGCTGAAAACAGAGGATAACATCGCGTTGCGAATGATCGTCGTGGATGAGATCAGCGATGATCTATCAGGAAGAGATCGTATCAACGAGAAATCAACTTACCACCAGTCGATCTTTCAGCTTTGTGGCTGTGAACACCAACTAGTCCGAGAAGAACGAGGAGCGCGCACACGAAGGCCTTGGAAATATCCATAACTCGGGTTCTCTATTTACTCGAGAACAACTGGCAATTGTTATTCCTCTTTATACAATCTCTATTTTACCAACGTATATTATCAATAAAGGCAAAATCTTGGTCGAATCTCGTTTACTTTGAAACTCTGTATCGTTACTTTGTTATTGTTATGAATGAAAACACTTTTTATCCGCGGAAACGACTACGTGTGTAGAATATGTTCGTATGAACGTCGCAGTTCGCAAGAGAATGACTAACTTGGCACGTCTCGCGATCATCTTATATAGGATTGCGCGCCGGTCGATCCGTTGCCTCCGCGTTCTTCCTTCATCGAAGAAGATTCCCACTCCAGCTGTCTTTGTTAATGTTTTTGTTTAATATGCTTGGACAGTTGGTTAACAGAAATGGATGCGATGTCACGAGCCAGAGACATTTGCAGGGTGTTCCATCATGTGCATTTGAAGGATGACAATGCCCGAGTCTCTGGTAAGGGATCGTTTAATGTGTCTACGAATTTGCCGGCGAGACGAAATTATAGGTTGAGTACAGTATAACGGAAAATTACGTTGAAAAGACGGCGGAAACAAGATACCAGCGGGAAACCTGCAAAGGAGCTTCAATATTGGCCGAAGGATATTCGTGAGCTTGCGGAAAAGTCAGCTTCTCATTATCAACATCACATTGCCAAAAAAGATATTTAATTATAATAGGATCTATTTAAATCAAATAGGTTTTTCCTTGTCTCACGGCTTACTATGATCTTATTTATTTCAAAGATATTTTTTCATTTGTTTCAGCTATACTTTTTAAATATTAAATATATTAAAATTGAATAAATGACGATTCGATAAAAATTAATCTATATTTGCTTATAATGTATACTGTAAATCGAAGTGTACTATATGCATAAAATATTGAATAAATTAAAAATGAAATGAAACACTTGATTGAGAGTTTTTCTGCAACGTTTTTGTTTCGTAATTCGTTATTGCCTGGCCTACTGAAATGATTTTTTTCGAAGAAAATATTTCATCTATGTGGAATCGAGCCTAGAACATACCTACGCATAGCTACGCACACTGCCCCTACGCTACCGAGTGCTTGCAACATCTTGGTCGCAGATATGGCATAAGAGACCAAATGAATTCCTATAATTATTTGTTGTATCACATAAACTATATCAATTAGTTAGTATCATTGTGATAGTTAGAGAGTTTTATCGAATAACATGCTATAGATTTTTCAAACATAACCTATAAATATACACACACACACACATAATTACTCTCTCTCCACCCTCTCCCTCCACGCGCCTTCGATATGTATGTTGCAATAAAGACAGATCATTAGTTCAATAAAATAGAGAAATGGTTGACTCTACGAAAATTCTATTTAATTTAATTTTTTTTTAAATCACATTGATCCATTTAGTGGATTCAACTAAATTGTTTTTTGAACACATGAAAGCGAATCACAGATTTATTGGGATTAAATAAAATATTTAGCTATTGGAGGATATTAAATAGATTCTGATTTGAATAAATAAATATATTTAAAATAAATAAAAAATTTGATTCCACGAAAAATCGAGTTAATTGAATTTTTTTTAAACACAATAGACGCGGTCACTTAATATCAATAGAATTTTTCTGTCAGTGTGCAAGAATGAGAACTTTTGTCAAACTTTCGGTAACTACGATAAGATGATGGATCATTTTTATAAACTTTTGCACGAATTTATCGCATTCATTTTTGGTACGAAGAATGAGAACTCCGGTAAGATAGCGCACATTAAAATTCTCGCTGTAAATTACAAAAGTAAAATGAGATGACGTTTATGTGTGTTAGGACTGAGGACAGCGACACATCCGTTTGTTTGCGAATTATTTGGACTTTTGGTTCGTGAACAAAAGCAGGTGAACGTTTGCGAATCATTTGGACTTTTGGTTCGTGAACAAAAGCAGCTCGTAAGCAGGAGGAACTTTTACCATTCGCGCTCATTGCGTTCTTTCAATAAGCTCTCTATACGAGCAAGTCGCGACGTTATACCGGAAAATCACGATGAAAAGACGACGGGAGCAAGATACCAACGGGAATCTTGAAAACAGAGCTTGAAAATTGGCCAAAGGATATTCGTGAGGCCATCTCAGAAAAAAGTCAGCTTCTCATTACCAACATCAAGAATGTGAACTTCTTTTCGAACTTTCGGTAACTACGATAAGACGATGGACCATTTTGGCATTTTTGAAACTTTTGCTCAAAATTATCGAATTAATTTTTTCTACGAAGAATCAAAGTACCGATAAACCACGTTTAAATTCTCGTTGTCAATAACAAAAGTAAAATAAGATAAAAACGAGATGACGTTCACGTCTGTTAGGACTGAGGACTGCGACACATCCGCCCCTTTGTTTACGAGTCATTTTGGACTTTTGGTCCGCGACCAGAAGAGCTCGTAAGCAGGAGTAACTTTTACATTTCGCGTTGATTACTTTCTTCCAACGAGCTCTCCGTACAAGCTAGTCGAGACGAAATGACACAAGGGTTATCGCTGATGCTCGCTCAGCAAAAGATATCGTCCCTTGGTTATCATCGCTAGTTTTTTTTTTTTGGTTGTTTTAAGTGAAAAAGTAATATACGCAGTTGGTGCCGCGAGTCAACTAACAAGGCGCCATGCTACGACGAGATTCAAGATCATCGTCAAGGCCACGGCCTGCGGAGAAGAGCTTACAAATTACTTCAGTCTACTACAGACGCGGTACCATTGTCCTTTCACGTATAGTTTAGCGCGTATGCATGCCACTCGACGTTTGCCGAGTGTAGTCGCGAGTGGTAACCCGTTGATACATCTGAATAGCATTCTTGAAAATTCCCACCCGTAGACTCGGGGATAAAAAAATCAATCTCTCCCCAATACCGTGTCCATTTTTGTCCAACTCTTCAATCTTTTTTTCCACCATTATTTTTATCAACATTCCTTCTAATCCGCAGCTTCCAAAGACCTTTTTCGACCTCCACCATACGGCGAAGGTTTAAAATTGTATTGGAATGAAACTCTTCACGTTGAGTGTACCCGCTGAGCATGAAACACGTCATCCCCGCGAGTTTTGTTGGGGCCATACATTATTTTCGTTTTTTTTTTATTCCATGAGCGACCGCCGCTGACTCTTTTGGCTGCGAGGTGATGGAAGGATACCACTTTTTTTTTCTTTCTTTTCTTTCCGGCGCGACGCATTTGTCGTTTTCGCCTCGTAGCATTGTCAGGTGAAATTACAGCGGGTTTCAGGCTTCGTGCGAAACTGGAAAATTATTCACGTCCCATTCATCAGTGGCGAAGGAAACGATGCACCTGATACAGGGTGGAAGCGGAGCGGGGGGGGGGGGGATTCAGGACGTACGTATCGTTCTCGCACATCCTGGAAGAGATAATCGATCGATACTTAACACCGCCAGTGAGATTTTCATACGCGCCATTTGTTATTATCCTCTTTGTTTTGCGGTAAGCGAGAAAATCGAACGACGAGGAATCCAAGAATTTACAAGTACACGTGGTTTTTTTTTCTTCTCTTTCTCCACTGACGTGCAATTAACGGTCCCTCGGTTTGTGGTTATGCAAAGTAGAAGAAAAATAAAGTGCAGAAAGAGAATAAAAATTATCGAAGCGCGAGCGAGCTTGCGCTAATCGTTGCTAATCGAACGTCGATCGTGGCATAACCCGCCGCTCGATTATCGGAATGAAAAATCCGTGCATACGATGAGCGTATGCAGTGTTGGCTGTTTAATTATGACGCCAATGGTATTTCCACTTTTTCAAAATCTTTCTTTTCGTGGCTCGACGCCGAAACTTTCGTAATTATATTCATGCTATTTGTAGGCGGATACGACGGGTTTTCTTCGGTTTCCTCCGCATTTTTGTATAACTCGCGATGTTTCGTCGATTCTCTATCGTGTGTTCGAGGATGCAGAGACAGTAACGTCATCGCCGCGTATTCCGAACGTTCCACGTGTCGTTCACCTCGTCGAAATAAAATCTTACACCTCTATGATTTTTCGGACTTCAGAGAAAAAAAATAACCTTGGCGTGAAATCTTGCACTTCGTGAATTCGCTTACGCGATCGATACAAGTGGGCGCGGAGAATCGACGTGGAAAATGTAACGACGAGCCGGTGGCTACATGTTACTTTTTTTAGAAGAGGCATACGTAGTTTTTCCTTGGCCGAATCTACATTTTTCCGTAGTCGAGCATTTCACTTAACGGGGTATCCTTCTCTGGAAGGACAATTTGAAGGGTCGGAATAATGATTTTTTTTCTAGTAACACTTTGGTTGGAATGAACTAATTTTTTCCCAGCATGGTGTACACATGTTTGTGGTTACAATGTAATTTTTTTCGGAAGAAAATCTTTCGAAGTGTTCGCGGTGCTGCAGTTGGCGTTGGAGTCCTCCAGCGGCAAGGCCCGAAACGGCGGGAACTCTACCAGGCTCAAATGTAATCTGGAGCGAGAACAATTTTTTTCTCTTTAAATATATCCAACTGGCTATGGGTTCACGATCCACAAGTCGAAATTTCGAAAAATATTAGGTGTACAACTTAGTTCGGTCCGTTTTCAAAAGACGGCTCTAGGTGCTATAAATGGTTGACGGCAACAGCTGATTTTTGCTGTATCGTGAAGTATCAACATCTCTTAACCAAATATCGTTTAGAGACCTTTGACTTTTGCGCATCAAGTCTAATTTTTACTGCGGTAAAAATGTCGAATTTCGTCACAAATAAGCACCATTTGCGGGAAGTGTTGATATTCTGTTTCAATTGGAAGAAAAGTGCAGCTGAAGCCCACCGAATGCTGGTCAAAGCATCACGGGAGACTTCTACAGGCAACAATTGATCCGTTTAAAGCGAGCTATAGCCGAAAAACGTCCAGAATATGCCACCAGACACGAGTCCATAATCTTTCAACATGACAACGCTCGGCCTCACGTTGCTATTGTGGTGAAAAACTATTTGGAAAATAGCGGGTGGGAAATTCTGGCTCACCCGCCTTATAGCCCAGACCTTGCCCCTTCCGACTACCATTTGTTTCGATCGATGCAGAACGCTTTGACTGGAATACGCTTCACGTCACAACAGGGTATCAAAAATTGGCTCGATTCATTCTTGGCTTCAAAAGATGAACGCTCCTTCCGCGATGGCAGTCATAAATTACCAGAAAGATGGGGAAAAGCAGTGGCTAGCGATGGACAATATTTTGATTAATGTATCAATTCATTTTATCATTCAAATAAGTGCGTATTTTAAGCAAAAAAAACGGACCGAATTAAGTTGTACACCCAATATGAAAAATGGCAGCTTCTCCAAATAAAATCTTATTTTTATCTTGAAAAACAGCATGCTGAGATCAGTGTTATTAACAAATGATTCATCCAATTAAAAAATGCGATCGTGAACCGAAAATGACTACTGTTTGAACGCTAACTGTGCAAATTCACGTCAATAGTGTGAAAGTTACTCAAGATATCAATCCCGCCGAGTCAAGATATGTAGTTTCGAGATAATCGCGTTCAAAGTTTTGGTACATATTTTACACGATCTTGTGAAATATTGCCGTCTTGCCGCTATTCAGCGATTTCGGCAACATATAAGTGTCCTTCCTCATCATCGAAATCGTGTTGCACACCTAATCTATGCAATCTGCGGGCTGTTCGGGCCTCTTTAAGCGTTCTTGTTCTTCGATGTCCGCTTTCGTTACACGCCAATCATCCCTAAGGGGAGGTACCTGAGTAAACGGCGCGAGAAGCAGGTAAACTTCGAGAATTTTTATCTCAAAAACTAATGTTTCGATTGGATCCGGGTTCTTTTTATTAGAAAATATGTACATTGAGGTATGTTTAGGAATTTTTAAAAATAAATTCGTTGACTGGAAGCGATTCAAACGCGATTATCTCGAAACATAGTTTTCAAAGTCGGTGCCAGATGTATCTCGAAAACGGCTTGTCCGATTTTGTCTAAATTTGGATACAATATTCTTCGATAGTTTTTCTCGTTCGCCACGTAGGATTTTTTTGAAATGTTCATTTTTGACGGAATTGCGACCGTTTTAACTTAACATTCGTTTTTCGTTTGAAATTTCCGACGAATTTCGATTGCATACACATTGCATAAAAAAGCAATGTTTCAATAAAATGAAGTCCCCCTACGTGGCGAACGAGAAAAACTATCGACGAATATTGTATCCAAAGTGGACAAAATCGGACAAGCCGTTTTCGAGATACATCTGGCACCGACTGTGGAAACTATGCTTCGAGATAATCGCGTTTGAATCGCTTTCATTCAGCTAATTAATTTTGAAAAATTCCTAAACACACCGCTATGTACATATTTTCCAATAAAAAAACCGGATCTAATCGAAACATTAGTATTTGAGATAAAAATTCCCGAAGTTTACCAGTTTTTCTCGCCGTTTACTGAGGTACCTCCCCTTAACTTTACACGCTGTTCCACTAAAATAGGTGTATCTTCGTCAATTTTCAAAATTTCAGAGTCCAGTTGGCCAAAATATTCTTGAAAGTTCACACTATAACAATGTGCAAAAAACTATTTTTTTAAGTTTCCAGCGAGGGGTACCCCTTTAATGCAGATTAATTGATGCAAAAATACGGACAGTGTACGGCACTGCGACACGTCCTCAGGACAGCTGGTGCAATTCGACCATCTTTTTCGCGAGTGCGATTCAATATTGATGCGTTAAACGTTTAGAAAACAAGAAGTCTCGAATGGACACAAAATTACGAAACTTTGACGTATCCGGCTAATTCAAATTGACCATGTCAGCAAATAACAGTGATAATGATGATTGACAAGAACAACCGTTGATCGATCGCTGTGTGGATGTACGAGAAGAGCAATATCGATGATATATTTCGAGGAATCTGTCGGAAATAAGACGTTGATTTGGGTCAAGCCTTGTGAACTCCAAAGCTCCCTCGGATCAAATCGTCTCTGGACTCGTGTCGATTGTAGAAAACGTTCGATGCTACACACGAGGAGATCGCGGAAATACCCATCGTGTCGAAAGTTGCTAACCTTCTGAGCTCGTCAGCACCGACGTTTTATTCGAATGTGTTCACTTGATGTCAATTGATATGCTCGTTACTCAATCCCTTCGAATACCACACATCCTATTACAGTTGCAGAGGTTTTTTTTTATTCGTGGACTCTTTTCATCACCGACCACAAATCGTGAATAGTTGCAAAGGGGCAGTATCTGCACCCCTTGTAGGATCGAGACGAATGGACAAGGCAGTAAGTTCCTTCGCGATTGAGGAACGTGGACACTGCTTCTAAAATAACCCGTGCAGAAATTTGTTGGGGAGTCCTCAGATCCTACCACATCCGTATAGGGATTTGATAGAGACGCTTCACGCAGGGAGTCCACATTGGAATCCAAGAGGATTCCGAGCTATTCCTCGATTGACATCGTTTGTGAATTTTTCATTTGAAATTCTCAAACGGAATTTGTTGGACCTCCCAGAAAAATATCCTTTCGTGGTCTCGTGCACAAATTTGTTGGGGAGTTCCAAGATGCACTCAAATCTCTATAGGGATTTGTTAGGGACACCGCACATAGGGAGTCCTGGGGCCGGGTTGAAATTCTGAACTATGAATGCTCCGATGGCTTAAAATTGCGAATTTTAATATTCCGAAATTCAAGATGGGGCTTGAATTAATATTCCGAAATTCAAGAATGATCAGAACGCTCAAAACTCCGAAAGAATACTACCTCGAAAGATCAAAACTCCGAAAGAATTTTACATGAAGGACGAAAACCCCGAAAATCCGAACACCGTCAAAATAATTCGGCTATGGAAGTTTTAAAAGTTTCAAAATTTTCAATAAATCGACGAATTATTTAAAGAATTTTTTTTTAAATTAAGAAGTGATTTCGCGTCAATTATGAAATTTGTCTAGACAATGTTATACGTTCTGCGTCATTTACAGTCAACTGTATAGATTTTCGCTGGCATGATCTTGGCATCGGGGCCGGGTTGAAATTCCGAACTTTGAATGCGTCGACGGTTTAAAATTCCTAATTTTAATGTTCCGAAATTACAAGGTTCGTCGAGATCATATCAACTAAAGTCTACACAGTTGACTGGAAATGATGCAGTATAACATTGTCTAGACAAATTACCAAATTGGCGTAAAATCACTTCTTAATAAAAAAAAATTCTTGAAATAATTCGTCGATTTATTGAATATTTTGAAACTTTTAAAACTTTCATCGCCGAATTATTTTAACGGTGTTCCGATTTTCGGAGTTTTAGTCGTTCGTGTGGAATTCTTTCGGAGTTTTGATCTTTGGGGGTAGTATTCTTTCGGAGTTTCGAGCGTTCTGATCATTCTAAGTGCGGAATGTTAGCCCGGCCCCGGAGTCCTCATTGGGATCCAATTGGATTCCGCACTGTTTCCCGATGAACGCCGTTTGATAATTCTTACCACGTTCGAATCGAAAATATGTGAAAAGTCACGAGAAAAAACTCGGCGTGTCGAAGCATAACCTGCACGCTTCGTGAGCTTTTACCTGTGCGGTGATATCACATCAAAGTAAATGAATAAAGGATAATTACAGTGGGTTTTCAGTGATGTGATTGAATCGATGTTTGAATTGTACTTTTTTAAGCGATTTATACTTTTTTAAGATAAGATTTAGCCTTTTTAAAATCCACTCGTTTTGTATATGTATATATATATGGTTCAGCAAATAGAAGGTGCAGAATGCGATGGGATCCATCAAGAATGGTATCGGATTCTGTTCGATAATGTGGGCATCCTTCCCGATTCAAATTGGATTCGGACATTGAATTCCAATGGGGAATCCCGATGAGATTCCCATGTACGAGCGTGACGTTTAAGGGGCTATACCACTTTTTCGACAGTTTTGTACTTTCAAGAATATCCTGTAAAAATTTCAAGGCCCTATCTCTAATACTTCCCGAATGTTCGATCGATAGATAAATCGTTAAACGCGTTTTTCTCGAAATTAGATTTTTCACGTTTGCTGACATTGTAACTCAAAGAGCAATTATCCGATTGACTTGAAATTTGAACTGAGTACTCTTGAATATATTTACTCTACAATGACGTAGGATATTTTTGATTAGATGAAAATTCACAATTTGGCATTGGCAAAAACGACCATTTTATAGGCAGGAAAACACATTTTTTTTCATAACTACGCTTTTTTGTTAGATTTTGATATTTTTCGAAAATCCTACGTCATTGTACAGGAAATATCTTCCAGTTTACCGACATTTTTTCCTTTTTCGGTTTCAGCTACTCAATCGGCCGGAATCACGCCAGTAGTGGAGAAACTTTTTTTTGGCGCCTCCGAAGACAGCGCATAAATCGCTTCGATCTGAATATTTTTCTATGAAAAAATTACGTAATATAGGTCAAATATAGCTCAATATATTCTTAATTTTCCGAAATGTTTAATTGAGTACTTTTCTTCCAAAAAATGCCCGGAAATCACCAAAATTTTCAGCGTTCACACTGGTATTTTATGATATACCCTTAAGTATAACCATCCAATACGATGACCCATTGCATCCCTATCGGCAAGTAGGGACAAGTTTGGGAATCCAATTGGATCGTTACGATAATTTCCTCACGGGATCACTCGATAACCTGGTTGACGTGCTTCTCCTCACCTTCTGCTTGGTAATTGGGTGCAACGTTGGTCAACGTTGACCATTCATTCATAGGGATCAAATGCGGTTACCCATCCCTATCAGGAAGGAGGGACAACTATAAGAATCCAATGGGATCCCTACGACAATATCTTCACAGCAAGGATTACATCGTCCAATGAACGATCCAAAACTTTTCATCTTTCCTAAACTATCCCTCTGCACCGATATGTATAAAAGGTAGAGAGAATGGAGAACCTTCAGTATCGAACGTACCTTTCTCGGGATCCAAAGGTCGTAAGACCTCTCGGTACAAAATGGACCAACCAATGTCAAATCAGGAGATAGTTGTAAGGCAGTTTGTTGTAATTTTTGTAATTTTTAATTTTTAATTATGTAATTTTTTTTAAATTATTTAATTTGTAATTATGTAATTTTTTTCTAATTTGTAATTTTGAATTATGTAATTTTTTGTAATTTGTAATTCTTTGTTGTAATTTGTTGTAGTATTTTTGAGTGAATCCAACATGCTTTATTTCATAATGTCTTTTTCCTGCAGTTTTTCACCTCCGTTTACCAATATCATTGACGTATTGCGACGTCGAGATGTGAGGAAATCTTTTTATCGAGGCTGAAAAGAGATCAGTCGATCCAGCGGGATCGATTGGTTCAAGTATTACTCCGAGAACCGGCGATTGGATGAACTTCCGTCGGACCCGGTCTCCCTTCGTTTGGCTCGGTCCGTAAATCCTTCACGGACGACAGGAACGAAAACAACTTCGCTCACGTAACGAAGAACAGCTGCCTTCTTGGACGTGCACGAAAATAAATCTTTAAAACGATGGATTTTTCGCGAAGTGGGAGAAAGTATTCTGATGGACCAAAAACTTTGCATGATAAAATAACAAACTTCGACACATTTTATAATATTGTACGTAACTTTATCATTTCATGAATTAAATAATACCTTAATTGTTGATCGAAAAAAACGGACGACGTATTCAATTTTTTCGTTCATTATTGCAGTTAGCTGAAACATTTTTTTTCTTTACAGTCCAACTTGTGTTAATTAAAATATACCATTCCGTTTCAAAATTCGCCGAATTTTCTTTTTTTTTTCGAAAGTTGATAAAAAAAGCGAATAAAAGAAACGTTGAGCCAATGTTGCCGGTTGAAAGCACCAATAAGGAAAAGGAGCTGTTCACCGGAGATCAACCGACTCCGAGCATCATCGGAGAGGAGATGATCGCTGAACGAAGGCCAAACAACGACGAAGGTCGGGAAACCGGAAGTGACGATAAAACCTATTGAGTAACAATAAAAAATGACGGTCAAGTAAACACGGCGGATGTGATCTTTAAAAAGAAAAACGTTAATAAGGAACATAGACCGGAAGTGAGGTCAGCAGTACTTAAGGAGGTTGGAGCGATCCGGTTGAGTCGAATGACGGTTTACGATTTTTTTTTCAATCAACCTCAGAAAAATGCATACAAAATATAGATTTATTATGTAGATGCTAATTTTTCATGAAATATATCATTACAGAGCAAAATTATGCATTTTTATATCTTTATTACGTAAATTAGAAAAACGTTTGTGTTACTACCAGCGTGAAAGAGTATAACATTATCGATGATTATGATTATAAAAAAAAAAACTGCGTCAGCGAATGTTTTATACAACTCAGAATGAAATATTGAGTCATTTATAATTATGCCTATTTACATATGTCACGAGATGACTCATTTCTACCATTAATTAATTAATATTAATTAACAATTGAAACTAACAATTGTTGTTATAATTAATTGTTCATTAATTTATTAATAATTAATTATAACGAATTAATTGAGTTAGTAAGACAGTTTGAGAAGCTAGAAAGGAAAAGGGCAGAGGAGCGCAGGCGAGAAGACTAGTAGGAATACGAAATAAAAATATTTCAAAGTAAAAAGGAGTTGAAGAACAGATGGGAAGATGTAAAAACCCGCAAGGGTATATATATGGAATAAACTACTACTACTATAACGGATTAATTATAATA
The DNA here is from genome assembly GCA_964007375.1 of Ophion obscuratus. Classification (NCBI taxonomy): domain Eukaryota; kingdom Metazoa; phylum Arthropoda; class Insecta; order Hymenoptera; family Ichneumonidae; genus Ophion; species Ophion obscuratus. The sequence goes on along the minus strand of OZ023317.1, from coordinate 34,761,069 downwards.
ATTAATTATAACGAATTAATTAGAAATTAATATTGATTAACCATTATAATTAACAATTATTATAATAAGAGAGAACATTATAACAGTGTTTTTAACAGCGAGATTAAGCATTGCCGAAATACGACAACTTCGCGGACATTGAGGTTGGCAGCAATGCTCTTCATTCGCCAGCCAAGATTCTTAATCTTTCATCAAACCTTCATGGTTCAATATTGAATATGTATGGTTTACGATGAGCAAGATGGGGTTTTTTTCTCAATGTTTACAAAACTTTCGTTTGCGTTAATTCGTTATTATAAATGGTTCATCTTAATGCTGAATAGCCGAAAAAAATACGTCTTGCTCATCAAACCGCGCGTAAAGTTACATACATTAAACTATTTTTTATCTCTCATGTTTGGCGATGAAAAAATTTCAAAAAATTCGTACAGACTCAGCATAGTCGCGAAAATTACATATATTTTTTTTAAATTTAATCATGGAGTGTGGGTAACGCTTCAACCTCCTTAAAATATCAAACAAAAGAACGATAATGCGCAAAGATATCAGAAAAAATGTGCTATCAAGCAAATGAGTAGCAACTACGAGGCGAAAATAAAAATGCCCAAAACCGGTAGTTCGTTCGAAATAGAATTTGCAGGATCTTCCGCGTTCCAGCAGGATCACCCGTACAAGAATGTCTTCACGAATTTGTGATAAGATCCGGTTCAAGCGGCACTCACAACCGATCGTGCAAGTATTTTAATTATTTCCATTCGATGTTTACGTTTCGCAATTGTTGCAAAAACAAATTTAAAATTGGCAAGATCCTGGATGTAGTAAATATATATGTAGGAGCCATAAAACGAATATGTAACAAGAAACCAATAAAATCAGGACGTGTCGAGATTTTTATTCGATTGGGCAGTGAATCACCAAAGTTCGTATTTATCCTCAATCGCATTTACAACTCGTATCTGGTAGCCTTAGCCCAGTGGAGAACAATATATACGCGTTCGGGATTTCCCAAGGACCTCGTGACGGCGCTCGCACTCACAGTCTCGGTAACGACTAAGAGGTACGTGACGTTGCTCAAAAATTCTTCTTCCACCTCGTCTTTCGTACTCGCGACTTTCGTACACCGGGCCAGAGAATTGCCGAATCCAAACGATGATTTGCGTTCGGTGGAATGGACTGTTCGTATTTGAACAAAATGCTCAGTCAACGGAGAAAAGTAAATATTCTTCGTTCCCCCTCGCATAGAAATGTCAAATCTTAATTGTAGCAACGTTGATCGTGACAATTTATGAGCAAAGATTCCAATTGATCGATCGTGAAAGGTGACCAAGTCGCGACACGGTATTTCGATACAGACGACGAACCACCACACGCTCCTTTGACTAACCGAGAAACTATTGCGTCTAAAAACGCTTCTTGCATTTTAATAAGTCATGTAAGGTCGAGCAAACGTATTGAAAAAGGGCGGTGACGGACTGCGGACAGATCAGAACGAATTCAGCCATGGTGATGTGCGCGACTAATTTAATTGTGTTTTTTTGCCTCCTGTCGGTAACGTTTGCCGGTAAGAATTCACACTTCAAGATCCATCTCCAGTGAATGTAATATCGAGGGCTACTGATTATCGATCACACCGTAAAATGGTTGTGGGACGTGTTTTCAACTGTCAAATGACCCAGTAATGCTTTATGCAAAAGTGACCCATTTTCGAGATATTACTTTTTCATGATAAGGGTAGGCAAGTTTGAAAACAATTTTCAAAAAACTGTTGTACGGAATAAAACGTATTTACTATTCGTACTTTGAGGACACAGTAACGAAGAATCATCAACAATAAAATAAAAATGATTATTAGACTCGCAGAGTTTTGGGCCCTTTATTAAAAAATGGTTCTTATTTTATTGTTGATAATTCTTTGCTACTGTGTCCTCAAACTACAAATAATTGAAAATTTAATTCCATAAAAGAGTGTTTTTTAAATTAATTTTCAAAGTTGCCTGCCCAGAATTTAAAAAATAATAATACAAATGATAATATCTCGAAAATGGTTCACTTTTACATAAAGCATTGCTGGGTTATTTCACAGCGGAAAACATGTCTCACAACTCTTTCACGGGATCGTGACAGACTCAATGTGAGGAGTTCGCGTATTTTCTTCCTCACCTGGCGACTCATTCATCCGAAAATCGCCTTTTTTTCCATTAATCATTACGACTTTCGATCGAAACGTCCGGATTTAGAAGCAGTGAAGAAAAAATCCGATACCATAAGCGCCTACAGTGAAAAGTGTAGTTATTTTTATCCGTAAATTCGAGATGAGTCAGGTCGATTTTTATGTATTTAAAAAACATCGTAATCAGTCGAATAGCGATTTAAAATAACAAGATATGAATAATGAAAAGAGTAAATTAGTCACGTACAGCGTGTCGCATTTTGGCAAACAATCGATTACATTTACAAATACACATGTGCCCGTGCACGTCCATGATGATGAAATCATCCGCGAGTCCATCAAAATAAAGTTCGATGTTATTCTACCAAAATCCTGTTACAACAACAATGTGACGACTCGCCACGAAACACGACGTTCAATATAAAATGGCAGGCTAGAATTATCGAAGAAATATCTTGAAAGCCTTTTAATTGCGAGTACGTGTCTATAGTACCTACATGCGTCATGGAATCGTGCAACGTTTTGTTATAACAGTGATGTGAATGTTTTGATTTCTTTCTCTCATGCACACACCCATACGTCCTCGCCCCCCCCCCCCTTCATCGACTCATTATTTTTTAGCGTGTAATTAAAATTATCGGATATTTCTCATTCGTTCAAATTATTTTTTTTTCTCTCTCTCTCTTTCATGGTGAAAAAGATCGCGAGAGAAGATGGGCCACGCCAGCAAAGTTGACGTCCGTCCAACCCAATGGGAAATCAAATCACGATAACGACTCGATTCAACCGAGATTTCTACCGTTTTCAGCGAGTTTCTCGCTGAGCTCCAGCGGCCTGGCAAATAATGCTCATTCCCTGAGCGTGGGCGGTGGAAACGAAGGGATAAGCTTCTCCCAGAGTACGAGCCAGTCTGGCGCGTCCATTGGGAACGGGGGGTAAAAACAAATTTTTATCACGAATAATGTACACGACATATAAATTTTTCTTATCTGCCACATTCTATTTCGCGCTACCACCGGGGATTTGTCGTGCGCAAATACGAACGTTTGTTGCAACAAGAATTTGGAAAAAACACATGGAAAGTCTGCACGCGAGTTTGTTTTGGCGTTTTAAAAAAACTTTGATAGGGATGCTTGTTTTGACGAAAAAGATTTATTTTTATTGTCCGATATTCATTTGTTATTAATAGACGTCGTTCGATGGTAAATGCGACGATAAAACATAAACGTCATGACGCATCCTCGCGATATCGAATTTCTCGGGAGACAATAGAACAGATGCGTTGTTTGGTGCAAGCAGGCGGAAAAAGAAACACATGTTGGTGAATTTGGGGAAAACGGGAATGGTCTCGACGCGATGACAAAGTACACTCAACTGTCATATTTCCGTTATGATTATTCATTACAAAAATATATAGCGTTGGCTCGTCTCGTCGTATCCTGCGAAACGTCCGGACTTTGATGAATTTTTTTCCCCCAAGAGTCCACCATTCGTTTGAACGCCACCCTGTACCTTCAAGCGGTTGGGCCACTCTAGAGGCCGAAAAAATAGGCTTTTTGCGGATTTTTTTTTGCAGAAAAAACTACAGAACAAATTGAGATTACAAAAAAGGGTGTTTATCATACATATTAGTGACTGTATACAATAATTTTTTTGAAGCGATTAATTTCAAAATTCACTTGAAATGGTGAATATATCTTGAAAAATACATTGTCTATGGAAGTACGTAGGATTTTTTAAAAATATTGCATCGTTCATTTGTTATTAACAATTATCTGACGATTTTTTAGGCAAATTGTTCACTTTCCAAAAATTTGCCTAAAAAATTGTCAAATAATTGTTAATAACAAATGAACTATGCAATATAAAAAAAATCCTACGTATTTCCATAGACAATATATTTTTCAAGATATATTCAACATTTCAAGTGAATCGGTTGAAAATTGTCTGAGTTATGTTTCCGGCGAACTTAAAAAATGCAGTTTTCAGATAAACACTGTACAGCGGCCATTTTGAAATTAATGGCTTCAAAAAAATTATCGTATACAGTCACTGATATGTATAATAAACACCCTTTTTTGTAATCTCGATTTATTTTGTAGTTTTTCTGAAAAAAAATTCCCCAAAACGCCTAATCGACAAAAAATCAAGAAGGAATCATTCGTACCGTTTCAAATGGCGATGGCCATTTTGAGCCCGATATGAAGACTCAAATTGTGTTTTTTTTCTTTCGTCCAGATCAGGTATTTCGGCGAGTCAATCGAGTTCCTTCGCAGCCGGATTGTCGGGGATTTCGGGCGCGGACTCGAACTCGTTCAATCTCAATCATCCGGCATTCGGTGGCAATTCTCAAGCCAATAGCAACTCGTTTGCTCTGGGTCAGGCGAACTCCGCGGCTCACGGTAATGTCGCGAACGGTCAGGCGACTTCCGGCGCCCAGTCGACGATAGGATCGTCCCATTCGTTGGCGAGTTCCGGCGCGAGTTCAACCGCTGGAGTTGTCAATTCCGGTGGACAGGATTTTCGACGAGACCGGCCAACGGTGACCAATGTTGCACCCAACTACCAAGCCGGAGGTAAGCACTTCAACCGAGTTGTCAAATGATCCCGGGCAGAAGTTGTCGTAGGGATCCAATTGGATTGCAAACTTGTCCCCACTTCCTGATAGGGATCCATTTGGCCATCGCATTGGATCCCAATACTAAAACGTCACAATGGGATTCGGCATTGGAATCCAATGTACGAAATCCACTTTAAATACTCAAGGATTCCCACATTATCGAACAGAATCCGAAACGATTCTTGATGGATCTCATCACGTTCTCTACGTTGAATTGTCTAAACAACTTATATAGATATACAAAATGTGTCGATTCTCAAAAAGTATAAAATTTATCGTTAAAAAGTATAAATCGCTTAAGGGGCGCGATACCGTTAAGCGAGAACTTTTTTTTCTGATTTTGATAATTCTTTTTTAAAAGAAAAAATTGTTCACAATTTTTTAGACTTAGCGAATGTTTTATTGCTACTGTTGGCTGTAACATGATCCTTTTTTGTATTAATCTTTAAAAATGGCGGAGGTATCTTCTAAACGGGTTGCGGCGGATATTGTCAGACGGCGTGACGCCTAGCGTCGGCGGAATTGATCTGAAAAAACACCAACGAAGTTTTTTCTTCCATTAGCACTCATACGTAGAATATGAACCAATAAAAAGTGAGAAATGTTGAAAATCGATGAAATGGTACGCTTTAAAGTGAAAAAATTGAATTTTCCGAAAAAAAAATAGCTAGATTTTGCAATAAAAAATACTTTTTTCTTAAATTTTCGAAAACATTTCGGGTCATGCTTTGGACAATATGGTTACAAAGATTTACATGAAATTTCATCAGAAAAGGTCGATTAGTTTTTTAGCTACACGTCACGCCAGTTTTGCAAATGCGGATTAGAAGACCGTGCCATACCTCCACCATTCTTAAAGATCAATCAAAAGAACCAATTTCTGATTATTAAGGCCTTAGGCCACTCTAGAGGCCGAAAAAATTGGTCTTTTGAGAATTTTTTTTTTTCAGAAAGCTACAAAATAAATCGAGATTACAAAAGAAGGTGTTTATCATACATATCAGTGACTGTATACAATATTTTTCTGAAGCAATTAATTTCAAAATGGCGGCTGTGCAGCGTTTATCTCGAAACTGCATTTTTTTAAATGGCCGGAAACATAACTCAGACAATTTTCAACCGTTTCACTTGAAATGTTGAATATATCTTGAAAAATACATTGTCTATGGAAGTACGTGGGTTTTTTTTTATATTGTACAGTTCAGGTGTCGTTAACAATTATCTGACGATTTTTTAGGCAAATTTTTGGAAAGAGAACAATCTGTCTTTTGATAATGATAATGTGCAAAAAAAATGTTTGCTGATGTGCAAAATTCCACCTACATCGGAGGTAACCGCTATTCGGAATTGCGGCTGGAATTACTTTTATCTGTTATGCCAAATCTACGATCAAAATAAAATAAGTACCCGGTAGCATAGTGGCAGCGTGCGTAGTATAGATAGGTACGTTCGAATCCATGTTCAGGCGAAATATTTTCTTCGATAGGAATTATTTCAGGAGGTCAGAGAATGACAAATTATGATAAACAATCATACAAGTAGTACTCTCAATTGAGAATTTTTTAATTTATCAAATATTATATATGTCTACATTTAGTAGACATACCATTCAATACGGTAAAAATCACTATTTTTTATAGTGTAAGGAAATATCCATTTTATGAAAACCTACTATATTATATAGCATTGAACAATCAACGTATGCGTGTAAGATTGTTGGTTGCGGTTAACATATGAGCATAGTTAACACAACTGCTAAAATATCATAAGCAGTACTATATTTTAGGCAGTGACCATGACTATAAAACATTGTTGTCTCCTCAGGGTAATATAAAACATGGTAAGAATCATGTTTGAAGTTACCTCAGGGTAATATAAAACATGGTAAGAATCATGTTTCAAGTTACCATAAGAATCATGGTTGAATTTACCATACATTTCTCTCAGTGTATGTTATCGAACTAGTAAAAGACGAAAGTCTGTAGGTGTCGCCAATTGGCTCGAAATTGAGCAAACCTCGAGTCAAAAATACGAAGTGTGTCTAGAAACCGAAAAATCCTCAGGTCTCTACAATCCCAATAGCGGACGCCGAAGATTGCACGTGAGCCAGGGAACTCGATGCTGTCCGCAGAGGCTACCAGCGAGGGGACCGATCCGTTTGGACGTCAGTCTGGATAACGACAGGTGGCAGCGTCGTCACCCGGAAGTTGTGATAAGCGGCTATCGTGGCAATCGTCAGGGTGTGACGGATCCGCAAAAAAATTTGTCCTTCGATCAGGAGGTGCGAGGTCCATCGGGGAGGGAGGACGCGTGGACGCAGACTCCTCTGACCGGACCAAATCCGGGAACTTGGTCGCAATCGCGTCCGGACAGCAGCCAGCATGGTATTCAAATTTCGGGAGCTTCCGCTTCGTCCTCCGCAAGCTCGGACAGCCTCGGTGGATCAGCCCAAGGTCATTCCTCGTCTCACAGCAGCTTTGGGCCCAACGGACCCTCATCTTGGACCAACAACAGAGTACAGACTTCCGGTAATGGCCAGAGTCAAGCCCAAGGCGGAGCCGCATCTATAGGTCACAACTTCAACGGCAACACTCAAGGCTCCTTCAGCTCCGCCGCTGTAGCGGGTAACTCACAGGGTAACGGTGATTCTCACGGTAACGCAGCATCGAGCAATCGCGGCCAAAATTCACGGGGTCAGGTCAACAATCAAGCAACGGGCATATCGTTCGTGCAGGGAACCGCGAACGCCGGATCGATCAATCACGTCAAATTTCCGGATACGGAAAATCGACACAATTTACCGAAAGAATTCGTAAGAATTGCGTCGTCAGACTCGAGGAACGATCAGGCAAAACGAAAGAGCCGCACGAGGGACCCGCTGGGCGAAATTTTCACGGACATCACTGACACAGTTGCTGATATATTCGACGTCTGAGTCATCGATTTATACGTCGCATCTTGAAACGTTGGATAACTTATTACTCGAGCGATGATGGACTCTCGAGTTGAATTTACCTGCGAGATTATCGAGGATAAATAATAATACGCGGGATAATCGGCGTGGAGCATCGTGGTGATCAAGTGCGGCATTAAGGGACTATACCAGTGTGAACGCTGAAAACTTGGATGATTTTCGGGAATTTTTTGGAAGAAAAGTACTCAATTAAATGTTTCGGAAAATTAAGAATATATTTGGCTATATTTGACCTATATTACATCATTTTTTTTCACAGAAAAATATTGAGATCCAAGCGACGTATGCGCTGCCTTCGGAGGCGGCAAAAAAAACGTTCCTCCACTGCTGACATGATTCCGGCCGATTGAGTAGCTGAAACCGAAAAAGGAAAAAATGTCGTTAAACTGGAAGGTATTTCCTGTACAATGACGTAGGATTTTCGAAGAATATCAATATCTAACAAAATGGCGTAGTTATGAAAAAAGTCTGTTTTCTTGCCTATAAAATGGTCGTTGTTGTCAATGCCAAATCGTCAATTTTCATCCAATCAAAAATATCCTACGTCATTGTAGAGTAAATATATTCAAGAGTACTCAGTTCAAATTCCAAGTCAATTGGATAATTTCTCGTTGAGTTAAAATGTCAGCAAATTTGAAAAATCTCATTTCGAGAAAAACGCGTTTAAAGATTTAACTATCGATTTTTGCAGGATAAAATTATTAGAGATACAGCTTTGAAACTTTTACAGGATATTCTTGAAAGTATAAACTGTTGTGAAAGTAAAAAAAGGCAAACAAAATCGATTTTTTAAAAGTGTCACACTGGTATAGCCCCTTAATTGATCGATCGGCAGCTCACTAAAGTTAGGAAAATAAAATTAAAACTCTCAAGCTTCTAGCGGATGTTCTTTTCTATCTTGTTTTTTTTTTAACAATACGTGAGCACTCGCTCCATCTCGATACAGCCTAGCCAATGCTAATCCTTCGCACGGACGTGTGACGTAATTCATTCTTTAATTATAAACCTAACGCGCCACGCTGTGCGCCGGAGACAGCAGAGCTAGCGATCTCCCGCTCGCTGGGATCGTTCTAGGAAACTGATTTCCACGTAGATAAATGTTGCGATGATCAGTGGCCCTGGCCCGATGTATGCATGGATTTACCGAGGATGTATAGTGCTGTCGAATGAAAATTTTAACGAGAAACGTGACACTGGATTTCCCAAAACTTTATCTTCAGGATCAATACCGGAGAACATTTTTTGTTGGGCCTATCAAGCTCGATCAAAAAATCATCGCGAACCCGGATGTAAGAACAGCGTATTTTCCAGGATAAATGCGATTTCTTCGTTGTCAGCCAATCAAGGGCATTTGCTCGAAGGGAAAGTTTTATTTTATCGACCGTGAATAAGGCAGAAATTTTTCTGCGTATTTTATCATCCGAGGGTTACTTACCTGCGTTTTCCTACCTTATCGACAGTCGATAAAACGCTTTCCTTCAACGCGTTGCTGCCGATTGCGATCGGGAATGCCGATCATCGTCAATCCAAGTGATATCTATATGAAAATGAGCATAGCCGTTTAATCCACGGAGTGCTTTGGTTTTCTAATGACCGATTCGTAAGTTTAAGGTGAACGGCTTGAAGCTGGGATATATTGAAATCAAGTTGTATCTATTGGGGTATTCCCAGCAGAACATTTTAATTATCCCTAATCATCGAAGCTAATTTACGATAGCGAACATCACAAGACATTAATCCTAGACCATTTCCGACGAAACTATCGTTCGAACGGCGAAGAATTAGATGAGTCATTTTGATTCACGCTTCAGACAGATTTTTATTTTCGTTTCAATGCACAAATCGCTGTTTCGTATTTAGCATTCTCTGCCGTCAATTCATATTCAGGGACAATAATTGCATCAATCATACGCGCAATCATCCGAAGTCCTCATGTAGCTTCGTACTGTTCTGTGTATCTTTCGAATAAGATAGAAGGTTGTTCTTTTAACCTTCTACTGGTAATTTGTTTACACAAGCTCGTTTATGATTATCTCCATAAAAAGTCTCTTTTTCGAAATATTTATCCAAATGTCCAGCAAACGCTCAAAAGTCTGCAGTCACCATCGATTCAAAGTATCGCTCAATCAAATGAAAACAAAAGATAAAAAAAGTTGGAATCGACTTTCTTTTGTTCGACGATACACACTCAGCGCTGAAGGTGCTCTTCGACCGTACCGCCGAGCCGCTAAAGGCCGGTCGTTCCTATGATCGTTATTATTATCATTGTTATCGTGACGTGCTACATACAAAGTTTGCCAAGGTTAAATGGGATTAACATACATCGCGAGTGTGAAACGAGCTTTGGGAATGAGACATACGTCAGAGAAGCAGAGCCGTGCAACTGAGAGATCGATAGTGCCCGATTTTGTAGAATAATCGTATCTTCTCACTCCGGAAAGAAACAAGGCTCGATACGTGCGAAAGCAAAGTGTTGTTTTTCTCTAAAGAATTATCGCAAATATGAATTCTCGTCTTTATGCACTGCATGCGCGAAGAAGAAAATAGCCGCAGCTCGATAATTACGTTCTCGGTAAAACCATTACAATCTGTAAATCGATTAGTAGAAGAAAAAATGTTTTACACGCTGCGTCATGACCCATCACTATTCATTAGCTTAGATTTCGATATATAGTGAAACTTCGGTTATACGTTTTTCAAGGGGTACATCAAATATGACGTATAAGTGAGACTAACGTAGAAGTGAAATACAGTATGTATCTGAAACTAACATTCGAAAATGGCGATCGGTGCATAATTCCCGATGTTTTTCAATAGCAGTCTATTATGTTAATGTTTTGTTTTTCAATTGGAAATTTGATTGGTAATAATTGAGTAGTGAGTCTACTCAAGTTTTCGAATTTCTGTTTTGAACTTTTATCTAATGCAATTTTGTAACACTAAGCTTTGACGTTTTAGACTAGTAAATAACAGACAGTTTCTCATTGATAAGAGATATCTAGTCACAGTGCATGAATACATGGTCGAGGTCAGAAACATCAAAACATCGAAACATCAAAACATCAAAACATCAAAACATCGAAACATCAAAACATTAAAACATATAAACATCGGAATATCAAAGCATCGAAACATCAAAACATCAAAACATCGAAACATCAAAACATCGAAACATCAAAACATCGAAACATCAAAACATCGAAACATCGAAACATCAAAACATCGAAACATCGAAACATCAAAACGCAGTCATATGAATTTTTCTCCGGCGAGATAATATCACGTCTGATTAACGTATAACTGAGAAAAAACGAACCTCGAAACCGACGCTGGGAAATAAAATTAATAACGAAAAATGTAGAAATGCATCTTATTACCATCTTCATGAACGGAATCTGCCGGGGCTAGAGAAATTCGACGTATAAATGATAAAAACGTATAAGTGCAATCCATATAAACGAGGTTTCACTGTACCTTGCAAGTTTCCATTGATATCACCTTCATTTACCCGCTACACAGTCAAGTTTTAGCCGCATATATCATTCAATGGAAGAACGAAATCAAATTAATACTGATTTTTCAAAACGGACCAATCATATCGATGGAAGGCAAAGATTTGCATCATTTCGAACTGCCGTTCGAAATCCTTGAATGTTAAGTGAAATTCCATTGTCAGAGATCTGCCGATATATCAATCCTTCCCCTTTTACAGAAGCCTCGAATCTTTCGGCTCTACAGTCATTGCCCGTAACCACAGATCAGCCCAGAACAAACGTATCATTGCACTTAAACGCGGATTTTTTTCTCTCGTCACCGGTTCCCCACAATGTTCTCGGTAGCGACGCTATAATTATTTCGATCGATGTATCCGGCTCATTTTTATTACGGGCCGTCTCAAACAAATGCATTCGTAATATACACGAGTATGTTGGGGAAAAAAAATGATCAGAGGTCGAATGGTGGTTTTTCCCAGGAAAAACCAAAACTGTAATCTAGCCAGGTGGGATTTGTGATTGAAGTGAAACATCATCGACGACGTAAACAATGGCGCTAGGAGCACTCGTCACTCTCATTGGTGGACTCGGCGTCAAACGTTATGCAACTCAGTCAGGATCATAGATTGTGGAAGGATAAATGGGTGCCTATAAAAGATGGAACGTCAGGTATCACGTTTCAGTTGCTCATGCGATCTTACCGGAAGAATACAAATATTTATAAAGCCGTGAAAAAAAATTCAACTCAAAACCATGTGGTGGGTGAGTGCAGTGAGCGCGTTACTGTTCGCGTCGGGTCTCCAGGGCTTGCCATTGGACGCTGGTTCCGACGCTGGTAAATATACAAAGAATGTTTATCCTTTTTTACGATTTTTTTCACGTTTAAAGAAAAGGGTATCAGTGAAAAGTGATCGAAGTCAGGGCCAATGTAGAATGAAATCACATTTGCAGAAATTGTACCGGCGTTATTGGAGAACACGACATTGGCAACTGAATTGATGCCTCCACCGATCGATGAGAGTATAGGCACGAGGCACGGGATAGTCTACCTCATAAATATCTACGCGGTGACGAATGTTTCCGATCACGAGGATGGCGAGGAAAAGATCGCGGATGAAGTGATCGAGAGCACGCCAGGAATACTAGGTAATTTTCTTTCTGATTTATGGAGAGCAGCCGATCCATGAATACTTTGAATGGCCGATCTTTTTTAGCAAGCTATGCATGTAAATGCTCGCCTTTTTTAAGAACCCCTGGCAACTGTCCTCCTGGTCGTTGAAGCTGATGACGAGGAAGATCCCGTCAGTCTCGACGATATTGCCAAGGAACTCCAGGACGAGGGTTTCGATGTTGAAAAAGTCACGAAAGACGGCGAGACCAAAGTCATCAAAGTCGATTTCGGCGATGATCCAGAGAAGAAAAATGACCTGATCGTTCCAGTGGACAAATCGTCCGAACCCACGATGAACAAAGTGCGAAGGAAACGTGCACCCTGTCTGAAGTGTAAACTCGCGAAGTATTTGGGTGGTGGCGGCGGCGGTGGAGGCTACGGCGGAGGAGGCGGCGGTGGAAGCTACGGCGGAGGAGGCGGCGGATACCCCACAGGTGGAGGCGGAGGCGGATGTGGAGGCCGTTGTGGAGGAGGAGGCGGCAATTATGGAGGCGGAGGCGGCAATTACGGAGGCGGAGGTGGTAAATTTGTTTTTTTTCTTTTCAAATGTCAACATCTCTCGAGTTTCTATTCATCTCAATCGATATCCAAAGTTGTCCTAAAGTTCCGCTAAACAGCATGTCATGAAATGTTGCCTCTAATGGCGTTTCATTGATGTGATCAGTTCAAAGCTGTCGGTTTAGCTCGTCAAATTGCCAAATTCGATTTTCTTTAAAAGAATTAAGGGGCTATACCAGTGTGAACGCTGAAAATTTGCGTGATTTTCGGGAATTTTTTGGAAGGAAAGTACTGAATTGAATGTTTCGGAAAATTAAGAATATATTTGGCTGTATTTGACCTATATTACATATTTTTTTCATAGAAAAAAATTGAGATCTAAGCGACTTATGCGCTGCTTTCGGAGGCGCCAAAAAATAGTTCCTCCACCGCTAACATGATTCCGGCCGATTGAGTAGCTGAAACCGAAAAAGAAAAAAATGTCGTCAAACTGGAAGGTATTTCCTGTACAATGACGTAGGATTTTCGAAGAATATCAAAATCTAACAAAATGGCGTAGTTATGAAAAAAAAGTCTGTTTTCTTGCCTATAAAATGGTCGTTTTTTTTCAATGCCAAATCGTCAATTTTCATCCAATCAAAAATATCCTACGTCATTGTGGAGTCAATATATTCAAGAGTACTCAGTTCAAATTTCAAGTCAATCGGATAATTGCTCTTTGAGTTACATCGTCAGCAAATTTGAAAAATCTCATTTTGCGAAAAACGCGTTTAAAGATTTAACTATCGACTTTTTCAAGATAAAATGATATTTACCATAAAAACTGCTTATACCATATTTACCATAAAAACCATTTACCATAAAAACGGCTAAAACGTTAAGAATAAAGTACAAACTGTCGAAAAAGGCAAAAAATCGATTTTTTTTAAGTGTCGCACTGGTATAGCCCCTAAAGTCTATTCCTAATTTGCATTCAATGTCTAGATTCCCTTTCTTTACCCCGGTGAAGGAATTCTCCTACATCTATCGTGTCATTTCCAGGCAACACCGTCGGGGTTATACCAGTCGTCGTGGTGCCCGTGAGCGGCTATCCCAGCGGCGGTGGCGGAGGTTATCGTCCTAGTGGCGGGGGCGGAGGTCATCATCATCACGGTGGAGGCGGCGGTGGTGGTGGGTATTATCCAAGCGGAGGTGGCGGTGGACGTCCTCAGCCTGGAGGTGGCGGTGGACAGTGTCAAGTGTGCGGGGGACAAGGAGGTGGAAATCCCGGCGGAGGTTCCTGGAGTCAATCTTCCGCTCAGTCGTCAGCTCAATCGTCATCCGGCAATTGGTGAGTTAACGATTCAATGACGAATCGATCATTCGTCATCAATTTCATCCATCGTGAAAACGAATGAAAAATTACTCTGTTCCATTATTCCAGGTAATCGTCCAACAAGGAAAGACTGAACGTGATGGATCGTTGCAGAAAATTACCAATTCCTACGAATTGCTTAGATCTTCTGTTCCACGCTATTCCATCAAGCTCTCTGTCAGAACAATCAATAACACATTTCGAACTTTGAAAAAATCAGCTAATCGTGTTTTTCCTGTTTGTACAAGGCAATCACATTCATAAGTAACTCGTCGTATGTGCAGATTTTTCTAGCCTTTGATTAAAATTATTGAGCTACTCCATCGAGGCTGTGTCCCGAAGAGTCTCATTGCCGATAATCCAAAATGAAACTGCCGATTTAGCCAATATCGTGGCATTCGCATGTACATGTGTTGATTTGGAGACCGAAAAATACATACATCTAGAAACGATAACCAAAAAGTATCGCGTTGCGGATGACGAAAGCTCAACGATGACTACCTACGTTCGGATATATACGCGAGCAATTTTTTTTCCATTCCCACGGCGAATCGGCAGCAATACGTACATCATGCGGTTAGTTGAAAAAATGGCAAATCGATCAACACACGAAAGAGAACAATTTACGAGCGGATCTCCGATCAGCGTTGGAGAAAAACGTTGTGAACGAAATCGAGGTGCTTTCGTGGGGCGAAAAAAAAGTTTGCCAATTGCGTTGCCCGATACGCTTCTGCGATCGTTCGGTGCGGTATTGACGAGCATCTTTGTAGCTGCCAGCGACGATACAACGGCTGAAATAATCGAACGCTCTTTCCGTTTCTTGCAATTACCGGAGTAAAAGAAAATTGCCAAGGTTCCTCGATCACAAATTATTTAAAAAAATTTAACCACGTTTTTTAAACAAATTAAAAAGTATAAAATAATGTTTCATAGCCTTGTACAGATTTATAACCCAATCCAGATTCCTGACCGCATACAGATTGTCCTGAAAATTTGTGATTGTGAACTTTCAATAGCTTTGAAAATACTTGTAAGATTTACTTGTAAGAATTTAATCATTTTTTCGTATAAAAAGTGATACACTTATAAAATTAACTACACATCTATTTAGTATAAATCTCAAGCTGTTAGAAAAAATATATATATTTTCCTTCGATTTACAAAATGGCCGAATACTAATATTTTCTTGTTTCTCTTTTTTAAGTGCTCTGCGGCGTGACAGTTAGCATCCACAATTTTTTTACCTAGAACAAAAACAAAAATTCTCGTCAATCTACATTAGAACATCTAGAGAAGTACGTAAGGAATTAAGAAAATATTGTTTTACTCAAAAGTTGTAGGTATTTGAACATACGAAATGAATTTTCAGTGAAAAATTTCGTTATAACTGCTCATAAAATGAAAAGTTTTCGATTTATCAGAAATTCCGTACGTACTTCTCTGCGAAATGCGATTAGGAACATAACTTTCAAATTTGAAGTAAATCGAGTGAAAATTGTCTAAATTATTTGTCACGCCAATTGGAAAAAAGCTGTTTCGAGAAGTTTCGAGTAGTAGACAATTTCGTACATGGAAAAAAATGTCTAACAGCTTGATATTCGTACTGAACAGATGTGTAATTAATTTTATCAGTCAATCACTTTTTCATACGAAAAAAAAAATTGTTAAATTCGCACATGATGTTATACCCGTTACTGTGGCCTATCAGATTTACATACTCAACACTTGCAGTAATCCAATGCTCTCAGAAAAAATTACGCTTATTGACCGAATTTATTTATGTAATATCAAGTTTAATTTGAACTTCCGGTATTGGATTTATTACCACTTGCTACGATAAAGAGACGTGACAGCAAGGCAACAGCTGATTGTAGTCCTAACCTCATCTCACTCACTCGAATTTCCACACATATTTCATTTTTAACCGACATTTTTCGCCGACACAAATTTTCCACGCTTTTTACCAGTCGTGACCCGAATACAATGCTTTTTATTTCCCGCACCTGGCATTGTTTTGACAGATCAACGTTAAAAAGCACGGTGGTTAAACTCGCCTGGTTGAGTAAAAAGAGACGGAGATAGAACCAATATTGCCAAATATCAAACCTAGAAATACTGCGCGAATCGTTGGAATAACTAATTTTTCATTTTTCTAATTAAATGTGAACATTCATTAAACAGTTTACACATGGAAAATGTTAGTTATTGCAAATTAGTTTTTTGCATATGTTAAAAATATAAATTGTCCAAGTTTCAAGTACGATCAGTGGTATGATTAGTGTGAAGCGATAGGATTACCTTAACGGGGTCGTCTACTGTGAAGGCTGTTTTTTAATGCTTTTTTGAGGAATTTTTTTTTGACACACCATTAAAATAAAATAATTTATAAATTGTATATCATTTTTATTGACATTTAAACAAACTTTGTGAATTTTTTGAAGTCATTGTATAGAATATATTCGGAGATACACCGCCCAACAGGAACAGATATATAAAAAGAGGTGCTGAAATAAAAAATCAAACGCAATTTTAATCGTGAGACTTGAGGCTCTACATGGAACGAAAATAAAGTTCGAATTCCAAAAAAAAAAATTTTTTGTTACGCTTTAGAAAAAAAATTCAATTTTCCGTTTCTTTTGAGGTCTATATAGCTGATAAAAAGAAAACTAACGAAGCAATCTTAATTATTTTAGTTCAACATGTAGTTATATATGCATAAATTTGAGCAGAATCAATCAAATAGTTTTTAAGATATCATGGCAGCATTTTGAAAAAATCGTGTTTTGAGAAAAACGCGTTTGAAAGTTTTTGTACATAATTGATAATAAGAAAAATGGTCTCACCATCAATCTGCTATGCCTGGACCACCGAGTACACCTTCCTCTTCTTCAAAGAAGCCATGCAAGGCCGTTTTCTCTTCTTTTGATCTGACACACTAGACGACCCCCTTAATAAAAACGTGGAAAAATGCTCGATCTCTCGACATCTCGGGCGATCCGTGTAACTGTTTTCCGCGGTGTGCGGCAATTTGATTTTCACGAGTAACGGCTAATACATATTTTTTTTTCGCCGTTCCGTAGCATTGGTACAAATTTGCCGGATGAAATTCTAGGTTCATCCGTGCGTTTGATGAAGCGAGCTCGGGGCATGCGAATGATTATAGCCACGAGGCAAACACGGACTCGCCTGGTACGAACCTTATTTGCGGCACTCGTTACCCTACGCTTCCGATATTTCATTCTCCCTCGTGCTTTCACGTATGGAGCTTTGCTCGAATTTTTTTTTGTTTTTTTTTTTCCCCCGCATGTAAGAGTTATTCATCGTGTCAGATGTACCGACAAAACGAGTTCTATAAATACGAGAGACAGGAAACGAGAGTCTGTGCTGTGCGGTCGGGCTCAGCTCAGCTCAAGAGGATCGCCACAGGTTAAGCAGCAGCAATACCACAACATTCTCTCTCTTTCGTGTATCTTACTCGCAGCATCCGCACGCTGTAATTGCTATTTCTCTCTCCCTTTCTTTCTCTTTCTCCCTGGAGACTCGGGTGAACGTAACGGTAACAACGACGCGGCTCTTCGATTTGTTTTTTCATCTTCGGATGAGCGAGTACGGGTCCTCGACGGAGATTCACACTCTGGGCCAAAACGCCATCGAATTCCTAGCCGTCAATGATTTTGAGTCGACGTCGATAGACGGAGCAGAAGGCTTTCTTAGAGCGATGCCGTATCACAATTGACGACGGGAGCTCCGTCGGGTGCTCTGGCCGCTCGAATGGGTTAGGTTGGAGGTGATGGGAAAATGTGGGTTTGCGGGTCGCGAAAGACCTGTTGCGAGAGTCCCGACGGTCTGGCACGGTCTTTTTTTTTTTTGAGCCCCCGGTGGAAACGAGCGTAACCCAAGTGAAGTTGGCTCCAGGCGTGCAGACGCCGGGACAACGCCTCCGTACACAAGACTCCGGCCATACACCCGTATTACTTTTCTCAGCCTCCGTTTTCCGGTCGTCGAACTCCGGCTGGTCAAACTCGAGTTTGGCCTTGTGTCTGTTCGCCGGAAAAAATGGTAAACCGATACTCGATGCTGGTGCAGTTTGCATCGTTGAAATTCAAGGGAGATTCGCTTTTTTTTTAATTTATTTATTCTTATTATTAAGGAACTTTTTTTCTTGCGGATTGAATTTTCGGATGACTAACGGGAATGTTGGAGCCAACAAATTATTGGGTTATCGAAGGAGAATAATTCTTGTTGCATCCCTACGATGCAAGCTTCACCATCGTGATTCGCGGTTTTGCTGATGCATCTAGATCCAAATTCGACAGGTGGGCTTGTGGAAAAAGAAAAGATCGAACTGGAATGCACTAGATCCAATTTTATAATATTATTTTATTTGTTGTATTTTATAATATTATTTATTATAATGTAATGCAAACTGGAATGCATGTTGATCCAAATTCGACAGGTGGGCTTGTGGGAAAAAAGATCGAACTGGAATGCACTAGATCCATTTTCGTAATATTATTTTATTTATAATATTTTGTAATATTATTTATTAGGGGTGTGCGGATAGCAGAATTGGTCGGGTAATTAGACTATGATCCGATCGGGTACTTGAGTTTTTCGGATACTCAATTTTTTTCGAGTACTCGATAAGTCTTGTTGCCGGAACAAAATTTCATTTCATATTATAGATAGCGCCACGGAAACGTACCAAAACGGACGAAATAGACTCCAGCTTTATTTTCTCTACCCCTCGCCGATAGGTTGGAGTTCATAAGAAATGCAAATAATTTATTTAATAATTTTAGTATTTTTGTTATGTATATATTTACCATTTTTTTCCGGCCAACTTCTTTCAAGACACTCGCATTTCAGGAAATATCGAGATATTTGAATATCGGAAAACTGAATAAAAGCAAGATTCTTCGTCGAATTTTCATGAATTCTGTCTAGTGTTAACTGGTAATTTCGGCGATTCATTGTTCTTAATTTAATTTTTTGTCATCTTTTAATTTTTTTCCAGGTAAAACTTGTTCTTCAAACGCTTATATCTCTGAATCCAATCAAGATATTTTCAATTTTAAAATATCAAATAAAAGCTACATTCTTCTTGCTTCGAATAAACGCAAGGCGTTGAATCTTGCTATTTTTGGGATTTTTCTCCATTTAAAACTCACGTCAAAAAATTCAAAACTTTAAGGCGTTCGCCGGAACAGAAGATATTTGAGGTACATTTTCTTCCTTTCGCACACGTTTTAGTGATGCCAAAACGCAACTTTCCCGCGCTATTACGATACGATCCGCCAAAAGTGACCGTTTTTCACTCCACCGTACAGAAACACACACACCCACACACGTACGTACGTACGTCCACACACACACACACACAGGATAGAAAAGTAAGACGAAAAAAGATTTTTTAGAGTATTATAATTTATTCGTTTTGTCGCCTTCTTCGAGTTTTCGTTTTCTGACATTATTTGGTCGATACACCTAAATAAAGAATAAAAATAAATACAAATAATAGATACGGATCTCCAAGTCGTTTACGAATATTCGAAGTTCAAGAGTACTCGACGTTTACGAGTACAAACAATTTGAGAGTGCCCGATTACCAAATTCGGGTACCCGAGTGAATCGGGTACCCGCACACCCCTATTATTTATTATAATATTATATAATATTATTACTATAATATAATCCGAACTGGAATGCACTAAATCCAATTTTATAATATTGTTTTATTTGTAATATTTTATAATATTATTGATTATAATATAATCCAAACTAGAATGCATCTTGATCCAAATTCGACAGATCGGCTTGTGGAATAAGAAGATCGAACTGGAATGCACTAGATCCAATTGCATAATATCAAAAATTACAATATAATCCAAACTCGACAGGTAGGCTGATGGAAAAAAGAAGTTCGATCAGAAATGATGGGCTTATCATCAGGTTATTGTTTATGCACTGCATGTAGGTTTCGAAAACCGGCAAACTTCAAACGCGTTTCATTAAAAATGGACTTTTTCGTAATCGGTTACCACGATATCTTAAAATTTCTGCTATGTCTTTCGCACTCATTCGTCACGTGGTACAGCTTTTACTTGGCCTAAACGCCGTGAAGAGTCACGCACGAGCCTCGCCTTCGTCCTGAATTTTTATTTTTCAAATCAAGACGATTCGTCGGGCCAAATTCTCTTTCCTTTCTCTTCGATACTTCCACGTTCTCGATGTAATTAGCGTTTCCGCGCGCACGCGATGAAACCCCGCAGTAGCCAGAGCAGCGGGTAGTAATTGGTAACGATCAGCTATCGTCCAGCAGTCGTCGCACTCACCGGTTTCTCGAGATCAATGTCAAGAACGACTTGGCATCGAGCTAACTGGCTGGCAAAACTGGAAATCAATGCAACGCACGTTTTCTCGAACCGGCATAGCTGTACAGCTTGCATTGGCAATAGCGACGGCTGTTGCGCCTCGATTTGCTTTCAGAGACCTTTCGCCCACGTTTCAATGATTCGCACTAATTATTTGCAAGCGTTTTTACAACCACCGGCCTCGTACTTGTGCGTGCGAGCATCCACGACCACGTTGTTGGAAAGGAATATCTGGAATTATTCGTACGATCATTCCTAACGCGTCTTAAGGGGTTATACCAGTGTGACACTTTCAAAAAATCTATTTTTTGCCTGTTTCGACAGTTTATACTTTCAAGAATATCATTATCATTTATATCAATATCATTTCATCTTGCAAAAATCGATGGTTAAATCTTTAAACGCGTTTTTCGCGAAATGAGATTTTTCAAATTTGCTGAAATTGTAACTAAAAAAGCAATTATACGATTGACTTGAAATTTGAACTGAGTACGCTTGAATATATTTACTCTACAATGACGTAGGATATTTTTGATTGGATGAAAATTGACGATTTGGCATTGAAAAAAACGACCATTTTATAGGCAAGAAAACAGACGTTTTTTTCATAACTATGCCATTTTGTTAGATTTTAATATTTTTCGAAAATCCTACGTCATTGTACAGGAAATACCTTCCAGTTGAACGACGTTTTTTTTCTTTTTCGGTTTCAGCTACTCAATCGGCCGGAATCATGTCAGCAGTGGAGGAACTTTTTTTTGGCGCCTCCGAAGGCAGCTCATAAGTCGCTTGGGTCTCAATATTTTTCTATGAAAAAATTATGTAATATACGTCAATTATAGTCAAATATATTCTTAATTTTCCGAAACATTTAATTGAGTACTTTTCTTCGAAATAATTTCCGAAAATCACTCAAATTTTCAGCGTTCACGCTGGTATAGCCCCTTAAGGGGGGAGATACCCTTAGACGAGGAAAAAATGGGCGATTTTCATAATAAATAAAAAGATTCCTTACTATTTTCGAAACTTAGAGTAAGTTTTATTACTACTGTCGGCTGTTAGATGGTATTTTTTTAGATTAATCTTTGAAAATGGCGGTGGTATTGATAAATACAAATGTTCCTAACGCATCTTAAGGGGGGAGACGCCTTTAGGCGAGGAAAAAATGCCTGATTTTAATTATTTTTTTTTAGAGGAAATATTTATTCTCCTTTTTCGTAACTTACTTTATTACTACTTTTGGCTCTTACATGATACTTTTGTTT
This sequence comes from Ophion obscuratus, assembly GCA_964007375.1. Classification (NCBI taxonomy): domain Eukaryota; kingdom Metazoa; phylum Arthropoda; class Insecta; order Hymenoptera; family Ichneumonidae; genus Ophion; species Ophion obscuratus. The sequence continues at coordinate 34,739,149 of OZ023317.1, read as the reverse complement.
ATTAATCTTTAAATGGCTGTGGTCTTGATAAATGCGAATATTCCTAACGTATCTTGAAAGGGGAGATACCTTTGGGCGAGGAAAAAACGGCTGATTGTCATGGTTTTTTTAGAGGAATAATTTTTTCACCATTTTCGAAATTCAGGGTATGTTTTATCACTACATTTGGCTGTTACATGGTAATTTTTGAAAAATTAATCTTTGAAAGTTGCGCTGGTATGGCACGGTCTTCCAAACGGGTTGCGACGAATGTTGCCAGACGGCGTGACACGTCGCGTCGGCGGGATTAATCTGAAACAAAACCAACGAAGATTTTTCGTTCGTTAACACTCGTACGCAGAATATGAACCAAGAAAAAGTGAGAAATGTTGAAAATCGATTAAATGATGGGCTTTGAAACGAAAAGATTGAACTTTCCGATTTTTTTTAAATTTTCAATAACATTTAGGGTCATGTTTTCGACAATAAGGTTAGAGAGATTAATACCAAATTTTATCAGGATCGATCGTTTAGTTTTTTTTATCTATACGTCACGCCAGTTTAGAAAACCGCGCCATATATCCGTCATTTTTAAAGATTAATTTAAAAAATACCACTAAGAAGTCAAAAGTGGAAATAAACATACCCTAAGTCTCAAAAAAGTGAAGGAATCGTCCGTTTATAAAAGAAATCAAGAAAGTCAGCAATTTTTTTCCTCGCCTAGAGGGACTCCCCCCTTAATTGCTCCTGCGGCTATCACAGGATTTTTTATCCTTTCCCCAGTCTCCGAGCTCTCGACGATAAAATTCTTTTTTTGCATCTCCTCGTTCGACACTTCATGGCTCGTTCATTTGGTTGTACGTTAGCGTTTAATTGCTCAATTTGTGATAATAATAATTGCGTCTCAAGATTGTTGCACGCAGTAAAGAAATTTGATTAGTTCATAGGAGTCTAATGTAATTTATCGCTCGCGATTTCTCACATTTTGTTGTTGTTGTCGTTAAAGGAAAAACGTTTATACCCATCGTTGTGCAACATTACCATATTCGAAAGAGCGTTATTGGCCGATGTCACAACGATACTCGCGAGTCCTTGAAATTACAGGTTTCCATGACATATACACGCGCGCTGGGAAGTTTATCGTTGGTTAATTTAATGCAATTTACACGTTGAACGTCCTGGAACATTTAGTTGTGCGCCCAATGGCCGGGACCGTTGTCCAATCTTACAATTAGACTGCTGTTCGCAGTCCACGAGTTTATCGATAACGAAGGCCGATAAGCGGAAGATTATAAAATACAGACGATTCCGTCTCGTCGCTCGTGGAGTAAGTCCGGGTGCAACGAGGATTCGTTTACGAATATACTTATGCGTCCCTCGAATCGACCTGGTACATTGAATATTTTATTGCGATAACGTTGGCTGCTTTCGAGTCATATCCTCGACCGGACATAACGAGATTGCATTCTCCAGAACCTCTGTAAAATAAACATGATTTTACTACAAGCTTTTATTCAACTTGACTTGGTGTGAGATGCAAAACGGAAAATCGATATTTCACCCACTTGTCGACTACTTAGAGCTCTGAAATTTCGCAAACATGCATCTAGGAGGTGACAATGCATGATTCAACTAAAAATAAAAACTAAAAAAAATAACGACTTTCTGTGAGATGCAAAACGAGAAATCGGTATTTCATCCACTTCCCGACTACTTAGAGCTCTAAAATTCTGCAAACATGCATCTAAGAAGTGACAAGCATGATTCAACTTTAAAAAAAATAAAAAAAACTAATTAATAAATAAAATAACTTGACTTTCTGTGAGATGGAAAACGGAGAATCGATATTTCACCCCTTTCCCGACTACTTAGAGCTCTGAAATTCTGCAAACATGCATCTAAGAGGTGACAATGCATGATACAACTTTTAAAAAATAAGTAAAAAAATTAAATAATTGACAAAATATCTTGACTTTCTGTGAGATGCAAAACGGGAAATCAATATTTCACCCACTTCCCAACTACTTAGAGTTCTGATATTTTCCAAATATGCATCTAAGAGATGACAATGCATGATTCAACTTACATTTTTTTAAATAACGACTTTCTGTGAGCTTTTCTTAATAATGACTTTCTTAGAGCTCTGAATTTTTTCAAACATGCATCTAAGACGTGACAATACATGAAAAGTGCACTAGAACATATGAATTGGCTCTAAGTGCTTTCGGATCGCACAATCGTTAAAAGGGTCCAATAGGTAAAATATGTTAAAAGGTCCGGTCCAATAGGTGATGAGCCAAAATCTTTGATAGACGCCACCTATCACAATTCTCCAGGATTTCTTCTGACAATCAGCAAATTATAACACCGGTTTATTTGGAAGGATTAATCCTTCTTTGCAAAAATTTCAGATCTCTAGTAAAATCAAGTGAAGAATAAAAAGTAGAAAATAATTTATATGGAAATTTTTTTAACACGCTTTTATTTGATGTACTAAAAAGTAAAAAATAATTATTTTACGAAGTCGACTATATGTGACTATAAATAAAAGCTTGGGGCGCTCAAAACTTGGACATTTAATCTTTAATTTACATAAATCCGTTAACATATCAACTGTATTTAATTTACTGTAGAACAACCATAGATTTCGTAAATAAAAATCCTGAAAGTAAGTATAAACGTGTGATAATAATTTCTCTAATTACTATTTTGCCAAATTAAATACGGTTAATGACACTGAATTGATCAAAAAGTTTAGCGCCACAAGCTTTATCTATAGTCACATATAGGTGACTTAGTAAAATAAAAATATTTCCTACTTTTTAGTACATTAAGGGGTAAGGCAACTGTAAATTTTTTTTTATTGGCTTAAAAAATAGTTTAAACCCTCTAGAATAAGAAGACCCCTTAAAATAAGAACTTCTTTTTTTAATTTTTTCCAATAAAAAACTATTCGCAAAACTTTAAACGCGTTTTTCTCGAAACATGGTTTTTCAAAATGGCACGCAGCATAACTCGAACAATTTTCATTTTTTTTACTTGAAATTTTAACCAGATGTGAACATTTACATTATCTTGAGAATGTCGATCGGAATTTTCAAGAACTTTATTTATTGATTTTTTATTAACAAAAAACTTGCCGTTTTTTTCGTCAAAAATCAATTTTTTTTTTCAAACGCACGCCAAATCCACAAAAATTGATACTTTTTAAAATCCGATCGACATTCTCTAGCTATAGCCCTCTAGATTAATGGTTTTTTTTTTGTTCTAGATTCAAAAGTGCACCAGTGGTGCTGCGTGCCGCGGAGCCCTGGAAGCAAAACATGTCCCGGGAAGATAGCTGTGGAACCGCCATTTTGTTTTTTTTTTACTGTAAAAAAATTTTATAATAAAGTTTAATGTATGCCCGATAACACCATTAAAAGTTTTTTTTCAAATACCTTCAATTTCGGGAGCAAAAAATTAGTGAAAAAACCTTTTTTTTTGGGCCGTTACAGTGGCCTTACCCCTTAAATAAAAGCTTGTTCAAAAAAAATTATCCTTGAGCAGCACTTACAAAGGCTATTTTATTTAAAAAAAACTCAACGAATTTATTGCTCGCTGTCCTTTTTCCTCAAAAAAAAACGGTACATCCCAAAAACGAAAGTGGGTAATCGCCGTAAATGAAAAATTACATTGAAGTTTGCATTTTTGGAATAAAATAAAAGTAAATTTGTTTTTAATTGCACAAGTTTTGTGTCAGGCTGCTTGTTGGAAATCGAAAACCTACAACGTTGATGAAACAAAAACATTTTTGAAATAAACCGCAATAAAGAATTCAGCAATAAAAAGCATCGTTCTGGCATTCGGACGAAACAATCTTCAACACTGCGCGATTGGTAAAGTATTGTTCTGTTAAAGGGGGAGATCTCTTTAGACGGCCGAAAATAAGCGAATTGTCAAGATTTATTTGTGTTAAAAGTATTTATTCGACATAATTAAAATGTTATGTACATATTTTCACATTCAAATTTTCGAAATTTGATGTCGTCAATATTTAAAAATGGCGGCTGTAAGACTCTTTCTTCAGAGATGATTGCCGTCTGAGTTGTGCCACGGCGTACAACCTAGCGTCCGATGCATTGTTCTGAAACATCGGAGCTAACAAGTTTCAAATTTCTAAGATCTACCGCTCTATGTGAACCTAAGAAATCGAAAGAAAAGTAAAAATTCGAAAAAGTGTACGCGTTTGAAAAGGTGTTCTATTTTTCATGAAATTTTTACTATAGTATTTATTAGAAGAAGTAGTTTGAAAAAAAACCTAAAGAACTTTAGGTTCACAACGACGGTAATTATCTTATCTGAAAGTATGCAAAATTTCAGACTGATCGACAGAGTCATTTTTGAGCTATCTTGTACAATGTTCACAATAAAGTGGTTTTCGAAAATGCGATTTAATTTTCTAGACTCAACATTTTGTGAGTAAATGATCTACCGATTAATCAGCTGTTTCGAGACCATGAAATAGTCCTTCAGCTTCTTCGTGGACTTCATTTCCAGCCATAAGCTCTTCGTTATGTTAAGTCGGGATATACATTTACAACGATAAAAAAGTCCACTTCTTCTTTTTCTTTTCTTCAAACGATAGATCTATATATGTAGAATATTTTCCCGAAGTTTCAAAGCGAAATTCGAAAAACTTCGCACGTTACAGCCCGTCAACACTATGCCTCACCGCTCGAATTCTGAGCGGGCGTAAACTTCAAACCCCTTTTTCTCACAACTGCATTTTCAAAATTGGCGTGCAGTGTTACTTAAAAACTGTTAAGCCGATTGAATTAAAACTTGATAGAAATATTGATAATATTGCTACCTTCTACATGACGAGGATTGTTTTGAAAAATTATTTAAAAAACGACATTTTTATCCAAAGTTCACTGAAATGTTGCATGAAATGTTGATTTTTTTTCTGTAGAAGCGTCCATTCTCCTAAATTTGAATTTCCTTCATTTTAATTACTGTCGAATAGAAGCTATACATGTTCTACCTGAACATTTGGGAATTTTTTTGTAAATCAAAATTTACGGAAGCTATACTGCACGCCGATTCGCAACTCCGCGGCAACACTCTGCCACAGTTCCGCCACTTTGATGATAAATAAATTAAAAAAAAAATGTTTTGTATACTTAAATATACTCTTAAAATACACCTACAATTTGATAAATGTAGAATAATTTTTTCTAAGTTTAAAAAATCCCTCAAAATTGCTTAATTTTGTCCCGTATAAATGTGTATCCCGCCTTAACTCAATTCTTTCAAATCCAACGATCCTTCATATATACTCCAAAATAAAAGTGGTCGCCCACGCATTTAGTGTCGAGCAATGTTTGAGTACAGAGGCCCATTTTCGCTATGCGTAAGTTCCTTTGAGGTCCTTTCGCTCGCCCTACACGCATGGACCAATGTACTTAAATTTCGTTTTCGTTTTTCGTTTCAACGCTATCACCGGTTCAGAATCCGCGTACGAGAGTAGGGCCTGAACACTGCAATTTCAGATCACCGATAAAGAGAAAAAGAGAGAGGGAGAGAGAGAGAGAGAGAGAGAGAGAGAGAGAGAGAGAGAAACGAGTGGCGAGGAAAAATAAATCGAGATCGCGATTAGAGTCGGGACTGTCCGACTCATTCCGGGTGCATCGCATTTCTATTTATCCTGAGGGTTCTACAAGAGCCCTCTTATCTTCGACTGTGTGCACGTATTTGCAGCCACGCGCAGACACGATGGGAACTTGGGCGAGAGGAAGATGCATATATATATGATCAACTGCAGGAGAGGAGTTCGATTCGCCGAGCCGAAAGGAACCGGTTCCAGCAGGCAGAGAGAGAGAGAGAGAGAGAGAGAGAGAGAGAGAGAGAGACTTCCACCCAAGAGATGGAGCTTTGCGTTCACCAACACAATTATGCGGTACATATATACCCCATTATATCGCATATACGACGATAGCGAGATGTTCGCGGTTCTCCTGATGGTGGAGAGTGTCTGGAGCCTCCTGGAGTGTCTTATAAGGAAGCCGAGCGGTCCGAAACGATAAAATGCCCTCAGAAACAGGTATTCTCGGAACTGTTAAATCTCACCGTCGAGAATTCGAGGGACGCGCGAACAAAATATTAAAACAACGAAAAAAAAATCGATCGAATCCATAGAGAATAAGTTCGATATCTATTAGCTGAGGAGAAGATATGGAATTTATTATTTTCATGCAGAGGCTGCAAGGAATCATCGTTGGTTTAGGTTACGGCAGCCTCCCAAAGTTATTCTATAATCAAGGATGAAAATTCGACAAGGGTGAGAATTCGATAAGGGTGAAAATTCGACAAGGGTGAAAATTCGATAAGGGTGAAAATTCGACAAGGGTGAGAATTCGATAAGGGTGAAAATTCGACAAGGGTGAAATTTCGATTTCAGGGTCTTACACGTAGTTGAAATTATGGAAAATATCGATTTTTGGTTTCCGATCGAATTTCAAAATACAACGTTTTAAAAATATTCTCTAAAATTTTCAAGTCGATCCGTTTAAAATTGAGGGCGTTATGGGCGTTTGTAGGTAGAATCGGCGAACTTGAAACGCGCTTTTCTCAAAATGAATTTTTCAAAATCGGCGACCTCGGTGACGCAAAATCACTGCACCGGTCAAATTCAAATTTTGCAAGCTTCTCTTACATATCACAAAGCAGTGCTTGAACGAAGGACTGCGGCCTTTTTTTGCAAAATCAATATTTTATTAAAGCATTCGTCCAAGCACTAGATCATTTCATGCAAAAACTAAATGCCTTTGGTTTTTAAATTTCAGATGATTTGTTTCCGAGCAGCAGTGACCGTTGTATCGACTACCTGAATCAATACTTTTCAATACAAAAATTGTAAAAGATTCTTAAAATTGTACTCTTTAAGGAGGCTGGAACGCTCCAGTTGAGTCAAATGACGGTTCATGCATTTTTTTTCCACGACCCTCACAAAAATGCATCCGCGGTATAGATTTATTCTGTAGATGCTAATATTTTAAAATATATAATTAAAAGGCAAAATTTTTATATTTTTATATTTTTATTACGTAATTTTATATTTTATTAATATTATATAATATTAATATATAATATTTTTATATTTTATTACGTAACCATTTTTATATTTTTATTACGTAAATAAGAAACATTTTTGTGCTACTACCAACTAGAAAAAGTATAACATTATCGATGATCATTATGAAAAAACTGCGTCAGCGAATGTTTTATACAACTCAGAATGAAATTTTGAGTCATTTATAATTATGCCTATTTATATTGGTAAACATTTACAAGTGGGGCTCCAGCCCGAATCGGCTCCAAAAAAATGTTCACGTGTTCGGGGCTCTTCTGCAGTATGAAAATATGTTTTTCATTATGGGGGACGGGTATTTTATTAAAAAACAAGAAAAATCCGGAAAATATACGATTTTTTAAATACGTTTTAAGTATACTTACTCTAATTTGTTTGTGTGTGTTTGGGTTTGTTTAGGTCAAACCCATGTCATTCGACCCACTTGGTGTCATCAAAACCGTTTCCTCCATGCCTTTAAAAAAGTAAAAAATGCGTTTGGGAGTTGAAATTGTCTTCCCCTGACTTAAATATTATAAACAAAGTGCCCTGAAATACATCGACTCGGTACACAATTTCTAAATCCCTCTTCTAGCTGGAGCCCCGCTTGTAAATATTTACCTTTATATTTATATCACGGGATTATTTATTATTACCATTAATGACTATTAAATGTTGCCGAAGTACGGCAACTTTGCGGAAATTGAGGTTGGCAGCAATGTTCTTCATTCGCCAGCCAACATTCGTAGTCTTCCATCAAGCCTTGATGGTTCAATATTCAATATATATGGTTTACGATGGGCAATTTGGTTTTTTTAATTCAAAATGTTTACAAACATTTAGTTTGCGTCAATCCGTTGTTAGAAATGCTTTATATTGGTGTTAAATAGTAAAAAAAAATACCCGTAACGTGATCGTCTTGCTCATCTAACCGCACGTAAAATTACATACCTTAAACTATTTTCTATCTCAGTTGTTCTGTGGTGGAAAAATTTCAAAAAATTCGTAAACACTCAGTATAGTCTAGACAATAACATATATTTTTTTCAAATTTAATCTTGGACTGTGGCTAACACTCCAACCTCCTTAACGTTAAAAAAAAGAAAACCGCATACTTTTTCCCACAAAAAAATCACGAAAATTCCTCTTTTTTCCGGCCGCATGTTAGGTGTACCCGGTTAAAATTATGATCGAATTCATCATCGTCAATTGACACCTCACGGAAGAGGAACTGTTTGCACAACGTAAACGCCCTCCCGCCTTTCCCTCCCCGTCTCTCTTTCTCCCACGGTTGATAGAAAGCCCGCATAGACCAACGCATTATAATCAATGGAGCGTCGACCTTGATTGACAATTTTATTCTCGGCCTAGATTGCAATAGGGCCATCCTGCTTGGCAATTGCGATGATCTCGTGAACGACACACTGGGACAATACACGTACGTTGCACGTGCACCGTCTACCATCGTCGATTCGATGCACGATGCACTCTGAATATGCACATGTGCGAAAGAGTGTGTCACAGTGTGTCTGTGTAGGCGTATACACCTATGTGCCATCAAGAGCTGCTCTTGGATTTCCCGGCGGACGCGCTTTTTCTCTCCCCTCGGTCACACCTCTAGGCAACCGGGAAACGAGCTATGAAAATTATTGTAATTACGGATCTCGCAAGTGCGTCTAGGCGGAATCGGTAACTCGATTATCGCGCGAAAGCGGTACGACCGTCCTCGTTGTTGTCCACCAACCTCACAACTGGAACACACTTTGTCCAGCTTAAGCGAAAAGTCCAAGAGTGCTTCGTGCACCCAAGGTCAATTTCAGGAAGAATTTTACACCGTTCGTTAAGGGGGAAAATCCCTTTAGACGCCCGAAAATGAGTCATTTTTCAGGCATTTTATTATGGTGATAAAATAATCGCGTGATTTTAAAATTCTGACATTATCTTATTATCACTTTCAAGTGTTACATTTTTTCTTTTTTTGACAAAACAAAATGGTGGCGTTATAAGGTATTCCTTTAGGCGTCTTGTGAAAAACTGCTCATGTTATAGCTTAACGGAGACTTTGTCCTTGAAATTTAGCGGGAGATGTTAGCGGCTCAACATGAGCAGCTAGAAGAAAAGAAGGGATGCCTCTATGGACCAGGCATTGCCGATTAGCGGTAATTATAAACTCATTTGTGTAAACACATTACAAAACTTTAAACGCGTTTTTCTCGAAAACACGTTTTAAAAAATGGCTGACATTCTCCTGACTGCTGTAATTAACATATCGACCTGAAATTTGGAGAGCATACTCAAAAAATATGTCTTCACGGTATGACGGATCGTTTTTTCGATAGATACATTTTTGCATTTATTATTTATCTTTTTACGCGAAAAAAAACGCGAAAATTCGATTTTTTCTTTGATTGCCACCATTTTCTGCAATTTGTACTGAACGAAAAACCCATCCGTCATTCCATGACCAAAGGGTCACAGATTGATAATGTGCTTTGAATTTGTGTTTCAGGATCAACAAAGAGGGGTTGATGTGGGGAGAGATGTGAGCCGTTTACCTTCCGCGATTTGAGGACCTGTTTTCGCGGAGCTGCAACGGCCGCCATTTTGGTTTTTTTTCAAAAAAAATTTTTTTAACGTTCTGTATATCATGAATAACAGCAAGAAAAACACCGCACTCAAAAAGCTTGACTCGTTTCCTTTGAAATAAAATGTAAACACCTGAAATATGGCACTCCAAGGACAAAGTCGCCCTTAAAAAGTTATTGATCGACCTGGCTGACATTTTTGGAGGTTTCTCATTATGACATTATTGGAAGGATATACCTAAATTTTTAAGGTTATCGCGTACATGAATTACTTTTTTGGTGTAAAAATACCGTACGTTTGACTAACTCCACGATTGTTAGGGCGGGATGTGCATTTAGACAGGAAGAAAATAAGCAACATTAAGCGATTTTCCGAAGAAATAATTACTCTACAATTATCAAACTTTAGGTACATTTGAATAGTATATTTAAGGGGCCAGTCCACTTTAGAGCCGCGAAAAAAGGGTATTTTCGCGATTTTTTTTTTTTGAGGCTTTTTTAAAAGACATTAATATAAAAGTTGTTGGGCTTGATAAATAAAATCTTGAGGAACATAAAAAAAAATTAATTCAGTTTTTATTCAATTTTAGATACAAAAACATTAGATTCAGTATGACACCAGCTACAAAATGACCCTCGGATATAAATTTTTATCAAAAAATAAAAAAAATGGCAGATGAAAAACGAAAAAAGTAATTAAAAAAGGCGTTTTTCGCAGTTTTTCGTAAAAATCAAAATTTTAAAACCATCAAGGGTCATCTTGTTGCGAATAATGTTTACAATATGTGGTTCAAATTTCAAAAGAATCGGTTTATTAGTTTTCGAGATACGATTGAGCTACATTTTGAAAACGTTGTTTCGAGAAAAACACGTTTGAAGTTTATACGATGGGTCGGCCGAGCGCGCTATACGCTCAGGTAGACGAAATGAGGTCTTGACGTTCAGGTAAAAAAAATACTTAGAGAGCTCGGATTTTCATAAAATTTTGAAAAAAAAATGAATTTTATTTAGTACCGTAGAAAAAATAGATTTTTTTAGACCGTAGACTTTGGTTTGCAAAAAAGATCAAAATTTTTTCACTTAGAACATGTATAGTTTCTATGTGACGGTAATTAAAATGAAGAAAATGCAAATTTGAGAAAATGTTACGAATTTACAGAAAAAATCAACATTTCACGCAACATTTCTGTAAAGTGTGGATTAAAAAAGTCGTTTTTTTCCAATGTTTCAAAAACAATTTTCATCAAGTAGAATGTACCATATTATCAATATTTCTGCCAAGTTTCAAAATCGGCTTAATAGTTTTTGAGTCCTGCATGCCAATTTCGATAATGCAGTTTTGAGAAAAACGCGTTTGAAGTTCACTCCCGCTCCGAATCCGAGCGATGAGACACAGCGTTGACGGGCTGTAACGTTTGAAGTTTTTCGAATTTCGCTTTGAAACTTTGGGAAAATATTTTACATATATAGTTCTATCGTTTAAAGAAGAAAAAAAAGAAATCAATTTTTTCATCGTTGTAAATGTATATCTCGCCTTAAGGGGCTACATGTACCTAGAGGCCCGAAAATAATGGCCAAATACCGATTTTTTTGTTGATGAAAAAACGCTGATGAAAAAGAAACGCATTTTTTAAGACAAAGGTACATATATGGAGAACCTTTGGAAAAAAAAATCACCGCAAAATACAGAAAAACAACAGAAGCATGGCCGCTTGGAGATGATACTGTTTTCAAAGTCGGTGGACGTGATATTTCGAGAACCGCTTGATGGATTCTTTCAAAATTTACAGGAAGTACGATTAGAAATATTTAAAGGTTGTTGACGATCGCACCCTTTTAAAATCTACCTTCATTTTTCCATAGTTACGTAAAAATGACGACTTTTTTCATAGATTTTGTATGCTCGAGATTTAATTCGTCGCCACATTGTTAAAAAAAATTAGGTAAAAAATTGACGATCGTCAACGACTCGTATTTGCTGTTAACTTAAATAACCCGTTTGGTGCTTACATTTCAGATCAACCGTTTAAGCTGGAGGGTGTCCACCGACAAACTTCGCGAGAAAAATTTCATCATCTGCCAGCGGCCATGTTTTTGTTGTTTTTCTGTACTTTTTGGTGATTTTTCAAAGGCTCTCAAGATATGTACTTTCGTGATTAAAAAAATGCGTTCCTTTTTCACTAACTGTTTCCTAGAATTTTCTTTCGGAATTTGGCAATTTTCTCGGGCATCTAGGTAGATGTAGCCCCTTAATTACCATTCACTAGAGTAAATTAAAGTTCGTTAATTACCATTTGCTACTATTTACTAGAATAAATTAAAGTTCATTAATCACCATTTACTACCATTTACTAGGGAATAGACATATTACAAGTGAAGACGTCTAGGGACCTCATTGCCCCGAGGCGGAAGTACCGCGCGCGCCCACAATCTCGACGTTATACCTGAATGCAAAATACGCATGCTTTCACGTGTATCTCCATGAGTTAGTGGGTATAGATATACCAAACGTACGAAGCTAACAGGTTAATCGGTATGCGATATAAAATGGAAAGTGACGTAAGTTCAGTAAGCTGCGAATGAATATTTAAGGGAGATCCTCCTCTCTGATGCATGTGAATCTATTTCCCTCTTTCTCTCTCTTTCTTCCTCTCTCTCCAGCTACACGTGTGTCATATCGTGATTTAGCGATTATATCATCAATATTTATACCAATATTCTATCTTCATTCATGATTTCCACCGCCAGTATTCAGTTATCAGTATAACTTTGTTATAATTCTGTCCCTAATTATAGGCATATATTTATCATTGTGTGGTAGTTAATTTTATTATTTTAATCATCAACTTTATTATTAAAACGCTGATTGGTATTTTTTTCATTACTACTACGTTCTGGTTTTCTACCGGTTTTGTATAATTGTTTGAAGTTGTTGAATGATGTTTGGGTTGGTGTTTTAAGTGCCCTGAGGTTTTACGAAGGCACGAAAAATCTATTTCTCTCTCTCTCTCTCGGTCTCTTTGCCTCTCTCACTCGCTAATGGCGTAGGCAACGATTGTTTGACAATTTATTCTTCGCGATAAGTGCCCAAAGTTGATTCCCTATTTCAATGTGTTGAACTTCTATTGCTCGTTTGTATCTCAAGGAATTCTCCTCGTCAATTAATTGTCCGGCGGAATCGACAAATTCAAAAGGTCAATTCGATGACAACAGTGAAGACTTCCATTTATCTTGGCGTAGAAATTTTCCGTGTTGTTAATGTCCACGTCTTTCAATAGAGCCACCTCGACCATTTCTCAAGGATTCATCATGGACTTGTAATATTATCGATAGTGACATATTTCCTCGCAGTCAAAGCATTCGTGATTTCAGCTGACGATGTTTATGAATGTCCAAACTCTCGCTTTCGATGCCATTCTTTTAAGTCCGATTTAAACAACAATCAACATCAAATTTCACTATACAAACACGTTTTTCCATCCAAGATCACACATTAGTATGATAATGTAAAAGGCAAATTGATTGTCGAAGCTTGAAGCTGCAGCATGAGGCGAGAACATTCCTTTCCATTTTTTCTTTCATAAACGAGTATTTAAAAAATACAAGTCTGGGTTGCCTCTATTGTAATTATGAGAGCCTACAAAATATGCCTCGTTTGTTTGATTTATTTCGACTGTCGATCAATCAATAGGGGGATCAATAATTTGAATAATTAATCGATAAGTGGAATTCTATCGATATAACGAACGTATTCAAAATTGTTATTTGTTCCTGGACAGTCGAAAATGTTCGGTCCACACGTGTAGGAATAATTTCGGAATAATTTCGGTCCCAATGGAGCAGTGTAGAAGAGAATCGTGGGCGATCAATCAAAGGAAAGGATATCGAACCAACGAGGAAATTAATCGGACACAATGAAATTCACGAAAGATACACTTACGCAGCTGTCATACATATGGTTCATATCGACATATCGCGAAATGATATCACTCACTGATTCACGCATTAACGAATTCACCGTCAGGCTTTATTTATAATTACGAAGATGGCTCGAAGCGGCGTTCAGCAAAGTCGATTGCACCTGCGATTAAATTAATGTATGCTAATAACGCTAGTAGGATGTTTTCATTCTGCTGTTGAGCCTCACGAGCTGCAAGGGAAACATGAATTTTTGCACAGCATCGTAACGTCGAATTGCCGAAGATTTCTTTCGTGCAAAGTGATCGAATATAAAACGATAATCGATCGATCACGTCCCAAATTGTTTCTCCGAAACCGTGATGTTATGATCTTGAAGTTCATCCATCCAAAATTCAGTTGGTTTAACAAAATTGTATCTTTAAATACGTTCAACTTGATTTTTGATTGGCGTAACAAATCAGTATAGTTGGGCAGTAACCAAAGATACATTTCAACTGCTTATTTAGCATGTCTGACCAACTGTTAAAACAACAAAATTTCGAGACAACAAAATGCACTTTGCACATTCAACGATTCTTTTTTCTCAGTGTATTCTCATTAGTGATTTACTAGCACAATTTGCAAAAAAAAAGGTTTTTAATTATAAAGATGAAGAAAAAAGCATCGTCGCATCCAACGATGAAAATTTCAACTTTCAACGCAACGAAGTTGTCCTCTTCGTTTCCCCGTTGCATTATAATTACCATCCAGGAATCCTCAAAAAAAAAATTCCGCCATTTCCGGAGCACAAAACGTGCCAAAAAAATGTGGGCTATTAAAAAACTAGTTTTTATCATTTCACAACAATACAAAATTCAGTATCGTCAAATGTGGTTACTTTTGAACAGGTTTTGGAAGTTATTTGAAGGTAACTTTTTTTTAACATCCTAAATTTCAACTTTTGGCGCTCCAATAGAACAATGTGTCCTTTGGCTATCAAATGTATAAGAAAGACAAGCCCCCCCCCCTCCCCACAATTTTATATATTTTTTAAGCGTGTCAGAGTAACCTCGAGTGTGGGGTTTCTTTGACAAGGCATTGAAATGCAACTTATGTCAAATATTAAAGTTTAATTTGATATCATTTTGATAAAAAAAAATCATATTTTATGTATTATACATGGAATTAAATGGAAAACAACGATGTTTTACAATGAAATTGTCATCTTTATTAAGGGGGTATGTATGCCTCTCTGGAAACTTCAATAAATCGTTTTTTTGCATATTGTTATAGTGCGAACATTCAAGAATATTTTAGAACCAACCGGACCCTGAAATTCTAAAAATTGACGACGTTACATCTATTTTAGTGGAGCATTGTGTAAAATTAAAGATGATTCGCGTGTAACGAAAGCGGACATCGCAGCATAAGAACACCCAAAGAAAGGGCCAAACTGCCCGCAGATTGCATCAATTAGGCGTGCAACACGATCTCGATGATGAGGAAGGACACTTATATGGTGCCGGAATCACTGACTCGCGATAAAACGACAATATTTCACAAGATCGTGTAAAATATGTACCAAAACTTTGAACGCGATTATCTCGAAACTACATATCTTGACGTGGCGGAATTGACATCTTGAATAACTTTCACACTATTGACTGGAATTTGCACAGTTAGCGTTCAAAAAGTAGTCATTATCGGTTCACGATTGCATTTTTCAATTGGATGAATCATTTGTTAATAACAATTACTTCAGCATGCATGAGAAAAATGAGATTTTCTTTGGAGAAGCTGTCATTTTTCGTATTTTTCGAAATTTCTGAAAGTCGATCGTGAACCCATAGCCAGTTGGATATATTTGAAGAATTTGTTTTTTGTTTCCTTTTCGGATTACATTTGAGCCTTGTAGAAATCCCGCCGTTTCGGCCCTCGCCGCTGGAGGAATGCAGCCCCAACTGCAGCACCACGAACACTTTGAAAGATTTTCTTTCGAAAAAATTACATTGTTGCCACAGGCATGCGTACAATATATTGGGAAAAAATTAATTCATTCCAACCGATTGTGTTACTAGAAAAAAATTCATCATTCTGACCCTTTGAATTAGGCTTCCAGATAGGGATACCCTGTGATGAAAACATTTTACATGAAAGCACCAAGTACCTAGGGTACTATTATAGGCACTTAATCAATCTTATACTTATCATTGAGATCAAAATCCACGTGAGCAACAATACAATCAACTTTACCATCATTGTAATAAACTTTAACGACAAATTTAAACACATTTAAACCATATTTTGGCGCTCTGTTAAAGTAGCCCCAAAAACTATCAAAGTTACCCTTAATCACACTTTAGGCCGGAATTACGGTATCGTTTGGAACCGAGAATTGTCCTGACATCAAAGATCAATCACGTGGCTTTCGATCAGGGAGGTCCGCCGCAGAATCACCGTGTGCGGTGAGTAATTTTGTAATGTCATATTTTATAGAAACAAGTGCGCGCTCACGTTGCCCCGCGGTAAAACGAAGTGGTCTGATATGCCGAGGAGCGAAAGCGACAAAACGACTAACGGTAGCTCTCGGTGAGCTCGTTACGCTCGTTAATCGAGGAGCTGCGCATCTCCATGGAACTATATTCGCGAGCCTACACCGAAGTGAGAATAAGAAAGACCTATCACGCATTAAGAATCCGTGAATAGCTTATTGTGATGACGAATACTCGGGCCTTAAGGGCCCGACTAATATGACGGGTAAAAAAACGATTTGTTGCATTTTTTTAGAGTGTACGAATTCAAGAATATGTGCAAACAATTCAAGTCGAAATATTGAAAATTGACCAAGTTACAGACGATTTAGTGAGAGCAAGTAGCACAACGATTTACGTAAATCTAACTAAAACTTTCAAGCGCGTTTTTTTTGAAATTTCCTTTTTTAAGCCTGGCCGGAATTACATTGGGTGTACAAATTAATTCGGTCCGTTTTTTTGCTTGAAATACGCACTTATTTGAATGATAAAATGAATTAATACATTAATTAAAATATTGTCCATCGCAAGTCACTACTTTTCCCCATCTTTCTGGTAATTTATGAATTCCGTCGCGGAAGAAGCGTTCATCTTTTGAAGCCAAGAATGAATCGAGGCAATTTTTGATACCCTGTTGTGACGTGAAGCGTATTCCAGTCAAAGCGTTCTGCATCGATCGAAACAAATGGTAGTCGGAAGGGGCAAGGTCTGGGCTATAAGGCGGGTGAGCCAGAATTTCCCACCCGCTATTTTCCAAATAGTTTTTAACCACAATAGCAACGTGAGGCCGAGCGTTGTCATGTTGAAAGATTATGGACTCGTGTCTGGTCGCATATTCTGGACGTTTTTCGGCTATGGCACGCTTTAAACGGATCAATTGTTGCCTGTAGAAGTCTCCCGTGATGGTCCAACAAGCATTCGGCGGGCTTCAGCTGCACTTTTCTTCCAATTGAAACAGAAAATCAACACTTCCCGCGAATGGTGCTTATTTGGGACGAAATTCGACATTTTCACCGCAGTAAAAAATAGACTTGATGCGCAAAACTCAAAGGTCTGTAAACGATATTTGGTTAAGAGATGTTGATACTTCGCGATGTTGATACAGCAAAAATCAGCTGTTCAACCATTTATAGCGCCTAGAGCCATATTTTGAAAACGGACCGAACTAAGTTGTACACCTAATAACTCTAGCGATAATTGTACGATTTTCAATTTTATCGTTGTACGTCGCCGTTTTTTTTTAATTTCGTATTTTTTAAGCCCCCGAATATGAGTAAAAATTTCCCCAAAATTGAACTTTCATTCGACACCCACAATGCGATTTTTTTTTCGAAAATGGCTACCTACAACGAGAACTACATTTATATAGATTATAAAACTTTTTTATTTTAATTTTACAGACCAACCATTGTCATTATCGATCCGGCCGTTGGACCACATTTTTTTATACAGAGGCTCTATTATACGTCAATAACATTTCCGTAAATGAAAATTTATTATAAATGAGATTAATGTATGCTTAATAACATACCTTTTTTCAAATCCTAAATAAATAATGTAAGATAAAAAAATCGGAAAAACGACCTTTTCGGTCCGTCACAGTGGTCGCCAAAGCGGCCCTGAAAAGTTCAGCAAGTCGTTGATGGATGTGGTTACAATTCCTCTGCTTCGAGTAAGAATGACGACGACTAATTTTTTGTCTTTTAAATTCTTCAAAAGTCGTTTTGTTCCAATATTTTTCGTATATATCTTTGGGGCTGGGTTGACATTCCAAACTTTGAACGCTCTAAACTCCGAAAGAATACTACCCCGAAAAATCAAAACTCCGAAAGAATTTTACACGAAAGACCAAAACTCCGAAAATCTGAACACCGTCAAAATAATTCGGCTATGGAAGTTTTTAAAGTTTCGTAATTTTCAATAAATCGACGAATTATTTCAAGAATTTCTTATTATTAAGAAGTGATTTAACGTCAATTTTTGAAATTTGTCTAGACAATGTTATACGTTCTACATCATTTACACTCAATCGTGTAGACTTTCGCTGGCGTGACCTTGACGAAACTTGTAATTTCGGAACATTAAGGGGTTAGGCCACTCTAGAGGCCGAAAAAATAGGCTTTTTGGGGATTTTTTTTCAGTAAAACTACAAAATAAATCGAGATTACAAAAAAGGGCGTTTATCGTACATATCAGTGACTATATACAATAATTTTTTTTAAGCGAACAATTTTAAAATGGCGGCTGTGCAGCGTTTTTGCGATGACGTCTTCGTTTTTCCAGGGTCCACGGTCGGACAAACGGCTCCTGTAATTTGTGAATCATAATGAGCCAATGAAATTTTTTCGATTATATATAATAACTGCTATAGAAGTACGTAGGATTTTTTTCGATATATTGATTTTTGGCCAAATGGCGCAATTCTAAAGTGGAAAGTGAAAAATTTGCCTAAAAAATCGTCAGATAATTCTTAATAACAAATGAACTATGCAATATAGAAAAAAAAATCCTACGTACTTCCATAAACAATGTTCTTTTCCAGATATATTCGACATTTCAAGTGAACCGGTTGAAAATTGTCTGAATTATGCTTCCGGCCAACTTAAAAAATGCAGTTTTGACATAAACGCTGCACAGCCGCGATTTTTAAATTAATCGCCTCAAAAAAATTATTGTGTACAGTCACTGATATGTATGATGAACCCCTTTTTTGTAATCACGATTTATTTTGTAGTTTTCCTGAAAAAAAAAATCCCCACAAAGCCTATTTTTTCGGCCTCTAGAGTGGCCTGAGGCCTAAAAATTAGGAATTTCAAACCGTCTGAGCATTTAAAGTTCGGAATGTCAACCCAGCCCCCGTGTCAAGATCATGCCATCAAAAGTCTACACGGTTGACTGTGAAATGATATAGAACGTATAACATTGCCTAGACAAATTTCAAAATTGACGTAAAATCACTAGAAAAAAAAATCTTGCAATAATTCGTCGATTTATTGAAAATTTTGAAACTTTTAAAACTTCCATAGCTGAATTATTTTGACGGTGTTCAGAATTTCGGAGTTTTGGTCTTTCGTATAAAATTCTTTCGGAGTTTTGATCTTTCGGGGTACTATTCTTTCGGAGTTTTGAGCATTCTGATAATTCAAAGTTCGGAATTTCAACCCCGCCCCATCGTGAATTTCGGAACATTAAAATTAGGAATTTTAAGGAGGTTGGAGCGTTAGCCACAATCCAAGGTTAAATTTAATCAAAAATACATGTTATTGTTTAGACTATACTGAGTCCTTACGAATTTTTAGAACTTTTTTCACCACCAAACACCAGAGATAAAAAATAGTTTAATGTATGTAATTTAACGTGCGGTTAGATGGGCAAGACTTTCACACTAGAGGTTATGTCATTTTTTTGTTATTTAGCACCAAGATCAACCATTTGTAATAACGGATTAACGCAAACTGAACCGTTGTAAACATTTAGAAAAAAAAATCCTCATCTTGCCCATCGTAAACCATGGGCCAATAATCTCGTGACATAAATATGAATAGGCATAATTATAAATTACTCAAAATTTCATTGTGAATTGTATAAAACATTCGTTGTCGTAGTTTTGTTTTTCACAATAATCATCGATAATATTATACTTTTTCAAGTTGGTAGTAACACAAAAGTTTTTCTACTTTACGTAATGAAAGTATTAAAATGCATAATTTTGCCCTTTAATTATATATTTTAAAAAATTCGCATATACAGAATAAATCTGAACCTCGTATGCATTTTTTTGAGGTTCATTGAAAAATAAAATGAATAAACCGTCATTTGACTCAACTGAATCGCTCCAACCTCCTTAAACCGTCGGAGCATTCAAAGTTCGGAATTTCAACCCAGCCCCATATCTTTCTATATTGAACGTCCCTTTGTATGCCCTCGGGAACTTTTACCTTTCTATCCCTTTTACTTTTACCGCACACCTGTCAAAAGCATGGTCCGTCTGGTGAATCGCCTTCGAGCTACGACCAGAAGTGCATCGATAAAAAAAATGTTCCCTGGGACAACCTCCACGCACCCTCGCGTCAGTGTCTCAGTATTGCGCAGGGAGCCAATTCGAAATGCCTGCTCCCAAAAAGATTCGAGCATGCGTACATCAGTCCCAATGGATCAAGCTCGTTTGCGATTTTTTGGACGCGCCCAATCTGTCGAATCTCACCTTACCGCAACGAGCACTCGTTGTTCGGCGATAAAACCAAGCGTGTCGGCGTTTACGGGAGCTCGAGTTACGTCGACGGACGTGCGAGTGCAGGGACGCTACGATAAATTCAAGCCCCGTGAAAAATAATATTTTAACCGTGCACGAGCGTGGCATAACCAGTACTACACTTGGCTCCCTTCGCCTTCGTATTTTCTCCGGTGAAGCATTTCACGCGAAACTATTTTCCTGCAACTTCGCAGGCCGGTTTGTCCAAATTGCAAAATAGTGAGTTCTCCCTTAACTCGCAATAATTGAGGATTATTGTCCGCGGAAATTGCAAATGAGAGTTGTTGCTCGACTTGGTCTTGCTCCATGTGGCTTTTACACCCCAACATCATCGTTTCCTCGTTAAGGGGCTACATCTACCTAGAGGCCCGAAAAAAATGGCCAAATTCCAATGTTTTACCTGAGAAACGGCTGGTGAAAAAGAAACGCATTTTTCTTAAGGGGTTACCCCCACTTGCAATTTTGAAAAAATCGATTTTGTTTTATTGCATTTTTTTGAAGTATAAGTATCTGAGAATATGTCCTGAAAATTTCAAGTCGATCCGAACAAAATTGACTGAGATATGAGCGTTGAAAGAGAAGAATCCGTTGTGTAAACGACCGGAAATTGAAACTTTAAACGCGTTTTTCTCAAAATGGCATTTCTGAAGTCGGTGACCAAGATTACTCGAACACTAATGAACTGATCTTCTTGAAATTTTGCAGGCTTATTTAATACATCAAAATGTAGTCTTTAATCGTTCGATTTTTTTTTTTTCGAAAAAAAAATGGCCGCTTTATAGCCAAAAAACGGCCGTTTTTTTTCGTTACAATCGAACCATTAACTTTGACTGTCCGCCATTTTGTGAAAAATGAATATTTTTTAAAATGCTTCGATTAAAGACTAGGTTATACTTATATTTGACTAAATCCATACGCATTTTTTTTTCAGATGATCCACTTCGCCGCAATGTTGGTCACCGCAAACCGTGTATATAAAAACATTATTTCATTGACGGCCATTTGCCACTAAACAATGTAATATTTTTCAATAAAAAAATTACTGAAAGTTCTTCAAGATGTGTTCTTTAAGATGGTATATTGATCGATTAAAAAAGTTTTGTAGTTTTCTTTTTAAAAAATTCATGAAAAAGGCCTTTTTTGCGCTACAAAGTAACGCGTTAACACAAAGGTACATATTTTGAGAGCCTTCAAAGAATCTACAGATATTACACAAAGTACAACTATTTCATGGCATTGAAAATGTAATCAGACTTTTCGGGTAATAAAAGAACAGGTGCATGTAAATAATATGAGTTGGTTTTTATTATTTTCCAAAATATATTTATACATTGAGGTATATAATGGGTTTGTTTGGGTTTGTTTGAACAATAATTGTTATATCATTTTGGCAATATAAGTAATATGAGTTGTAATATAATTTTTAAATTAATAACAAGATTAGAATTGGGTGAGGAGAGGGCATTTTTCAGCCGATTACAGGCATTCAGCATGTCGCAGCTCCTCCCACTCTACTACAACAAAGTGGCAGGGGAGTGGGGGTAGCGTTAGTTTCGTGTGACATGCGGCTAGCTCAGACCCCTATACCCAGCCTACCTCAACAAACGTATAGTTTTAAAAGAACTTCCAATGCTAAAAATCATCAAAAATTAAAAGAAAACCAGCAAAAACATGGCCACTGGCAGATGATGACATTTTTTTGGCGCCGTTTCCGTGGACACTCTCCAGCTTAAATCGTATATCTCAAATCTATAAACCAAACGGGTTATTCGAGTTAACAATAAATACGAGTCGTTGACGATCATCGATTCTTTAAATTATTTTTGTTAACAACGTGGCGGCGAATTGGAACTCGAGCATACCAAATTGACGAAAAAAGTCGTCACTTTTACGTTACTATTAAAAAATGAAAATCGATGCCAAAAAAGTGAGAATGTCAACGATCTTTGAATGTTTCTCATCGTATCGCCTGTAAATTTGGAAACAATCCATGACGTGGTTCTCGAGATATCATGTCCACCGACATTGAAAACAGTGTTTCGAGAAAAACGCGTCTCAGGAGTTATGTGGATTTCGAAGCCAAAAAAGCATATTTTCTTTTTTCAATATATTATTTCTTAAATATAATATTTCAACAGTATTTTTTTTAATTTCGTTAAAAATTTGGGAAATTCAGGCAGTGGGACCTGGTTTCCGAAGACCCCTAAATAACGTGTCCTCGTGGTGGTCAGGATAACTCATGATAGCTTTATATGAATTAAAAAACCATTTTTTTTCTGTTAGTAGATAAGTAAGGTAAATGTCCCAATTATTGAACTGGTCCCAATTATTGAACACTATCTTGTATTTTTATTATTTCTCATTCACCTGCATGCATTTACTTATTTATCAAAATTTCATTACATATATGGAACTTTTAGCTATCCAAATGTTACCTTACTTGTGCAAAAAAAGCTCTAATTAATAGAGATAAAAATTATTTAATTAGCAACGGTGACCCGATTTGACGGCTCGTGGTAACTGCTTATCGTTTTTGCTAAGACGCGCCGCTTCATGCGTAAGGACATAAAAAATTCAAAAACTGTCGCATCTCAAAAAGTAAAGGCGTTTTAGATTCCTCAGAAAATTTCTTATAAATAACAATTTAAAAAGAAATTAATTAATTATTTGTTAAAAAATACAGTGTTCGATCATTTGGACATAGAAAATGCAGTGTCCCAATTATTGAACACTCGAATTCGCCAAGATGGCGTCATTAAACCCATCAAAACATCGTGACAGTTATCGTGTAAATCGGATTTATTCAACCAAAAACTGTAAGTTTTTGTTTGAATAAATCCGTTGAATAAATCCGAATGAAAATTTTGTTTGTTAATAACTCTAGGATCGTCGAATATATTTTTTATTTGTATTTTCGTGCAATACACATAAAAAGAAAAGTAAAAAGAGAATATAACCCAAATGTAACCTAAAAATACGAATGTAATGTTCAATATTTTTTGCTCTCCGATTTTTCAGGGAGCCCAGCTGCGACAAAATCAAACAAAAACGGAACATAAAAACAAGGAAGCTGAAAAGAAAAATACAATAAAGTTCGAGTTGAAAAGCAAAAATAAACCAAATGCGAATGAACCAAAAACCTGTCAAAAGAGACTAAATATATATTTTTGTATTTTTACATGATTAATAAAAGATTATTTAAGTGTTTGATTTTGCTTTTATTTCCTAATATTGTACCCAAAATAATATTTTCAGAACGGAAAAAGAATTCTCGACAGTGTTCAATAACTGGGACATGCCTGTTCAATATTAGGGACATACGCACTTCCAGTGTTCAATAATTGTGACATTTGGATGCTTCACATTGTTATTCTTTTTTTTCATTTGAAATCACTTTAAAATAATTTAAAGGATGATTTTTTTGAAAGTAAAAATATCAAAGTATCATTTTCAACATGAAAGCGATGGTTTTTTCTTGATTTTATATTTTTTTCTCACTGAATTCCATCCCCCAGATCCTTAGCTGTTCAATAATTGGGACATTTACCTTATAGCTCGTGATTGAACGAAGGATTTTTAAAAAATTGAAATTTGAATTTTTGGCAGTGTTGTATGCAAAATGGTTCAATTTTTGGTACAATTTACACTACGTATAGGCTTGTAAAATTGTTATCGAAAAAAAAACTTTCGTTCAATCACTAGTCAATGCTATTTCGAAGAAGTGTGCAAAATGTCAATAAATTCGGTGCATTCGTTTTTTAGAAATCGTGTCCACCGACTTCAAAAATAGCGTTTTGGGAAAAATGCGATATACCTGCGTCACTCCCTGCCGGTCTTTCCCCGCGGTGGCAATTCCCAAAGGCTGTCTCTCCTAGACATTTACTCCGATTGATTTTAAACTTTGGGAGAATATTCTAGACATTGTAATATTGGATAATAAATTTAAAAAAAATGGATTTTTTGATATTTTCAAACGCACGTAAGCCCTTAAAGTTTGAAGTATGCTGCTGCTACCGCTCGCCCGGCACACGCTTAGAAGCTTTAACTCATTCAATTTTAGGAATATTTTCATGAAAATTTCAGCGAATATAGCTAAAACCTGATACTACCGGATAAAAATATTTTTGAAAAATGCCATTTTTTGACCCACCTAGGTAGATGTAGCCCGTTAATCTTACAAACAAGACGCGAGTTTGTGATTGGTACAGCAAAATATAACAGCACAAATCACCCCTGTACTTTCCTTCTTCGGCTCCTCGAAACTGCAGACACCTTAATCGTTTCCACGAAATCCCATTGCCCTCGCGAGCTGGGATGAAGGATTTTATATATCTTCCCATGAGCCTCCTCTGCCCTCTCGCTCTCTGCTTCTCCTCCTCATTGATCTCCCTCGCTGCACGGCACTTTATGGCATGTATACTGGCATCGAATATCCTCGCGCGGGATACACCCAAGACATGATTTACGGACTTCCGAAGACGGTCAGGTAAGAGACGCGAAAGCAAGAAGAATAATAATATAAAAAGAGAATGCAAACCGCGATTGTTAATCGTCCAACGTTTTATCGCCAACAGAAGAGGGTTCGGGAAATTTGTATTATATTTAGCGAAGATTACGCGTTTAGTCATCATCATCGAACGTCAATATTCAACTTTGCAACGCGGCGCCTTTTCTCTTTTTTTGGCCACCGAGAGATTGTAGATCTCCGATAAGGATCCTGAGAAAACATTTGAGTGACTTTTGTAGATCGATACCATCGACCAAAAAAGTGGGCAACTGAAAGAAAGAAAAAAATCATTCTCATTGCATACCAACGATGAAAAATTCAACATCGTCATATGTTCATTGTCATCGTTATCGTCATCGTCATTGATGCAGGCGTCAGGATTTTCTCTTAGGGAACTATTGCCACGGGTGCCTTAAAAAAAACAAACAATTTAAATATCTTATCGCGATGGAGATCGATGGATTGACGTTTGTACGGATATACACCTGTGTGCATCTTCTTGTCGTATAATGCGGTCGCCACAGGTTGAATATGTGCCAGCAGAATACGAGCGCTGTCGAGAACCTTCAGCTCATGAGGTCATCCGTGAATGGAAATTTATCGAAAGGTTATATATATATATATGTGTGTGTGTGTGTGTGTGTGTGTGTGTGTGTGTGTGTGTGTGTGTGTATAATATATATATATTGTATATATACTGTGTGTGTGTGTCACTTGAATTCGTGGATCGTGTAATTGAAATATTAATTTTCAAAAAACCTGGCGACGAGACGCGGATATGCAACAAGCAGCAGTAGTAACCGCGAAAGACGTTTTTCAAACAGTCGTCAGTCCAAACATTGTATTTACCACATTTATAAATGTTTTTCAATACAAAAATTGTAAAAGATACTTCAAACCATACTCTATAATAAAAATTAATAAAAAAAAAAAACAATTTAAAATCTGCACACGTTTTGCCAGAAAAAAATCCTCATTTTCCAGCCTCGAGCTAGGTGTAACCCGTTAAATAAATCTTTAAGTAAAAATTAGCAGTGTTCAAAAGCACGAACAATGTTGGAGGTAAACAGTGAACTTATACATTACAATGAACTGAATGCTTACTTTTGAGAAATAGTGCACGAATGAGGGAGTTTTTTTTGCAAATTGGGTTTCAAGTAGCTTTACAATTGGCCGTTTTTACATTCGATACCAATGACATCATTTTTGGTAACAAAAAAAAACCGAAATGTCGTTCGAATTTTATTAGTGGCGATTGAATTCAATACATAAGAATAAAAATTGAAAACCTGCACAAGTTTTCCCAGAAAAATTCACAAAAATTAAATTCGATAGATCTTCGCCTTGGGAAATTGATAAAAAAATCCACGAAATTGATCAGCGCTGAAAATAATTGTGTCATGGATTTTGTTAATTCAATAAATAAAAGTCACTTCAACAACGATCAAATTTCTAGGAACCGAGAGACTTTTTTCATGACTTGCCGAATTCTTTTTTTTGTTCGCTGATACGTCCGATTGCATTAGCGGCATCGAAGAATCATTCCTCCTGTGCCATAAAATCCGTCGATTCGTGTTTCGATCGCGATTCCTCCGGATCTCTGGCCGGCCTCAACATTCTTCACGAACTCAGCTGATATACAGGGTGTTAGGAAGGTCGATGCAAAGCTTTAAGGGGGTGATAGGTCAGCTCGTTATCAACATATCTAGCCTAGGTTACCTTGGTCCAAAATCTAAAGATTTCGAGTTATCATGGTGAGTATGATTTTTGGAAAATGTTCCAAAATTGGGTACCAACTCGTTCACCTCCTATGTTCATGCCATTTTTTTACATAGCATTAACATACGAGGAATTTTTCTTTTTTGACAAGTTTTCAATTTTACAACATGTCCCATTTAGTTAGTTGTGTGGATACAGATGATTGTATTGCTGATACAAATAAGTTTTCAGTTACCAATTATTGTCTGTTTGAACATTATGAGCGAGTTAGTACCTAATTTTGGGAAATTTTCAAAAAATCATACAACGATAACTCGAAATCCTTAGACATTGGACTAAGGTAAGCTAGGTTAGATATGTTCCTAATAAGGTGACCCATCACCCCCTTAAGGCTTTGCATCGACCTTGCTAACGCCCTGTATATACAGGATGAGGCACATAAAGTGTTGAGTTTATATATTTATATAGTTTGAGTGCCTCAGCACTCAAACTATTGATTGTATCCGAAAATGTTCCAGACAAAAGTTTCAGTGTCCGAGAAGGCCGTCATACTGGACCACCCTATTTTTTTATCGGTGGAGGCGCTGACGCTACGTCAAGGTCAAGTCCACTTTTTTTTTAATAGAATGGTACATTTTTTAACCATCTTGTGGAGCACCTCAAGCCGCATAAAATACATCAGGGGGTCAAAGTCGTTCAAAGTCATTCAAGGTCAGTATCGATGATACAAATCTAAATATCTCGAATCACTACCAAATGTTTGGTAGCGATCCGACATATTTAGATTTGTATTTCATTTTAATAGGTGACCTTGAATGACCTTGAACGACTTTGACCGCCTAATGTTTTTTATGCAGCTTGAGGTGCTCCACAAGATGGTGGAAAAAAAATGTATCATTCCATTTAAAAAAGTGGAGTTGACCTTAACGTAGCTTCAGCGCCTCCACCGATAAAAAATAGGGTAGTCCAGTATGAGGGCCTACACTGAAACTTTTGTCTGAAACATTTTTGGATATGATCAATAGTTTGAGTGCTATTGCTCTGTAACACTTTATGTGACTCACCCTGTATATATATATATATATATATATATATATATATATATATATATATATACCATTCAACGTGACCACCCCAAATATCTCCGTTGTCTTTAGAGTGACGAAAAAAAAGTCGGGAGGTAATTCGATTGATTTCAAAGGGCTGATACAGTGGTGAAAAATTCATTTTCGTCAAGGTCATAGTTTTTGCGTTCTCCAGGTCATCAATGGTTTTTCGTATGGGAACATGTTGTTTTTTTTATTAAGACGTTGTAGCTGATATTCAGACGAATCCAACGACCTATGATATCATTACCTTGAAATGATTTATCACCAAAATATTTTGGGTTCGTTTGGGTTCGTTTTCGTCACTAAAAGCAACAGAGAGGGTGTTCACGTTAAATGGTCCACGCTGTATATGTATATATCAGCTGAATTCGTGAATTGTGTAATTGAAATATTAATTTCGCAAAAACCTGGCACCTTCGTCGAAGATCATACAAACGCTGCTGGAGAATGGAGAAACACTGTGTTGGTTGGAAGGACGAAAAGAAATAACGAAAGGATCAACGTGTACATAAACATCCTCGCGAGGTCACCAATCAATCCGCTCTGCAAATATATACAGCTAAACTTTGCTTTCGAAAAGTCCATTTACGACAAAGCGATTACGTTGAACAAATACCGAAGAATATCCAAAACGCATGTACATCAACCGTACGACTGGTAGATTGCCTCCACCGCGGAAACGAAGCACCAAAGGATAATGAAAAAAAAAGTAAAAAAAATTATTATCTCGAAGAATACCGCGAGGTTTTTTGTTCCCCAATTACGTTCTCTTCTTCCTGAGCTGTGAGGGAGAATAATCACCTCGCGAAATCACTCGAGCGAAGTTTGACCCGCGAATCTTTCATACGAGCCTCTAATGATGATAAGAATTTAAAAAAAAAAAAATTTCCGCATACTCGAAACTTGCTCACGCGTGACAATCCCCTAGCGAAATTGCCTAGGCGCGGGAAATAATTCAATTTACAATTTTCGAGGTACTCGCCGCGTATTCATAAGACTGGAATATTTCACACCGCCGTTTTTTTTTTTTCGTTCTTCTTTTTCTTCGCGTCCACGGAATAATTGGAGCCGCGTGCACACGATACACGCGTATCGGCGTGCCGCAGGAGCACAATGGAGATCAGTGTACGATTTCTCTAGCACGATACTGCCGTATTTTTTTTTCCTTTTTTTTGCGGTAATATTAACGGAATGGTATTAACCCGGAGGGCGCCCTCTCGGATGTTGGCAAAAGAGGCGGGTGGGAGCCGCGAGCTGGAGTTGGAAGGACGGGATGAAGAGAGGAAGAGAGCCGCATGTATATAAAGGAGAGATCCCGGAGGCCGGGGGGCCCAGTACCGTTCGAAGATGCAAACCGATGGGATGCTGCGTGGGACGGGGGCCATGGGAAAATTTCACGTACTCGCTATTGCCACCCTCATTCTCGCGTACATCGGCGAGAATGCCCGTGAGTAGCGGATTTGAAAAAAAAAAAGAAGCAAAAAACGAAAAAGAAATTAACGCAATAAAACTGGGGAGGAGTGCAGGAATTATAAATAATAAATAAAGACAAAAAATTAATTAAATTGATCCGAAGCCTTTGGTAATTTCGAGTCGTGACGAAAAAGGCCCCAAGTGCAAAGGGAAGTTCGGCTGGACAGGAATATTCGCAGTGTTGTGCATCGTGAAAAATTTCGTGATCGCGGCGATAGTCAATTGATCGATTTTTCAATCGACAACCGAGTGGCAGAGCTCGCGTCATTTTTGAACGAACTTGCGTCAGGAGCGCTTATTTATTTGACAGAGACCAAAAATTTGTACGCGAATGTATAATTTTATTTGCCATACTCTGTTTACATTCGAATTACAATTTTTGGATTTTTTATACAAAACACATGTATTCCTGTTGGATTTACATTCGATTTGGAATTTTTGGGAATTTTTTTGCAATACCTTTATGTTCTTGGTGGATTTCGGGTAGAATAAAAACGCGGGGTTTTTATACTTTTCGCGTATAATTTTATTCCGTGGGATAAATTAGTTTTGGTTTGATTAGTGTAATTAAAGTAATTTGATTTAATTAATTGGCTCGTTTAATCGTTCATTTTTATTGCGTGGGGTAAATTAGTTTTGGCTTCGAGAGTTCGCGAGCGTAAATTAGAGGAAAAAAAAACAGTAGGAATAATCGTTTTAATCGCTTGTTGATTCGCAGATGCACTCCCACTGCAGGTGCTGCCAAACATCCCTGGTTACATAGCCGTTTACATAAGGCACGGGGATCAACCGCTCGACGAAATAAATCCAGCGTTGGCAGAGGCTTTTCACGAAAAACAGACTCTCGAGGTAGAATAAAATGTCGATCGGGTTATCGACGGAAACGACCAAGTTTTATCGTCTGAATGTAACGCATGTTTTTTTATTAAGGTATTCTTTTCACGAACGAGGATATTGAAATTGACTGATTTTCTCCTATGATGGAGCAGAAATATATTCCAGTATATTGGTGAAATTTTAAGCCAAGTTACCGAATTTTTGACGAAAAATTACGACTCTAAAAATCGCCTCATTTACACGACACTCTATGACGATGACACGCTGGTCACATTTCTATCTAATAATTTATACACTAAATAACTCTAGATGCTTGATATAAACTGCTCACGCGGGTAAAAAAATCGAAATGTTCAGTAGCGACAAAAAGGGCGTCACCGAATGTTTAACGGAAATATTAATAATGAAATTTAGAAAAATATGATTGGCAGAAGAATTTTTATAGCTGCGAGAAAATGTAAGCATGTCTAAATCTACTAAATTTGTACGAAAAATTTTATTCCGGTTTATTGTTGGGTATAATAATTGATTGTGACTTATTTTTACTAAGCGCCACTGTAATTTAACAATGAGTCAGAAGAGTCCTCCTTATGCCCCCACAAAATACGGCCCTCCGCGAAAGGAATACCTTAAGGAGGTTGGAGCGGTCCAGTTGAGTCAAATGACGGTTCATGATTTTTTTTTCAATGAATCTCAAAAAAATTCTAGTGCTTTCAATGAACTTGAAAAAATATAGATTTATGTTCGCGGTGCTATTTTTTCATAAAATATATCATTAAAGAGTATTATACATTTTTATTTTTTTTCTATTATTATACATTTATATTTATTTTTTTATTGTAAATTTTATTTTAAAAAAATTATACATTTATATATTATACATTTTTATATATATATTTTTTATTACGTAAATAAGCAATACTTTTGTGTTACTACGAACTTGAAAAAGTATAACATTATCGATGATTATTATTAAAAAACTGCGTCAGCGAATGTTTCATACAACTTAGAATTAAATTTTGAGTGATTCATAATTCTGCCTATTTATATTTATGTCACCAGATTATTTATGATTGCCATTAATTAATATTGAGTGTTGCCAAAATACGGCAACATCACGGGCATTGAGGTTGGCAACTTTTCATTCGCCGGCCAAGATTCGTAATCTTTCATCCAAACCTTGACGGCTCAATATTGAGCATATATGGTTTACGATAAGCAAGATGGGGGATTTTTTTTCTAAATGTTTATAAAGATTCAGTTTGCATTAATCCGTTATTAGAAATGGTTTATCTTAGTGCCAAATGGGCAAAAAATTACATCACGTAGTGTGAACGTCTTGTCCATGTAACCGGACGTAAAACTACATACATTGAACTGTTTTTTATCTCTCGTATTGTGTGGTGAAAAAAAATCGAAAAATTCGTATAGCCTCAGTATAGTCTAGACCATAACATATATTTTTTTTTTCAAATATAATCTTGGATTGTGGCTAACCCTTCAACCTCCTTAACCTTAAAAAAATCGGACATACACTTTAAACATTTCTTAATATGTCTGCGTAATAAAAAATCAGAAAGTATAAAATTGAAATATTGTAAAAAATTATTGAAAACTTTCAATTTTAGGCAAGTGAGCATTTTATTTCAATTTCGTCCGGGTCAAAATGACTCAATGTGTCACGAAAGAGCCCACGAATTTTCGTAACTTTGGACTCAAGCAATCCAACGTTTCTGTCGGAATAAAATCCAGGGCAACAAAAAATTATGGATTTTACTAAAAGTAAAGAAACAAAGAAATGGAACGAATTTTCATTGCCTTCCAACGATTGGACACCATGGAACTTCCACCCTAAGTGAAAACTGGTTCGATTTTTTGCAAATTCTACCATGACTCCTCCAAAATATATCATCATATTTTAATCAACAAAGGATTGCAGTGCATTTTGCCAGATACTCCGCAATCCATACCTCGATTTCGAAGACACCTCGAAATACGCGTATTTTTTTTCAACCCAGTATATTCCAAAAAAAACTCGAATCAATTGTACCAATGCTGTATTGGATGGACTAGACACAAAAAAATCGTTACTGATCGTCTCGATCGATGTTCGTAAGCAGAACAGTCCGCGGGAACGTTTCGGTGACTCGCCCGATGATTTGGTGAAAGATTTGGACAATCGTTCGTCTTACGAGGAGACGGAAGAGGAGGACGATGGCGAGTTGAACGACACGCGAAGAAAGGGAACGATTTATTTGATCGGCGTGAGACAATCGAGCGACGGTGAATCGAAGCAGAGCAACGATGAATTGGGGCCAAAAATCGCATTGCCCTTCGAAGTTTTGGAGCGCGAGGCGATCGAGGCGAACTCGGCGGATGGCGATGATCCTGAAAAATCCAAGGATACCTGGATCGGGGGACTCGGAAAGCAGAGCATTGCGAGAAAGCCAATAGGCCTCTCGAAAGAGGCGGTTATCAAGGTGAGCGAGATAACCGTGAATTTCTTCTCGTTACACAGCACGTTGATGTACCATCGTAGAACTCGACCAAGCGTTAAACCCTCGTACACTTTGTCTTCTTTTTTCTTTCATTACGCGCCCTCCTTCATTTTTTGAAGCGAAACGTATCGCGTTAAATATAATGTGGGAAGGCATAATGAGCGGTAAAATTGTGTAATTGGTTGCGAGTCTGTTGGCGCAGGTGGGCAATGAGGTTCGCGATAATTATCAGTGGGGAAAAAAAGCAATTGCGATAATTGGAAATTTATGAGAATTTTTTTTCGTCTCTTTCCTTTTATTTTCCTTTCTTTCGCGATTTCACTATACGGCTTATAAAATTTGTGTTTTCGAGGCTACTCGACGCTAATCTTTTGAGTTGGTGTTGAACTTTGCATCGGTGATATTAATTTTTTTCCAAAGAAAATTTAATTTCCATTCCTTATTTCTACGTTAGTGACGTTAGCCAAAAAAAAAATGCGCAGATTTGAGTTGCGAATCTTTAACAGAGTTTGGTGTTGAACTGCATCATTAACATTCATTTTTTTTCGAAGAAAATTAATTATTCATCTCGAGTTTCTTTGTTATTGTCATTGTTTAAAACAAAATTTGCAGATTTGGGTTGTGAATGTCTAACAAGGCTCGGTGTTGAATTTTACATCATTGAAATTAATGTTTGTCCGAAGAAAATTCATTTTTCATTCCTCATTTCTTTGTTATCGTCATTATAAAAATAAAAAAATTCACCGATTTTGGTTATGAATCTCTAAAATATCTTTCGGCGTTGAACTTTGCATCATTGAAATGATTTTTTCCAAAGAAAATTCACTTCTCATTCCTTATTTCTTTGTTAATGTCGTTATTCAAAAAAATGTTTTTCTAATATGTTCGGGCGTTGAACCTTGCATCACTGAAATTCATTTTTTCCAAAGAAAACTTGTTTCCCTTTCTTATTTCTTTGTTAGTGTCATTATCCAACAAAAAAAAATCGCAGGCTTGGGTTGCGAATCTATAACAGAGTTCGGTGTTGAACTTTGCATCATTAAAATTCATTTTTTCCAAAGAAAATTAATTTTTCAATCCTTATTTCTTTGTTGTCGTCATTATTGAGAAAAAAGTCTGCGGATTTGGGTTGTGAATATCTAGCAAGGTTCAGTGTTGAATTTTGCATCATTAAAATTCATTTTTCTAAAGAAAATTCATTTTTTCTAAAGAAAATTCATTTTGTCTAAAGAAAATTCATTTTTTCTAGAGAAAATTCATTTTTCATTCCTTATTTTAGTCAGTGTCATTACCAAAAAAAAGAGAAAAATCCGCAGATTTTGGTTGCGCATCTCTAACAGAGTTCGGTGTTGAATTTTACACCATAGAAATTAATTTTTGTCCAAAGAAAATTCATTTTTCATTCCTCATTTCTTTGTTGTCGTTATTATAAAAATAAAAAAATTAACCGATTTTGGTTATGAATCTCTAACATGTTTCGGCGTTGAACTTTGCATCATTGAAATGATTTTTTCCAAAGAAAATTCACTTCTCATTCCTTATTTCTTTGTTAATGTCGTTATTCAAAAAAATGTTTTTCTAATATGTTCGGGCGTTGAACCTTGCAGCATTGAAATTCATGTTTTCCAAAGAAAACTTATTTTTCATTCCTTATTTCTTTGTTAGTGTCATTATCCAACAAAAAAACCGCAGGCTTTGGTTGCAAATCTTTAACAGTGTTCAGTGTTGAACTTTGCATAATTAAAATTCATTTTTCATTCCTGATTTCTTTGTTATCGTCATTATCGAAAAAAAGTCTGCAGATTTGGGTTGTGAATATCTAGCAAGGTTCAGTGTTGAATTTTGCATCATTAAAATTCATTTTTTATAAATAAAATTCATTTCGTCCAAAGAAAATTCATTTTTTCTAGAGAAAGTTCATTTTTCATTCCTTATTTTAGTTAGTGTCATTACCAAACAAAAATTCCGCAGATTTGTTGCGAATCTCTGACAGCGCTCGGTGTTGAACTTTGGATCATTAAAATTAATTTTTGTCCAAAGAAAATTCATTTTTCATTCCTTATTTCTTTGTTATCATTATTATTAAAAAAAAAAAATTCACTGACTTTGGTTGTGAATCTCTGACGCGTTTCGGCATTGAACTTTGCATCATTGAAATTCATTTTTATTTTTTTTACAAATTCATTTTTCAATACCTACTTTTTTAAATTATCATTATAAAAAAAATCCGCAGATTTTGGTTGTAAATCTCTAATAAGGATTAAAAAAAAGTTCGATCGATTCTCGTAATCCGATGGCGTCAGAAAATAAATTAGGCGACTGAAGAAGCAATTTCATTGCATTCCAACGATGCAAACTGCATTCTTAAATTCACCCCCCCCCCCCCCCCCTCTTAATTTTTAGCAGCGCACCGACACTTGAGTGTCGCGAGGACCAAATTTTGTGTGCAGGAAATTTTACGAGATTCGATCACCGAGCGTAAGTCCATCCCAATTTAAGTACCGATAAATTTCTCGATCTTTTGCCGCAGGCTAGTGGACTTCCGCTCGACGTTAAGGATCTCGAGAAGCTCGCAGCCGAGGTGGAGAGGGAGGAAACGCGTCCGAACGATCTTTACGATTCGGCGGACGCCGAAGATCACTACGTCTCGTCGTCACGTCGTTCGTTCAAAAAGATCTCGACAGGCGAAGAGGCAGCGAAAGAAATGATAAACGTCGGGGGAATTGTCGAGCGTTTGGACGACAGGAGATTACGACCGATCGAGGATCCCAAAGAATATCGTTCGAACAGATCGAGGACCAGCGAAAAAATGTTGAGGCCGGTCAGAGATCCGGAGGAATCGCGATCGAAAGACGAATCGACGGACTTTATGGTACAGGAGGAATGATTCTTCGATGCCGCTAACGCAATCGGACATATCAGCGAACAAAAAAAAATCGAAAAGTAACGGAAAAAAAAGAATCTCTCGGGTCTTAAAAACGTTAGGAACGACATAGTTACTTGTAAATGATTTTTTTTATTCATTGTAAATTAAAAACTAAGCACGAGTACTGCGATAAATTTGATCGTTGTTGAAGTGACTTTTATTTATTGAATTAACAAAATCCATCACACAATTATTTCCAGCGCTGATCAATTTTGTGGATTTTTTATCATTTGTCCGAGACGGAAAATCTATCGAATTGAGATCAATAATCCTGCTTCGCTTAACGGGTTACACCCACCTCGTAGCTGGAAAAATCGGAATTTTTATGATTTTTTCTGGGAAAACGTGTGCAGCTTTTCAATTTTTTTTATATATATTAAAGAATATTTATAAATGTGATACAATGGTTTGTGCAGACCGCTGTTTGAAAAAACGTCTTTCGCGGTGACCACTGCTGCTCGGAAACAAATCATCCGAAATAAAAAAATCGAGCGAATTTAGTATTTCCAAAAAATAATCTAGTGCTTTAACGAAGGATTAAAAAAAATTGAATTCTTTTTAATAAATGAAATAAAAAAATAAAAATGAATTTTTTATTGGGTGATAAAAGAGTTTCGTTGACAAAAATAAAATTATGCACCGAAAAAAAAACTCTACGTTCAAGCACTGCTTTTTGATATGTCAAATTTAAACTTGATCGATGCAGTGATTTTTGAGATATCGTGATCACCGACTTTGAAAAAGTAATTTTGAGAAAAACGCGTTCGAAGTTCGCCAGTTCGCGGAATTTACTTATGAACGTCCGTAACATCCTGAATTTTGAACGGACCGACTTCAAGTTTTCAGGGCACATTTATGAAATGTTATATTTTGAGAATCCCCAGAAAACAAAAAATTGTCCAACCAGGTGTGAGGCCTTAGAATTTCATCGTTTACTGGTATTTTCTTTCAGTAGCGAATATCGTAAGAAAAGATGGAAATTGCGGTGTCCGATTCAATTAAGGGAGCCCATTTTCGACCGTTTTCTTTGGGATTTTTTTTAACGAAAGGAATAAAATTCACGGTCAAAAGAGCTCTTACGCTTTACTAGATATATATTGAAGTATATAAAAAAAATTATATGTCAAAAGAATACAAAATGGCGGCGCACGAATCACTATAACACACTGAAAACAAAAATTCGTTCATCCATCGAAAATTCAGTTGGTTTAGCAACATTGTATCTTTAAATACGTTGAACTTGATTTTTGATTGGCATAACAAAACAGTATAGTTGGGCATAACCAAAGATACATTTAAACTATCTGCTTATTTAGCATGTCTGAGCAACTGTTAAAACAACAAAATTTCGAGACAAAAAATGCATTTTGCACATTCAACGATTCTTTTTTCTCAGTGCACTACTGGTTTCCAGCCAACCATCTCCAAAAATCCACCATCCATAATAGTGTTTCCAAAAAACGATTTTTCGAAAATTTTACAGTTCTGTCCTCCCCAAAAATTGATTTGTTGATAATCGGTCAGATTGCGTTGAAATTTATTTGGATTTCTTTAGAACGCAACGAGAATTCATTCTAAACCTTGATTCGCAACGAGTTTATTTATTAATTCATTTATTTCTTTAATTTTATTATCATCCAAAATCTTTTTCCGACAATCGAAATTGTGGATCTCCAATAATGATGTCAAAGCGCAGTTGAGTTATTTTCGGAGTTCGAAAGAGCCTAAAAAAAATTGGCAAATCCAAAACAATCGTCATTAAATTTCAATTACGGAAACTTCAACTGATTGTTGGGTTTAAGGATTTACATCACTGTAAACGTCTAAAATTGAATGATTTGTCGCGATTTTTTTATTGGTGGAAGGACAAGTAAGAGGATAATAATCCTCCAGGGTTAAAAGTTGCAATTTTAAAACCCCTTGTCTCCCAATCTAAAAAGTCGACTGTTCTGAAATTTCACTCAAACATGTATAATATGAACAAGGCCTGGTTAAAATTGGATCAAAATTTATAGAAATCGCGCGCGAGAGAGCGCGCGCTCGTTCTACCTTAAGGTAGTTCTGTAGGTACACGCAGCCCCGGATCTACGATTTTTCCAAGCCGGAGCAAAAACTTGACATTGGCGCCCCTCCCCTCCAGCATTTGAGATTAAGAGGGGACATCTCTTTAGACGCCCGAAAATAAGTCATTTTTCATGATTTAAAAAAAAATGTGATAAGATAATCGCATCATTTTAAAATTTTTACATTATCTTATTACAACTTTCAAGTGGTAAAACTTTTTTTTCGTTTTCGAAAAAAAAAAAAAAAAAAAAAAAAAATAGCGGCGTTATAAGGTATTCCTTTAGGGGTCTTTTGAGAAACTGCTCATGGTATAGCTCAAAAAGTTATCGATCGATCTGGCTGAAATTTTGGACGGTCTCTCAGTCTAACATTATCGGAAGGATATACCGATAAAAATATAAAAAGGTATAAAATTGAAAATTAAGTAGGCTTTGTAATCAAATGTTCATATTTTTTAACATTTTCTCGACAATTTTTACCCCGAAAAAGTAATTTATTCACGCGATAACCTTGAAGCTTCAGGTATGTCCTTCCAATAGTCTTATAGTGAGAAATCTGGCAAAATATCAGCCAGATCGATCAATAACTTGTTGAGCTGTAACACGAGCAGTTTTTCAAAAGACGCCTAAAGGAATACCTCGTCAAAGTTCGTCTCCTAGGCAGTTTTATATT
Organism: Ophion obscuratus; assembly: GCA_964007375.1. Lineage (NCBI taxonomy): Eukaryota > Metazoa > Arthropoda > Insecta > Hymenoptera > Ichneumonidae > Ophion > Ophion obscuratus. Next base: position 34,700,986 of record OZ023317.1, on the reverse strand, counting down.
CGATAGCTAGGATCACGACGCCATTGAAACTCACCAATGCGCCCTGGATGTTAGGCGCTTTAGTGAAACAAGTTTTTTCAAACACGAGAATTTGGCGCCCCCTTAAATTGCCGCCCGGGGCAGGTACCCCGGTTTGCCCCCCCCCCCCCACCCCCCTTAGATCCGGGGCTGGGTACACGTACGAGCCAAAAGTTTCGGTCGAAGCGTATAGTAACATCCAATGCCTATACCAGGGGGCTGACACTGGGATAACTTCTCTTAAGAGGGAATGATACCTCATCGCGGTCGGTATGGTAGAACAATTATAGATTCCCAAAAATATCGAAAACGGCTCTTCAGATCCCGTCGAAACTTTGCCAAACGACGTCAAATAGATAGACGAACAGCTGTCTTCCCCTCAAATTTTCTGAATTTGAGAAAAAAAACTAGATTTGCTTATGATAAGCCAATCTACATTTTTTTTCTCAAATTCAGAAAATTTGAGGGGAAGACAGCTGTTCGTCTATCCATTTGACGTCATTTGGCAAAGTTTCGACGGGATCTGAAGAGCCGTTTTCGAGATTTTTGGGAATCTATAATTGTTCTACCATACCGACCGCGATGAGGTATCATTCCCTCTTAACAGTAACGTGTCCCCGTATTGTCGCCACGTAACTAACCCACCATGCGGCGCTAGTAGTCACCCGCATGACCCCCACTCCGCAAAGCACCTCTCCGTATTATTTCGTCATCTTTTTCGTCGCGTGAACCAAGTGAATATTTCTTTTCGTTTTCTCGATCTGTCATTGTTCTCGAATAAAAAAAATCGCAGTGTTGTAAAATCGTAATTATTTTATCACAAAGTGATAAAATAATAAACAATTGTAGTGTAGCGATAAAATAAAAAACAATTTTTGTGGTTTTTGTGCTCATATTTGAAAATGCCTGCGTGCGTGGTTCTGGGCTGCACGTCAGGTTATCAATCAAACAAGGAAAAATCGCATTTTTTCAATGTACCAAAATACGTACAATATTACGTATTGATGCGGATGCAGCAATATTCTGCACGTCTCAACGCAGAACAAAAAAAAGCAATCTCGACAAGAAAAAAATCGCAAAACATTGTACAACGTGACTAATTCATTATTTGAAAAATAATAATGTTATCTGTTTATTTCGTTCAATAAATATTTGTATAACACATGATATTGCAACAAGTGTTTCCCTTAGTATATACACATATACTTTTAAATTCTATTCTAAACAATGAATTATCCAGACGCGTCGAATGCAAATTATGCAGACGCTGCGCGACTGGAGTGGGGTCATGGGGGTGACTACTAGCGCCGCATGGTGGCTCAGTTTACGTGGCGACAATAACGGGACACGGTAGATCCAGCAGTGCCAGGGAGCTGGCCTATACGATGCTGTTGGTTGTACATTTTTGACAGAGCTTGTACCCTGTATATGTCCCACCCATTCGCACCTCGTGCATAGATAGGTCTCATACTCGTATAGAGAGCGGCGCTGTAATCGTGGCACCAGCGCCATTTTCCTGCAGTCACAGCGTTCAGCTTCCTACGATCCGTCTTTCGCGAAATACTTTATATAAATAAAAAAAAAAGCGTGAAAATGTCAACCCAAATGCGATACAAAGGAAAGATTACAAGAAAAATAGCGTTTGCTGAAAGACTGAAACCTGTGGCAGCCATGTGTCAAGCAAATGCGGCTAAACGCGACGAGAATAACCATAACCTCAACGCAGCCATAATCAGGAACAAAAATTTGCTGTCGAAGGACGTCGAATCGTGGATTTACAACATCTTGCCGACAGTTTAAATTGTATTCGCTGTAAGAAAGACATATACACGCATAAATACATGCATAAATTGAACAAATTAAATTTGTTTGCAGAATAAATTTATTTCACATCCATCTCAGAATTACTAGAACTAGGGGAAAAAAACACGCTTCGAGTTCCCAGACCACGCGCCGATCAGCTGGCTGCAGCGTACACTGTTGCCATTCCGTTACAGATGGTCGGGCCCGCGTTCGGTGTGGAATAAAATAACCACTTTTCACAAGTCGATATCTCCGAAACTAAACGGTCAAAGTTTGTCATTTTTTTAAAATCGATCCCACAATAGTATTGCGTACACGTGTGTTTTTAAGGGCGGGGTAAAGTGTTTAATTTTTTTTTTAATTTTTTAAATGAATGCATAATATATCAAGAATATTGTGTTAAAATTTCAAGTCGATCGGAGTAAAATTGACGAAGTTATGAGTATTTGAGCGTCTATCGCTCCATGCCGGGTTTTATACCTGGGCGGCAGCTGCGCGGCGCGCTATTGTATTTTTCGACCCCGAATGTATATTCGGGGCATGGTGTATATTAGTATACACATTAGTCTGTACATCAGTTGACCGCTGTATGCCGTGCTGAGCAGTAGCAAGTCACAATGAAAGTAAAGAAGAAAGAGTTTTGCGTAGACAAACGCAAAAAGATGCTCTCGATCATCTTGATGGAAGCCTTTTGCTCTACGGACCTGGCATCGACGACTTTGAGTGAGCATAAGAAAATTATCGAGTTTTATTTTGAATTTCTAAAAATTCAAAGATAATTGAAAAATCTGAAAAAATTCAAACGTATTCAGAAAAATGAACGAATCACGAAAAAAAATTGGGTTGCGAGGAAATTTGTTGACTAATTTTTTTTTTTTCATCATTTTGTTAATAACATTTTGGAATTATTATTATGCAAAATGAATCTTTTGAGTACCTTTAAGATGCATGCATTTTCTCAGATTTTTATGCAATCGAGAAGTGTTCTCAAACTTATGTGCAATGAGCGCTAAGCGACCAAACTCTTCTGCGTTTTTCAAACCGTTTTTCTGAGACTTGTCATATTTGAAGTCCGTGTGCACGATAACTCAAAATCTACTGGACCAATCGCTTTGAAATTTTGCACAGTACTTCTTCACATAATTGACCAGGTATTGTCGAGAGCTTTTTTGTTTTTTTTAATAATTATTAATTTTTCAACAACAAATTAGCCGATTTTTTTTAGCGAAAATCGGGTTTTTGGCTCCCAAGTGCTACGAAAAATCGAAAAATCGAAAAAAAAAAAATCCTCGAGAAACATCTCCTTTAATAAATGCATTTTGATTTTTTTGTTTCAGATGATTCTGTTGCGAGTTATGGTGCACACCGCAAACCAACTTTTTTTCGAGGCGCCTCCGGGGTTTAATTTTCACTCGCTCAATTTTGAATATTTTGCAATGCAAATTTAAGAGAATGTTGTTCAAATGTTACTTTATTATATGTAAATTTTTCAATAAACGAACACTATTCGTTACGCCAAAAAAAAATCTTAAAAACATGCCTTTTTTTTGCCGAATTAACTTTACCCCGCCCTTAAAAGGATTTCATTTGGGCAAAACGAAAAGTATTAGGCAGTGTAGTGGCATCGTTTAGCTTTAGATTGGCATTTTTTATTTTCAAAAATATTCATTAACATTGCTCCTGTAGGTAGCCTCCAGGAAGTCCCCGAAAAAAGTGTCCGGCGGTGAGCAAAGTATCTCCGGTTTGGATTATCTAAAATGAAAAAAACCAAAAAGATTCTTTTAGGGGATAGATGAATCCAGGTATTGATGGAAGGAATAGTCGAAATTTTAATTTTTGACAAAATGGTGGCGGCGGAAAGAAACAATTTCGATTTTCGACCAATTTTTTTCGTTAAATCGGTGAAAAAAAATAGATGTAATTATCGGAAATCTTATTCCTTCGATCAATACCTGAAGAATATATCTGACAAGGTTGTGTTAAAATTGCAGACCGATCGGTTGAGCCGTTTTTGAGAAATCGTGCTCACCGACTTTGAAAACACCGTTTTGAGAAAAACGCGTTTGAAGTTTCAACAATCGCTTTGTAGCGCTCCGAGCGTCCTTACAAATGTGTGTGTATTTCCGGGAATATTCGCGGGATCGATTTGAAATTTTCAGGGAATATACTCTCATATTTGTACATTACGAAAATGCAATTAAAAAAATCGATTTTTTGACATTTCCAACTGCGAGTTACCCGTCCAGGGGAGGGAAGGGGTTTGCACTTTTGACAAATCGATTTTTTTGTCTTTTCTTATAGTTAAACATTTCAAGAATATAATCCCAAAATGTCAAGTCAATCAGAGCAAAACTCTCGAAGTTATTGACTATTCAGTCCCGCTCCTCTAACACTGTAGCTCCGACTTCTCTAAACTTCAAAAGCGTTTTCTCTCGAAACCACTTTTTCAAAATCCGTGTTCACTGCCGTTTGACAACTACATGACCGATTTATTTCAAACTTGATACACACTTTCTACATATAAAATACCTCCGCCCAACGGTTAGTTTGAGATTTTTTTACATTGAGGGGCTTTTCCACCCCCAAAATGGCGGAATTTTTCGTGAAAAATAGCACTTTTCACTTTACATGACCACCAAAAATTTAGAAATGAAAAAAAAGTTATCGAAGCCCGTTGGGGGAAGGATTTGATGATACTTTGACTAAATTTTAATGATACTTGATTTCAGATAATTTCCAGCTGAGATACAGCGGTATCTCAGCCGGCTTGTTTGTGGATATTTTCGCGTACAAATTTCACGAAATGTTCTTGAAACGACCCTCAACAATGCACAAAAGTTTTCAATAAATTTACTCTATCCATATAGATAAAAAAAAAAAAAAATCGCAAAAAAGTGTTTTTTTTTTCACGCTGAAACGCCTACTCTCCCCTTAAACGAGATGTTTCTCGAGGTAACCACGAGAGGATTTTTTTCCGATTTTTCAAATTTTCATAGCTCTTGGGAGCCAAAAAACCGATTTTCGCTCAAACAAAATCGGCTAATTTGTTGTTGTAAAATTAATAATTATTAAAAAAAAACAAAAAAGCTCCCGACTATACCTGGTGAATTATATGAAGAAGTACTGTGCAAAATTTCAAAACGATTGGTCCAGTAGATTTTGAGTTATGGCGTACACGGACATCGAACATGACAATTAAGAGGGAATGACACCTTATCGCGGTCGGTATGGTAGAACAATTATAGATTCCCAAAAATCTCTGAAACGGCTCTTCAGATCCCGTCGAAACTTTGCCAAACGTCGTCAAATACATAGACGAATATCTGTCAACCCCTCAAATTTTCTGAATTTGAGAAAAAAAATGTAGATTGGCTTATCATAAGCCAATTTAGTTTTTTTTTCTCAAATTCGGAAAACTTGAAGGGCAAACAGGTATTCGTCTATCTATTTGACGTCGTTTGGCAAAGTTTCGACGGGATCTGAAGAGCCGTTTCAGAGATTTTTGGGAATCTATAATTGTTCTACCATACCGACCGCGATAAAGTGTCATTCCCTCTTAAGTTTCAGAACGAAACGCTTAAAAGTTTTGCACACTGAACAATTCAAAATAAAACTCGATAATTTTCTTATACTCACACAGAGTCGTCGATGCCAGGTCTGTAGAGCAAAAAGCTTCCATCAACATGACCTAGGTCATCTTTTTGCATTTGTCTACGCAAAACTCTTCCTTCTTTACTGTCGTGCGACGCTTGCTCCTCTGCTCTACTAATTGGCAAGTCGTCAACGCCTGGTGCAACGGACGCTCAAATACTCATAACTTTGTCAATTTTGCTCCGATCGACTTGACATTTTTACACAATATTCTTGAGCTATTATGCATCCATTTTTTTTTTTTTAATAATGCAAACAAAACATTTCAATACCTTACCGCCCCCCCTTAAAAAAGGGCACCGATCTATGAATCGCTGTGAATTCCCAGTCAGCGCTGTCCTGCTCTCACGGTGTAATCGTCGTCGCCGCGTTTGAGAACGAGTGTGGCCGGAAGTACGGAAACGGCGGAAGTGAGTGTGGTCGATCCGGTACGTATCGGATTTAGGCGCATGTACGTGTCGTCATCGAGACTGACGGAAAAGCGTTCTCTGCTCTCCTGATTGAATCTCTCGCTCGACACGACGAAAGCTCTTCCACCCAGGGTGCACAGGTACGCTGGCATTTTTTTGTCCACGTTCGGTATGTAAATCTCGTTGATAGGACTGCACTGAAATTTTCGTCCGCTCAATCGCGAGCTATCGAAAACTTTTGGCCTCTCGAAACTCAACGACGAGTCGTTTTTCGTACCATTTTCACTTCGACTGTGTCCGAATTCCAAAATCTTCCCACCCTGTGCAGGCTCGCGCAGATTTCCTCGTTCAAAATTCTCGTCTTCGAAGTTCCCGCGTCTGGACGCCTCGTCGACGCGAACGTTCGCCAGCCTCGAGAGTGCTTCGTACATGGTGGAACTGACTTGACGACGGGTCGGATACTCTCCGTCGACTGTGAAGTCTTCTCCAACCGAACCGCCGAAAGACCCTTGCCCAGCTGATTCTCGTTGGTCGACCAGCGACAATTTCCGATTTTCCGACCTCCGGACCCGCTTGTCATCAATGACGAGCCTTCTCAGGTACTCCAAGCTTTGGATACCGGAAATGAGGGGATCCCGCAACTCCTCCACCGGTCGATACAACCATTCTCCCGGCTTGTACAGTCCTTGGGACTCGATCATTTTTGCCAACCAGAACGTCAGCCCGATCGTCCTTACAATCAAGTTTATACTCCCACCTGAATCTCGCAAACGGCGGAGATTCATTTTATCGAAGATTTATCGAACTCTGGTAAGTTTTTTTTTCTTTCTTTTGCTTCCCGAGATATGACAGGCGAGTCCAGCAGAGTGAAGGGCGAAAGTTTGTATCAAGAATGGAAAGCAGAGCGAACGATATCGAGGCCTCGGAGACACTGAGCCCGGACAGCGGAACAAAAAGTTGAAGGAAGAAACGTCCGACACGCGAATGCACGTATGGGAGAGGAGCGAGTGCAGCGAACAAAGATTATTTTGTGGAATATGCACTACTGACGTATACGTGCGTACATGCACAGAGGACCACTCTTCGCGCCCGTCGACCTTATCTCCTGTTTGGACATTGCTCGCGTTTCCTATCGTGCACACACACTCTCCACCAAACCATGAAACTGGCTTGGGGAGGATCGAATCAACGAAGAACTTTGAAGGATACCGAGTTTTATACTCGTGTTGAAATCGTCGCAGGTATACAATTGGATTTCTATACTAAAACGTCACGGTTGGACTGCAAAATCTAGGCGTATTTGACGTGTGTTCGATGTACAGGATGTCCAATAGGAAGTTGCTGAAACTGATCGACTGTCATTTTAAAACACGTGCACAGAATCAGAAAAGTCAAATTGCTTTAAATAGAGGAAACTCTGCAGTTTTAAACGCACATAAATAAAACCCAGTCAAATATTTTTTATGTCAATTTATTACATCTTATAAAAATAACGAAAAAGTACAGTGATTAATGATAGATATTTTCCAAGTGCGAACCGTTAGATTGTGCACGAAAATCAATACTCTTTTGAAAACTGTGAAAAACTGTGTCCAACATATCGTTCGTAATGCCGCGAACCACTTGCTGGATGGCCGCGATCAGTTCTTCTACTGTGCTGGGCTTTTTAGCGTAACAAAGATCTTTAATGTAACCCGACAAGAAAAAATCACAAGGGTTCAGGTCCGGTGAGTACGGAGGCCGTTCTAGTCTGCCTTGAGCAAATTTAGGGTACCCCAGACCCATTACTCGAGTCCCATATACGCGATGAATAGCTTCGAACACCTCATGAGTCCGGTGCAGCGTCGCTCCATCTTGCACGAAGTAAACATTTTTAACCAGTCCCCTCTTTTTTGCATAAGGGAAGAATTTCGTTTCCAAAAGCTGTTTGTAACTCTCTCCTGTTACCGTAGATTCCAAGAATTGCAAATAAATTCCTTTTACTGAAATCGCTGCCCATGTCGTTACTTTCTGTGGATGAAGGGACTTCGCTAGCGATATGTTGGGATTTTCCGTTCCCCAAAACCGGTAATTTTGCTTGTTTACGTACCCATTCATCCAAAAATGTGCTTCATCGGAATAAATAATCAATTTCTCATTAAGTTCTTCGGCTTCAAACATTCCCGTAATAGTGTTACGAAATTCGATGCGTTTCGTCATGGCATGTTAAGTTAACAATTGATGAGTGCTTATTTTATACGGATGAAACTTTAAAAAATATTTCAAAATGTTGTGTAATGATGATTTGGTTATTTTTAATGCTTGATCAGCTTTCCGAATCGAATCATTTGGATTTTGTTTGAAATAATTCTCAACTTCGTTGATCTTCTCTGGTGTAGTCACCGTAACAGATGGACCTGACAACTCGTGTCTACGGTCCTGGAGTGTACCATACTTCATGAAATTATCGATTATCCTACAAAAATTGACGTAAAATTACTTCAATGCAGTTTAATTGAATTAAAACACAAGTTGTGTGATAGATGAATATGAATAAATATTAAATTCTTACCTTTTCAGAGTGTTTTCGCTGGCAACTCTATGAGTTCCAAACTTAGTACGAAACCCTCTATACGCATTACTATAAATTTTTCCCCTCGAGAAGAAGCACTCAATAAGATATACTTTTTCTTCCGTGGTGAGCTCACTCATTTTGACGCGCGCGTACTTGCTTCAACCACGACTGGAATAAAACTGCGGGGCCTCAGGTATGCGCCTTAGAAAAAGGGACCCCTATTGAATTCATGGAGGGAAGAGACACTTATTTAGCTTTAGCAACTTCCTATTGGACACCCTGTATGTAGAAGTAACACAACATCAAGGCTGGACACGCGTTGCCATGTTGATTCTACACACTTATGCATTTGGTAACGCGTAATGCGTTACAATTACACACGCGAGGGTGCAATTTTTACACATTATATTATTACACACCTTCGTAACTGCACCCACCAATAACACGCTTAAGGCCTTAGGCCACTTTAGAGGTCGAAAAATAGGCTTTTTGGGGATTTTTTTTCAGAAAAACTACAAAATAAATCGAGATTACAAAAAAGGGTATTTATCATACATATCAGTGACTGTATACAATAATTGTTTTGAAGCCGGTAATTTAAAAATGGCGGCTGTGCAGCGTTTATATCAAAACTGCATTTTTTAAGTCGGCCGGAAACGTAACTCAGACAATTTTCAACCGATTCACTTGAAATGTTGAATACGTCTTGAAAAATACACTGTCTATGCAAGTACGTAGGATTTTTTTTTATATTGCATAGTTCATTTGTTATTAACAATTATCTGACGATTTTTTAGGCAAATTTTCGGAAAGTGAAAATTTCGTTACATAATTGTTAATAACAAATTAACTATGCAATATAAAAAAATCTTACTTGCTTCCATAGACAATGTATTTTTCAAGATATATTCAACATTTCAAGTGAATCGGTTGAAAATTGTCTGAGTTATGTTTCCGGCCAACTTAAAAAATGCAGTTTTGAGATAAACGCTGCACAGCCGCCATTTTGAAATTAATCCCTTCAAAAAAATTACTGTATGCAGTCACTGATATGTATGATAAACACCCTTTTTTGTAATCTCGATTTACTTTGTAGTTTTTCTGAAAAAAAATCGCGAATAAGCCAATTTTTTCGGCCTCTAGAGTGGTCTAACCCCTTAATATTCACACACATTGGACTAAACAACACACGTTGATAGCAACACACGAGCAAAAATAACACGGGATAAAGCAACAGTTTGAGTGTGTCAATTGCGAGTTATTGATCATATGTTTTAAAAATCAATTTGGTTACGGCATCACGTGAAACTCGTTAGTTGATTTGACACCGATGGATTAACCGGTTAATTGAAGACCACATTTGGTCTTAACTTTTTGTTTCATTTATAGATCATTTTTGAGTTTGTCATGTGGAAGAATCTAAAATTGGAATCTATTTTCCGAAACCTCGATAGCTGCATTGAATCTTTAGTGACGTATTTTTGTTTCGAGGCCATCACTGACAAGCTAAAAGCGACCGTCATCGTGAAGCTGTGAGAACCTAGCCTATGGGAAGAAAAAAACAGTGACATCTCTCATACATACTACAGAGTAATATATAAGTACAGTGGAACCTCTCATAGCGTACACTCTCATAGTATACGAGGGCGGAGCTTCGGGACGCAGTAGGTTGGTTGGAGGGGGATTGATCAGGGCCATCGCACATACACTTCAGAAGGGCGCTTAAGAGGGGTGACCGTAATTTTTTTTAAACGTGTTTTGGGAGATGTTTCATTTGCGCTTCAATATTGTCAAATTTTTCATATTAAAAAACATTTTATTTTGTCAATAAAATTTATTATAAAATAATACCATTTTATATGCACAAGGCGTATTAAAAGCAACTATTTTGTTAAAAATAATACCCTTTAAACACATAAGTTTTCTTTTTCTTAATGTAAATAAGGCTTTGATGCAGCGGAGCGATTTTTTTTTAACCATGCTGGAAATAATCATTTCAAGGTTAAAATTTCGTTGTAAACAAGAAGGTTTTTTCGAGGTTATGTCTACCTGAACTATTAATATTTTCGTATTAATAACACAAATCGCGTATCAGCCAAAATGTTTTCAGCGAATCATTGATTTTTATTATATGTAAATAATTACTTACTTTTTATATATACGATATCCACGATGTTATACGATGTTGTCGCGGTTTTTTTTACAAAATCTCATACCGGCACGAGCGAACACGGGGTCTGCAGTCACGGCACTGCACGAGTGTCAAGGAAGGGGAATGGTGGGGCTAGCAGTCGATCGACTACAGCCGGTTCTGGCTCGCGATTGGTACTTCAGATAGCGTACATTGTCTCCCTATTACGTACGCTATGAGAGGTTCCACTGTACTGTTGAGTTCAGTTCAATAAATCCATATATTGTGACGATAAAAAGCTTTTGTTATTCGATTTATTATTCCGACGCATCCCATGTATATGCAGGACTGCAAAAGAAAGTGTCTTTATTACGCACTTTGAGGGGGTGGGAGTCGAAATATCGATGGATCAATATTCGGAGGGTTTATGTAGTCGTAAATAAAAATTCCGAATACGAATATCTCGAAGTTGAAATATAGCGAAAAACAAAAACCGATTTAAAAAATATTGAGAGACATAATATCGAATTGCTTATATAAATAACACCAAATAATTCGAGAAGACGAATCTTCGAATTGTAAATATAGCGACGGGTAAAAAAACAGAAAGCATTAAATTGAACGGCCAAAAAGTCGAGTGGTTAAAATAGCGAAGGGTCAAAATGTCGAATGGCCCGGATGGCGAAAACTTGTGATCGAGGCAGATAGCGTTAGCGGTCGGCCGAGACGGCATCCATACCATGTTCGCCATTTTGGCATTCGCCATTTCGGACCATCGATATTTTGCGTCTCGATATATTGCTTTTCGCTATAGGCGGTATTACGAATATTAGATACTCGCTTTTTTCTGTTTCGGAGATATGGATGTTATAGATTGGTCCAATCTATATTTGTATGTCTCAAATTGCAGACGACCTGAATATACGTTTTCAGATAAATCAGCTCTCGAATAAATGATGCTTTGCTTTATAGTCATTCGATTTTTTCTTCGATCGAAACATAACATTTCGAATAATTAAACCTTCGTTATTTTGAGAGTTCATAATTCTGTCGTTTCGAAATATTTGTCGATCTATATTTTGTCCTTCGATATTTGGATCCCCACCCTTTTGAGGGTGTAAATGTAAAGTGTGTAAAACCAACACATTTGTTTTTGCAGTGTTTACATTGGATTCTGAGCGGGATTCCCCATTGGAATCCAATGTACGAATCCAATTGGAATCCTAAAGGATTGCTACATGGTCGAATTGAATCCGATAAGATTCTTGATCCATCGCATTCTATATATAATTATATTAGGTGTAAAAATAAATCCATTATTTTTGCCTTCAATTTCATGCAAAAATAATGGATTTCTTTTCACTACACCTAATATATAAATTTCTAAACAAAAAAAAAAGATATACAAAATAAGAGGAGCTTCAAAAATATAAATGTTATCTTGAGGAGGTTGCAACGGTCCAGTTGAGTCAAATGACGGTTAAAGAATTTTTTTTTCCACAAACCTAACAAAAATTCATCCGAGGTCTAGATTTATTCTGTAGATGCTAATTTTTCATAAAATATATAATTATAGGGCAGTATACTGCATTTTTATAATTCTATTACGTGAAAATGAAAAACTTTTGTGTTACTACCAACTTGGAAGAACATTGTCGATGATTATTATGAAAAAAAACTGCGTCACTGAATGTTTTATACAACTCAGAATGGAATTTTAATTTATTTATAATTATAACTGTTTATATTTATGTCACGAGATTATTCATTATTACCATTAATGGATATTAAACGTTGCCGAGATACGTCAACGTCGTGGACATTGAGGTTGGTAGCAATGCTCTTTGTTCGCCACCCAAGATTCGTAATCTTTCGTCAAACCTTGATGATTCAGTAAATGTTTCCGAAGATTTACTTCACGTTGATGCGATGTTAGAAAAGGTATATCTTGGTGCTAGATAGCCAAAAAATTACATCACCCGTAGCGTCAAGGTCTTGCCCATAACGCACGGAAAAATTGCATGTATTAAGGGGCTACACCAGTGTGAACGCTGAAAATTTGGGTGATTTTCGGGAATTTTTTAAAAGAAAAGTACTCAATTAAATGTTTCGGAAAATTAAGAATATATTTGGTTATATTTGACCTATATTACATAATTTTTTCATAGAAAAATATTAAGATCCAAGCGAATTATGCGCTGCCTTCGGAGGCGCAAAAAAAAAGTTCCTCCACTGCTGACATAATTCCGGCCGCTTGAGTAGCTAAAACCGAAAAAGGAAAAAATGTCGTTAAACTGGAAGGTAGTTCCTGTACAATGACGTAGGATTTTAGAAAAATATCAAAACCTAACAAAATGGCGTAGTTATGAAAAAAGTCTGTTTTCTTGCCTATAAAATTATCGTTTTTTTTCAATGCCAAATCGTCAATTTCCATTCAGTCAAAAATATCGTACGTCGTTGTAGAGTAAATATATTCAAGAGTACTCAGTTCAAATTTCAAGTCAATCGGATAATAGCTCTTTGAGTTACAATGTCAGCAAATTTGAACAATCTTATTTCGAGAAAAACGCGTTTGAAGATTTAACTATCCATTTTTGCAAGATACAATGATAAGAGATATGGCCTTGAAACTTTAACAGGATATTCTTGAAAGTATAAACTGTCGAAAAAGGCAAAAAATCGATTTTTTAAAGTGTCTGGTGTAGCACTGGTGTAGCACCTTAAACTATTTTTTATCTCTAGTTTTTTTAGGTAAAAAAATGATAAAATGGTAGGCTCAGTATTATAGTCTACACAATTTTATATATATATATATATATATATATATATATATATATATACACACATATATTAATCTTGGGTTAAGGTAGGTTTACACTACGACACTTTGGTGTATACACTCAATGTATACATCGAGTGTCTGTGTGTGAACACCACTGTCTGATCTCGGGACATTTATTGCGACATCTCGCTAGGTGTCGCGTCGAGCGCCGTGTGAACAGGTTGTGTCGGAGTGTCTGCGGCAGTGTCCAAGTTTTCGAACCGGCACGAAATTATCCAGACACTCGCGACCCGCGGTAAATCAAAATGGCCATTACGTGGAGCAAGGAGAGCATTAAAAATTTGATATTTTTTGTGGAAGGACTGCCTGAACTTTGGCAAATATGTTGTGCTGATTATAAAAAATAGAGTAAAAAAACAGGCAGCACTTCAATGCTTGGCGGAACAGTTTGGCCCAATATCGGCTAAAGTTGACAGAAAAATGCATAATTTAAGAACACAGCTTAAGGGGCTATACCAGTGTGAACGCTGGAAATTTGGGTGATTTTCAGGACTTTTTGGACGAAAAGTACTCAATTAAATCTTTTGGAAAATTAAAAATATATTTGACCTATATTAAGTAATTTTTTCATAGGTAAATATTGAGATCCAAGCGACTAATGCGCTGCCTTCGCAGGCGCAAAAAAAAGTTCCTCCACTGCTGACATGATTCCGGCTGATTGAGTAGCTGAAACCAAAAAAGGAAAATAATGTCGTTAAACTAGAAGGTATTTCCTGTACAATGACGTAGGATTTTTGAAAAATATCAAAATCTAACAAAATAGCGTAGTTATGAAAAAAGTCTCTTTTCTTGCCTATAAAATGGTCGTTTTTTTCAATGCCAAATCGTCAATTTTCATCCAATCAAAAATATCCTACGTCATTGTAGAGTAAATATATTCAAGAGTACTCAGTTCAAATTTCAAGTCAATCGGATCTCTTTGAGTTACACTGTCAGCATATTTGAAAAATCTCATTTCGAGAAAAATGCGTTTAGAGATTTAACTATCGATTTTTGCAAGATAAAATGATATTGACATATATAATTTAAATGATAATGATATTCTTGAAAGAATAAACTGTCGAAAAAGGCAAAAAAATCGATCTCTTTAAAGTGTCGCACTGCTATAGCCCCTTAATAACAGCGCACGAAATTACGGCTGCCGCCGCACAGCGTTTCTCCATGGCATCCGAGCGGGTACTGCAGCTGTGTCAGTAGTTTTGTCTGTGAACGCCTGAGACACTTGTGTAGCGACATCACAGTACAGACACTTTCTGGGACACCGAAACCGTCTTATGTGTGAACAGAACGGACATTAGTGTCAGACATTTGTGTCGCAACAAGTGTCGTAGTCTATGCAGACCTTTATGGCCAACGTTCCAACCTCTGTTAAAAAGTATAATCCGCTTAAAAAAGTATATTTCACAAATCGATTTGAATCACATCACTAAGAATCGGCCTTAATTATCGTTTCTTATTTATTTTACTGCCCTTTGAGGCTGGCAGCAATTTAATTTACTTTTTTGTTTTATTTGCGTGATACTTCCGCCTTTTACTAAAGATTTCCATGAAAAGGAACAACTTTATAACCTTTTAATTGTATTTGTGCGATACTTTCGCAATTCACTTTTGAGAACAAAAAAAGTTTCATCGATATCTCGGAAACTAATCAAGGTATTGATATGACTAGCAGAATATTTTTCTTGTGAAAAAATCAATCGAAATCCACTTTCATGAATTCCAAAGTGGATTTCCAACGTGCAGCATCTCCATCAAAGTCCTGTAGGATCTGGGGACTTCCCAAAAAATTTCTCCACGTGTATGTCGATAGAAGATTCGACTTCGCGTTGGACAATATTTTGTCTTGGATCTCCTAAATTCGTGATACTGAAGTTTACATCGTTCGAATGCAGCGAAATTCCAGTAGCCTTATCTTTTTTTTCGGCTAATTTGAGCTACGCAAAACATTCGAATATTTTTTTAGGATCCTTGTAAGAAATCTGAAGACCAAATTCGCGGCATAAGATTTTGGACGACGAAGAAAATGAGAAAATAAATTTTGTTTCAATTTTCGTTGAATTCTAAAGATGGAAACTTCAAAATCGTGTAAAATGGTGAAACCTCAGTTCAAGTCAAGTCAAGTCAAGTTTTTACTCAAGTAAAAACACTTGCGATTGTTCCTCAGCAACTGTGTTAAATCGCTAAGATTTTATTTTTCGCAAAGATCCTGCAGGCTGTTTTCTCATAATGCTTATTATAGAGCCTCTATTTCGTGAAGACTTAAAAGACAAATATCGTGTACCGGTGAATATAAAAAAATCATCGCGCTTTAAAATTCCCGCTGCTCTGGTATACCGACTGGAACGTGTGTCGGGGACTGCTACATCGGCGGAGCAGGGTAAGCGCGACGTAGCGAGTTCACGCGTCGACCGCTACGAAACAGCGCCACGTGAGCAAGTCGTCCTGTATTCCGTATTCGGAGAATCTCATCTTCGTCTCGTGTCGCCGCTCAGTTTCGTGTACATATACGTATATCGTGCAACAGCTTACGATGTCAATAACAAATGACACTTCGAGAGCGTACCGGTGGTCTAAGCTATGGGGGAGGAAGGTCATATCAGTTTGGCTGAACCGCGGGGGAAGGGGGGGGCAGGACAACAGAGAATTAACTTAATTTTTTCTTCAAGGGGCGGGGTGGGACTGCGGCCCCCCTGCCCCTGGCTGGGTCCGCCCTTGTGACACTCGTCAAAATTAGCGTACACAACAATGCAAAATTGAAGAATTCAATCGCGGTGAGCCCTGTTCGATAAATCGCGATCATCGGCCGGTGCGTCAAGCTTCATCGTACCGACAAGTAATCACATAACCTATTTCAACACCAAAACGACGTACATTCCCCCGTTGCCGAGCCAAATTTTCAAACGCCGTCGTACGCTCAGAGCGGTGACTCGTCGTTCTTCCGCAAAATAGACAAGCCAAAAAGGTCCGAAAGGTGAGAATAATTCGATGCGGAGCGATCACGTTCGTAACCTAGCCTAAAAAAAATCCTATCAAAGTATTTGATCGAAAACGTGCACGTCTCGAAACAGGCCACCGAGCGTATCGCCATTGATATTCGAATTGAAACGATGATTTCGTCCTCAAGGTCATTGGTGGGCCGATGAAAAAGTTTTCACGTTGAAACGCGTCACCGCGACGATCCTGGTTGAAGAAGAGGCGCCAAAGCTCGTGACGATTGTCGCTGCGTGAAGGAGAAACGCTGAAAAACCAGAGTAGCGCAAACGCGCTGTCTCGAGCCAGCCTTTTCTTTCACCGGCAAGTCTCAGGAGCGAAGAACATAAATGGCAGGTCAACAGCAGCGGTTTCCTTCCGGGTTTCCGGGTTCGCAACAATCCGCCATGAGGAATCAATTCGGCGGAGGACAGATGGTAACGGGATTGATGGGAGCGCAGCAGGGAGGTAAGAAGCCTGCGTGTGCCCACCGAGAGACGGAGGATACCCTCCTGTCAAATTCGACGCTCTTCTACGAATCTTGTTCTTGACAGGCATAATGAGTCCTCAACGATTTGGCGCAGGCGCAGGTGTCGGCGGCGCAAGCGGCGTTGGAACGGGCGGCATGGGCATGCCCAGCGCCCAACAGGTCATGGCACAGCAACAACAACAAATGGCGCAACAGACGGCCATGCAACAACAGATGCAGCAAATGCAGAAGCAACAACAGATGCAGATGCAACAACAACAACAGCAACAACAGCATCAACAACAAACGGTTCACACGCAGCAGAGCAATCAGGCCAGCGGACAAGCCACTACGCCTCAGACTCCTGTACCTCCGACCCAACCACCCACCCAACAGCAACAGAACAAGGAATTAAGCACCGTCAGCCTGTGCAAGTTGGGCCAGGAGACCGTACAAGATATTATCACCAGAGCACTGGAAATCTTTCAAACGCTCAAAATTCTGCAGCCTCCGAACGGTAACGAGACTCTTCGTGTTGCACACTCGAGAAACTGACGTGGAGAACTAGTAAAACGAGCTTTTCCTTACTAACGGGATTTTGTGTGTGCAGAAGAATGATGGGGTTGCGATTTTGGGGTCGGATTACTACATAAAAGTTGGAAAGGGTTTAAAGGGTATAACGTGCATCGTATCAAATTTAAATGAGAATGAGATATGGACGTAATGGAAGCAAAGAAACATGCTATTGTAGGGAGTTAAATTAACTTGTTTTTTTTTTTTTTCGGTTAATTTGAGACTTGCAATTTTACTAGGAAGTTAGGGACTTGGAATTCGAATAGCAAATCAGACAGGATTTTACTGGGCACAGAGAAAAACGGAATTTTACTAGCGAAACGGAAGCAAAAAATTTTTATTGTCAAATGGAAGCGTACGATTTTGACGAGACGATTTTCGATAAAAAATGAGAAACAGGATTTTGGTAGCAAATTCGCAACTTGCGATTTTATTAGCAAATTAAAAACATGCAATCCGATCGGCAAATCGATTGCAATTTTACCAGCACGTTGGCTACCGGATAGAAAAGGCTTTGCAAGCGAAATTCAATGACGTTGAAGTTTGCATCTGGCAGCAACGAAAATAATATTTTTTCCCCAAATTTTCTTTGGTCGATTTGAGCTACAACATTCATGAAAACCATTTTTAGGATTCTTATTCAGCGATCGACAATAAATTTGCAAGTTATGATCTTCGATAATAATGAAAATAAGAAATCAAAAAGAATTGTTGCATTCCAAGGGTGAAAACTTCAAGCCCATGAGATTTCGTGGATTTTTTCCGGGAAAACATGTGCTGTTTTTCGATTTTCTGATTTGACTTGCATTAAACAGTATGGTTTCAAGTATCTTTTATAATTTTAGTATTGAAAGATATTTATAAATGTAGTAGATACCATGGAAATGAGTCATCCGAAATTAAAAAATCAAACGCATTTAGTTTTTGCATGCAATTATCTAGTGATCGGACGAAGGATTTAATAAAATATTCATTTAAAAAGAAATGGCCGCGGTTCAAACTGAAATGATCGACTCTCCGTAAAAATACATTCTATTTTCGTTGATAAAAAAAACTGCATGGGAAAAAGGGATACCGTCGTTCGAGCGCTGCTTTTCGGTATGCAAAAGAAACTTGTGAAATTTAAAGTTGATCGGTTTAGTGATTTTTGAGATATCGTGGTCACTGATTTTGAAAAAGTAATTTTGAATAAAACGCCTTTATATTTCGCCGGTTCGTTGAACCAACTTATAAACGCCAATAACCTCCTTAATTTGGAACGGCCCGGCTTCAAAGTATCAGAGAACATTTTTTAAATGTTATATTTTGAGAATTCGTCGGCATCCAAAAAACAGATATTTTCAAAGATTTCCACTAGTAGTAAGCCCTTAAACGATAAGAAATCAATATTCAAGTATCTAATCCTAATTTTTTTCTCAATTATACTGTCCCTCTGCAAAAACAACGAAGTCGGACATCTAAAAATTTAAATACAAAGATGTCCGATTTTCTCATATTTGGAAATTTGTAAGAATCTTAAGGGGCCACAGTAACGGGTATAAAATCATGTGCGAATTTAACCACTTTTTCGTATGCAAAAGTGATTCACTCATAAAATGAATTACACATCTATTTAGTATGAATATCACGCTGTTACAAAAAATATATATTTTTTTTTTTCGATGTACAAAATGGCCTACTACTAATATTTTCTTCTGTTATATTTTTTCAGACGCTCCGCGGCGTGACATTTAGCATCCACAATTTTTTACAAAGAACAAAAAACAAAAATTTGTCACGCCAATTGGAAAAAAGCTGTTTCGAGAAGGTTCGACTAGTCGGCCATTTTGTACATCGAAAAAAATATATATATATTTTCTAACAGCTTGATAATCATATTAAATAGATGTGTAATTAATTTTATGAGTAAATCACTTTTTCATACAAAAAAAAAATTGTTAAATTCGTACATGCTTTTATACCCGTTACTGTGGCCTAACCGCTTAAGGAAATTTGTCAGAATCAACAGTCGAAAAGTAACGACGAAAAAGTAACGACGCGCAAAATCTTTCTGGTACAAGGTACGGCGCAAGGGGCCAATACAGCCAACGAGAAGAAAGCCAAAGTACAAGAGCAGCTGAAGGTGATAAAATTTCTGTTCCGACGGCTGCGGCTGATTTACGAAAAGTGTAACGAGAACTGTCAGCTACAGGGGATGGAGTACACTCACATAGAGAGTCTCATACCGTTGAAGGAGGAATGGGACATGAAGTCCGACGAGAAAAAGACGTCGGAGGCCTATCGTCTAGCCTGCGAAGAGAGAAAAGACGCCATGGAGGTTCGTACCGAATCGGCTCTCTACCTAATTTCGATAAATCTTGATTTTTACTTCTATCGCAGCAAATGATTCCGAAGAATCGTCATCTGAAAGAAATCATCGATCATCTAAGGAGGATAATACTGGAAATTAACACCATGCTGAATATGCGCCGATCGTAGTTGTTAATTTTGTATATGGAGGATCGCTATATGACGTCGAGTCGCGTTAAAAATAAATATCAATTTATCGTACGAGTATGCAAAGTTGCGTGTAATTATGGATCGCTCTTTGTTGGGATGCAACGGAAATACTCATGAACCAGGTCGGTCGAGTTAGGGCATTCCTTTCGCGGAGGGCCTTATTTTGTCGGGGCATAAGCAGGGCCCTTCTGAATCATTGGTCAATTACAGTGGCGCTCAATAAAAAACAAGTTACAATCATTTATTGATACCCAACGATAAACTGGAATAAAAAATTCCGCGCAAATTTAATAGTGTTGACGTTTGTTGGAACGCAACGAAAACTAATTTTTACAGATTGCCAAAGCATTTCTTTGGCGGAGTTGGGCTACAAAAGCACTCGAACATTTTTCAGGATCCTTTTTAAAAATGTACAATATGAATTGGAAAGAAAATATATTCGATAATGAAAATAAAAGGATTTTCGTTGCATTCCAACTATCCAAACTTAAAAACCGTCAAATTTAGTGGATTAAGACATTTTTTACATTTTTACTGAAAAGTCGCGGCTACGAAAAATCTACTAGTCACATTTTCCCAAGTTTTATCATTATCTTTTCAAAACATTCTGTGACCCGCTGCTTTTTTCGTTGTTTCGGAATCTCTAGAATTCTTCACACGCATAAAGCAGTTTATATTAGGCATCTAAAGTTATTTACTGTATAAATTATTACACAGAACTTCATAAATAGAAATTAGGTAACGTGGCTTGAAATTTGACCAGTATACTGGAAAGTATATTTACTTCGCTGTAGACAAAAATCAGCTAATTGTTAAATACTCGGGGTCGTGAAAGGAATACCTTGAGTAATCAATTGTTATAAAAAAGTGAAGAAAAAGTCGTTTAGACGTAAACGGAAGTGCCAAGCTCACCGTTACTAGAGATGAATCGGCTATTGCTACGACAGGATATTTTTCACTGTGAAATGAACGATGTCCGTACTTCTGAGTGTCGCCTCGGGCACCTTTCCCAATGGAGTTTCCAAACCTCTGATGTGCACCTCGAGGCCATCGACGTCGCAGCCACGAAATTCACCCGTCACTTTTGAGTTCTCGTGGAGATTGAACTCCGAAGGTTTTCCTGCGGATGTAACCGAAGCGCAATGGAAAGTTCCTCGAATGAATTACTGAAAGTCGCTACACCGATAACTCGCTCTGAGAATTGCCTTGTGTAGTCCATTAAGGGCATGTACGAGGTCATACATAACCTCACAAATTTTCCAACTCAGTCTTCTCATAGATGGTTAAGTTTTCGAGGAAAAACAAAGCATCAGGCTCTGGAGAATTCCCTGACGCAGAATTTGACGATTTTCTTTTGCTCTAAATATTATTCATCTCTGAGAAATTACTTCGAAAATTGCAGCTATCTTTCTCGCGCTCATACATCACGTGGTACATCCTGTACCGCGCCTTAAGACTCTAAACGTTAAGATGAAAAGAAAACTCTTTATTCCGAGAAACTTCCGAAGGGTAAGAGCAATTTGCATTTTCAGATACTACATTTCGTAAAGAATGTTAGTGTCAAGTGAAAAATATATTTTTGGTAGAAAAGAATCAGTAAATTTTTGAACTCATGAATGAATGGCCTTTCTTCGAGTGTTTTTTTTTACAGCCAATGCTTTGGGAATTGCTGATCATCGGACCCATCATCGTTTTGTAAACTTCGAAGTAATATAGAGGTTATGTGTGGTCGACGTGAAAAATCTTACCCACAACGCCGGTGATAACGCGGAGGAATCTTTCGCGCAAGAAAGCCCTGGCTTCTTGCATTTCCGGTCTGGCAAAATCATCCTCGACCATTACGTTCGTTGATTTATCAAGCTCTTGTTCTTTATCCGTCATCTTTCGATTACCGAAAATTGAATACGAGCGGAAACCGGCAATCCTCGAGAAAGCCTGTGCATGTTTACACTGGAAGTAGAAGCCGGCCAAACCGGCACATTTGAATAATCGCCGTTACGCGTTGACGGGCTGTAACGTTTGAAGTTTTTCTAATTTCGCTTTGAAACTTTAGGAAAGTATTCTACATATATAGTTCTATCATTCGAGAAAAAAAAAAAGAAATCCATTTATTGATCGTTGTAAATGTATATCCCGCCTGAAACGACACGACCACCATAAGGTCCGGGATCGGGATACGCCCGATCGTCGCAACAAGCATTTGCCAGGCTCCCGCTTCACACCCAGAAGCGGGTCCAAGTGTGACTACTGGTGAAGCCGAGTGACTTTCCAATACTTCGACTCTGCAGGCCGCTGCCCGAGCTAATAACAACATAGCTTACCCGCCGGGAACCCGAAGGAACCCTGGCCAGCATATACCTAGACCAGCCTAACCACTGCCCCCGCTAATCTAACCACAATCGGCTAGTCCATACCCCCTTAAGGGCCGGTGAGCCACTAGCTCCCGCGGTACCATTCTTGATCATTGGTCAGATCCTTGTAACTACAGGAAACCCGCACCGCTTCCAGTTGACGAGCCTCACTATCATCGACATTGGGTGGCCAGCGTCGGGATGGCGGTGGCGCTACACACCGGGATATCCCGGGCTTACCCCTTAAGGGGTTGGCCTATGCAGGTATCCTCCGTGCCCTAACGACTTCTGGATAGTATTAAAAGATACCAAATGTTAAAGTACGAGGTCAGCCGCATCCCAACGCGATCCCGAAAAGGCTCAAGGAAGATGAAGACCGCCAATCAGAACACCCTCCGGGAGACTGAAAGAATTAACTAATTACGATGACTCGATGAACAACCGAAATACTGATTACGATTTCGAAAGCCTCGACCAGAATTACTCGACCAACGGTGACGAAGCGCCGAGAGATTCGAATAATGTTTATCGCGACAATTATTACGGGGAGAAAAAAGACGGGATGAGCCTCGAGGAGTTGCTCGATCTTGCTGCTACGAGAGGCGCGAAACAAGAGGAGGTGAATGCAAAGAGAGAAACATGGAAAAAGTGAATAGATACCTACGACGATTATGCTTACGAAAATTATGATTACTAAGCACCTTCGGCGTCAGTGAAAACTTTCAATGCTTTCGAGTCCCCTTTTTGAACCCCCACCCGCAATATGTACATTTAAGGCCTTAGGCCGCAGTAACGGGCACGGTCTTACATACTGGTAACGGGTATAGGACACGGTCGCGGTCTTACATACAGGTGTGGAAACTCGATGAAATTCGGGCGGTGGGGGTAGTTCCACTATTGAAACAGAAATCGTGGTGTCGCTAGTATCGAGGAGTAAGTTTTGACAGCGAACACATTACCTGAATATGGTCGTCGAGTAACCGCGAAATAATGCCGAAGTCCTGCGTAGTACTGGAGTGCAATGAGGCTTACAGAAGCCTAAAAGTGAAACTATCAATGTTTTGCAGCTATATAAACTTCTGTCAGTATAAAGCGTGATTAAGCCTCTAAAATATGGTAATTGTACCATTACAGAACGACCTGAGCGGCAGATTTTGATATCGCTAAGCGATCTGAAAGCTTTGAGTGGCGAAAAATCGGGACCCAAAATAGTCAAGTATCGTGACGAAGTTCGACGAAAATTAGACGCCGTTTCAGATAAAGGAGAATGGGAGATCGACGATGTCATCGAATCCCCTGTCGATCACGATAATACCCTTCCTCTGGCTATAGACTGTATAGTTTATTACGCGACAGGTTTTTTATTTTACCTAGTTTTTCATGAAGTAGGCTTCTTATTAACTCAACGCAGGTAGCCGTAGAATAAACTAACAACTCTCATAGCACGATGGTAGAATCGTCGATATCATCATCCCAGTACAAAGAATTGTTTTTAATTCTTTCGCTACTATTAATTACAGGTGATAATTGAAATAATATATATTTATCTAACATTATCGGTTTTATGTCTATCACATTTGATGCGTTCCTTTTTTACTGGGACGTAAGTTAAATTTAAATCGAATCTCAGATTTGAATGCAATTTTTTGCACTTCACAGTGTTTATGTTCTGTGTTTGTCAATAAATTAATGATACCATAACGTGCATACTTTCAGGGTACTTATGCAAGCAAGTTCTGAAGAGATATGATGCGTGTGTCATCTGTCGCGAAGGGGTCTGCTTGAGTTCTAATAGCTCATCTGCTCTTTCTAAATTAGTGGATATGAAATCTCGTGGCGGGTTAATCCATGCCAATTCAAAATTCTTTAATCTAATACGTCTTTAATCGAAGGTTAACGTGTTTGATTTAACACTCGACGATGTATTAACGGGATATAAGTTTTCCTTTCCATGTGAAAAACATGATTCGGATACCTTATTATACACGATAATTCATTACATTAGGTTGCGCATGAGGCAAAACGCCTTTCAAGAAAATATGAAATTAAAAACAAAATTTGTCGTAAAAAAAAGATGTCTAAATTGACAAACCAATGAACGAACGATCAACAAAAAGTAAATAAAGTTTTTATTTTTTCGTTATTTTGTACATTCCACCCCCTCCCGGCAGAACGATAATGACTAAAAATCTTTCTTATTGCCATTATAAGACGCCATTATTTGAATTCTAAGGGATAAATAATTGTTATTATATGATTGATAAACGCGAAATTATATTTGCGCTGCAATATAAAATCGTATCTCCATATATAGTGTTAGGAAAAACAACAGATGATAACACGTATACGTAGAAATATTTGCAAGTAGTAACTCCAAAAAGTACTGCTTGCAAGCATTGGTGAGTGAGAGTGAGTATTGTCGTCTCTCTCGCACACTGACTCCTCGATCGCAGCGCCTCTCGCGGCGAACTTCAGCAAAGGAACCATGTGAACTAACGGAGTTTCCAGACCTGTATGTAAGACCGTGGTTTGCGTGAATGACAGCACCGCGTGTGATGTTTACGTTGTAAAAACAGCGTTTCACGTCATATTTGGGATGGTTGATGCGTGTTTGAGGAAGAACTTTTCCCATCGCAGTCCTTTTCTCACCAGCAACAATTTCGCGAACTTCCGATACATGATGACTATCGAAAGTTTTCTGCCTATATTACAACATCTTTTATATAAATTTCCGATGCAAACAATAATTTAAGCAGAAATTTTGTTATACGGCAGTAAAAAATGGTGTGTAGCCAATGTACGCAATTTCATTAACATTCTCTTCGTCACATACCTAGAGATATGCTTTTAGGGCGAAAGGAAGTCATGAGGATACATTGAAATCCGCAAGTAATCGTTATTAGTTCCATCACACTATTTTATTTTATTTACAAGCACATTCCATTCACAATGTGAGATCTACAATCGATGATGCTTGCTCAAGCCTAGCTCTTTCGTGTTTGTGCCGGTTTGACTTAACCGCCATGCGCCAATCCTACTTTTGCCACCGGCAGCCGTTGCGCGGCGCCACCACGCGTCTGAAAAAGTGATTCACTCATAAAATTAATTACACATCTGTTTAGTATGAATATCAAGCTGTTAGAAAATATTTTGTTTTTTTCTATGTACAAAATGGCCGACTACTAATATCTTCTTTTATCTTTTTTTTAGGCGCTCCGCGGCGTGACATTTAGCATCCACAATTGTTTACCTAGAACAAAAAACAAAAATTCTCGTTAATCTACATTAGAATACCTAGAGAAGTACGTACGGAATTTAAAAAATATTGTTTTATTCAAAAGTTGTAGGTATTTGAACTTAAGAAATGAATTTTCAATGAAAAATTTCGTTATCACTGTTCATAAACTGCTCATAAAATGAAAAGTTTTCGATTAATCAGAAATTTCTTACGTACTTCTTTGCGAAATGCAATTAGGAACGTAACTTTTTAATTTGATGTAAATCAAGTGAAAAATGTTGAAGTTATTTGTCACGCCAATTGGAAAAAAAGCTGTTTCGAGAAATCTCGAGTAATCGGCCATTTTGTACATCGAAAAAAATATGTATATATTTTCTAAGAGCTTGATATTCATACTCAATAGATGTGTAATTAATTTCATGAGTGAATGACTTTTGCGTACGGAAAAAATGGTTATATTCGCACATGATTTTATACCCGTTACTGTGGCCTAAGGCGTTAACCCTTTGTGTCACACATTTTTCCTTTTGTCCAATCGGATTGAAATTCATTACTCGGGGGTTTTTGGGGTTGCTGATGACGAGTCTGAGCTCCGAATTTCAAAATTCAATATGGCAGATAAAAAAACGCGAAACAGTAAAAATATGATGAAAATGTATATTCTTGGATTTTTGGGGTCGCTGATTATGAATGCCCAATCAAATCTTCAAAATTCAAGATAGCGGATCCAAAATTCTACTGGGCCCCCGAGTGGCGACTTTAACGCAAAAACTTCGAAA
Organism: Ophion obscuratus; assembly: GCA_964007375.1. Lineage (NCBI taxonomy): Eukaryota > Metazoa > Arthropoda > Insecta > Hymenoptera > Ichneumonidae > Ophion > Ophion obscuratus. The sequence goes on along the minus strand of OZ023317.1, from coordinate 34,674,698 downwards.
ACTTTCGGAGATAATGAATTTTATCTAGACCCATTGCGATTTGTCAAGGTTTTTTTATGCGCAAACACAAAATCATTCATGATTTGAAATTATTGCATATCAATTCTTATGCTTCAATATATTACTGATGCTGAAACGCCAAAAAAGTTCGAAAATTCGGTCGAATCTGCTCAGAAAATGGTTATAAAACAAGTGGCACTCTCAGAGTACCACCATGGCACAAAGGGTGAAACGCGATAACTTTTTGTCTTCCTGTATCAAAATAACAACTGCGCTATTAACTGCGAGTTATTCAGTTCCGGGGCGACACAAATAAATTATTTTCCTTACGAAAGAACGTACCATAGTCCACAGAACGAAGCGCGCCCAGCCCCCCGCCAAAGTACTCGGTTGTTTGCACAAATGTATCGTGGATTGCACAGATGCTATACGAATCGTGACACGTTTCGTCGCATATGAACTTTTCACCATCCAATCATTCATTCCCGGTGTCCCCTCGAGGAAAAGGTGAGATGGAAAATGATGAAAACCTTCGATCTACGTCTACGATACGCCGACAAAAATCTACATCATTCGTACAGCCAGGCATCATTTTGCCGAATCGATGAAAGCAACGCTTGTTTCCTATCTAACGGTCACACACGTTTTGCACTGAGGAAAAAAGTCGTCTAACGTCAAACGTAAAAACAAATAACGTGGGCACGTCGCAACGTCCCGAAATAACAGCGGAGTGTTTGGGAACTTAGGTGACTCGAAAAATGTACCGACGACCATTTTTTTTTCACAATCAGTTTTATCTACCGCCTGGCTCAACAAAGCGGAACAACTTGTGTATCTTTGGTGAATACATGCTTGATACATGCGGTGTATCTTTTAATTATATTTACGCGATACTTTCGCATTCACTTTTGATGGAATAGAAAATTATCGATATCTCGTAATCTACTGAAAGTATCGATGTTAAACCAGCAGAATCTTTTTCCTTGTGAAAAAGTCCATCGAAATCCACTTTCTTATTTTAACGCCACGGAAATCGTTTCGACTAATTATCGGACTAACTCTTGACACCGTGATAACGACATTTTTAAGGGGAGATATACACCTAGATGGTCGAGGTCGAGGATTTAGAAGCCATCAATATTTCGTCGAGCGTAGAAGACCTACACTATGGGCCTGATATCGATGATTCCATGTAAGTTAACAAATTTCATGATTTATTCATTCCCAAATTTTCAAACGCATTTATCTCAAAACCACGCTTTTCAAATCGGTACCCAAAATTTCTCGAAAACCAATGAACCGATTGCCTTGAGGTTTTTTTGTGGTTATTCTATACACCATTATCTAGTACTTGTCATAGCATTTTTTTTCCGTTACTTAGTTTTTGTTTTATACGAAAAATAATAACTAATTTTTGGCCCAAAAATCACTATTTATGTTCAAACGTCGGCCATTTTGTCATAAATCGATATTTTCAAAATCGGCTATGACAAGTACTAGATTATAGTATCTAATTTAATAATCTTTTTGTTTTTTTTTTTCAGATGATTTTTGAAGAAACGCCAGTGGGTACCGTATACGCAGATTTTTTTACGACGATCCAATGATCATACAATATCCTTGTATATTTTAGATATTTTTAAATAAAGAAAATTAAACATATTTTTGAATGTTTATACTTTTAGATAATTAAAAGCCCAATCCGAAATTTCAAATAGTTTTCCTTGAAAAAAATCACAAAAATGACCTTTTTTCCGGCTCCTAGATGTATATCTGCCGCAATCGCAAATTTGTGCGAAAATCAAGTATCCAAACTATTAGGCTGTGCAAACATGGTAACGTCGTAGACGACACAAATGCTACCCTGGCAGTTTACATAACCACTGGATAACGGTTAGATTTTTCGGAGAGTTGGAATTGGACAAAATTCTGCCGACTTTCTAACCGTGTTTCTGACCACTACCCGTGACTTGCTCAAGTTAGAAAGATGGTTAGAAAATTGGTTTGAAATTCGAATTACAACTTCGCCGAAAACCAACTACTTGTAACCGAATTCGTAATCGTATTTATAACCACTAGCTGTGATGTGCTCAAGTTAAAAAGATGGTTAGAAATATGGTTGGTAATTTGAAATATAACCCTGCCGACAAGCAACCACTCGTAATCGAAATTATAACCGTATTTATAACCACTATTCGTGGTTATAAATATAGAAAGTGAGAAAGCGAATAGTGGTTATAAATACGGTTACAAATTTGGTTACGAGTGGATGCTTTTCGGCAGGGTTGTATTTCAAATTTCCAACCAACTTTCTACCCATCTTTTTAACTTGAGCAAATCACGGGTAGTGGTCAAAAACACGGTTAGAAAGTCGGCAGATTTTTGTCTAAATACAACGGTTAGTTTTTGGTTATAAAACCGGTATGAATGAACGGTTAGGCAAACTGCCAGGGTACCTACCTTATCCACATGCAGTAATCATGCCATAACATCGGCGGAGCAGGGTAAGCGCGACGTAGCGACTTGACGCATCGATCGCTACGAAAAAGCGCCACTTGAGCAACCTCGCACCGGAGAATCTCATCCTAATCTTGCCTCTCTGCTGAGTGTCACGTATATACGTATAGCGTGCAACAGCTTACGATGTCATTATCAGCAACAAATGACACTCGTCAAAATTAGCGTACACAAGAATGAAAAATGAAAGAATTCAGTCGCGGTGAGCCCTGTGCGATGTATCGCGATCATCGGCCGGTGCGGCAAGCTCCGTCGTAGCGACAAGTAATCACATAACCTATTTCATCAACACCGAAACCACGTACACACTTGCCCCGTTACCGAGACAAACTTTCGAACATCGTGGTACGTTCAGAGCCATGACTCGTTCTTCCGCAATATAGACGAGCCGATAAGGTCCGAAAGATGAGATAACTCGAGCGGAGTGAACTCGTTCGTAACCTAACCTAAAAAAAGCCTATCGAAGTATTTGCTCGAAGAACGTGCACGTCTCGAAACACGCCACCGAGCTTGTTGCCATCGACGTTCGAATTGAAACGATGATTCCGTCCGCAAACTCATTGGTGGATCGATGAAAAAGTTTTCTCGTCGAAACGCGTCACCGCGACGATCCTGGTTGAAAAAGAGGCGGCAAAGCTCGTGACGATTGTCGCTGCGTGAAGGAGAAACGCTGAAAAACCAGAGTAGCGCAAACGCGCTGCCTCGAGCCAGCCTTTTCTTTCGCCGGCGAGTCTCAGGAGCGAAGAACGTAAATGGCAGGTCAACAGCATCCGTTTCCTTCCGGGTTTCCGGGTACGCAACAATCCGCCATGAGGAATCAATTCGGCGGAGGACAGATGGTAACGGGATTGATGGGAACGCAGCAGGGAGGTAAGAAGCCTGCGTGTGCCCACTGAGAGACGGAGGACACTTACCCGTCAAATTCGACGCTCTTCTACGAATCTTGTTCTTGACAGGCATAATGAGTCCTCAACAATTTGGCACGGGCGTAGGTGTCAGCGGCGCAAGCGGTGTTGGAATGGGCGGCATGGGCATGCCCAGCGCCCAACAGGTCATGGCACAGCAACAACAACAATTGGCGCAACAGACCGTTATGCAACAACAGATGCAGCAAATGCAGCAGCAGCAACAGATGCAGATGCAACAACAACAACAGCAACAACAGCCGCAACAACAAACGGTTCACGCGCAGCAGAGCAATCAGGCCAGCGGACAAGCCACTACGCCTCAGACTCCCGTACCCCCGACCCAACCACCCGCCCAACAGCAACAGAACAAGGAATTCAACACTGTCAGCCTGTGCAAGTTTGGCCAGGAGACCGTACAAGACATCATCAGCAGAGCACTGGAAATCTTTCAAACGCTCAAAGTTCTGCAGCCTCCGAACGGTAACGAGACTCTTCGTGTTGCACACACGAGAAACTGATGTGGAGAACTAGTAAAACGAGCTTTCCCTTGCTACCGAGATTTTGTTCATGCGAAAGAATGTACGGGTTTGCGATTTTGGGGTTGGATGGCTCAAATTAAAATGAGAATGAGGTATGGACGTAACGCAAACGAAGAGACTTACTATTGGGGGCGTTAAGTTAACTTGTTATTTCTTTCTAGTAAATTGGAGACTTGCAATTTTACTAGAAAATTAGAGACTCGGAATTCGAATAGCAAATCACGCGATTTTACTGGGAAAGAGAGAATCAGAATTTCACTAGCAAAGTGGAAGCTTAACATTTTTATTGTCACATGAAAGAGTACGATTTTACTGAGAGATAGGAAAATTGCGATTTCACTAACGAATTAGCAACTTGTAGTTTTGATCAAGAATGAGAAACTCGGGATTTTGCTAGAAAATTCACAACTTTCGAGTTTAGTAGCAAATAGAAAACATGCAATTCGATCGGCGAAGCGATTGCAATTTTATCTGCACGTTAGAAATTTACAGTTCATTGGATCATCGTTCGATTTTTATGCTGGCTTTCTTTTTAAAAAAACTCTGCAAGCGAAATTAACGACGTTGAAATTTGTATCTGGCAAGCAACGAAAATGTTTTGTTTAAATGTCCCAAATTTTCTTTGGTCGATTTGAGCGACGACAATCATGCAGACAATTTTTAGGATTCTTTTTAATGATTTACAACAAATTAGCAAGCTATGATTTTGGATAACAATGAAGATAAGAAATCGAAAGGCATTTTCGTTGCGTTCCAAGAATGCAAACTTCTACCCCATGAAATGAACTGGTTACTCCTTGTGGTCGGAAAAAAGGGCAATTTTCGTAGATTTTTTCTGCGAGAAGATGGGCTATTTTTCAATGTTCTCTTTTTACTTGCATTAAGGCCTTAGGCCACAGTAACAGGTATAAAATCATGTGCGAATTGAACAATTTTTTTCTTATGAACAATTTTTTTCTTATGATTCACTCATAAAATTAATTACGCATCTATTTAGTATGAATATCAAGCTGTTAGAAAAAAAATATATATTTTTTTCGATGTACAAAATGGCCGACGACTAATATTTTCTTTTATCTTTTTTTAGGCGCTCCGCGGCGTGACATTTAGCATCACAATTTTTCACCTAGAACAAAAAAGAAAAATTCTCGTCAATCTACATTAGAATACCTAGAGAAGCACGTACGGAATTTAAAAAATATTGTTTTATTCAAAAGTTGCAGGTATTTAAACTTGAGAAATGAATTTTCAGTGAAAAATTTCGTTATAACTGCTCATAAAATGAAATGTTTTCGATTAATCAGAAATTCCGTAAGTACTTCTCTGCGGAATGCAATTAGGAACATAACTTTTAAATGTGAAGTAAATCGAGTGAAAATTGTTGAAGTTATTTGTCACGCCAATTGGAAAAAAGCTCTTACGAGAAGTTTCGAGTAGTCGGCCCCTTTGTGCATCGAAAAAAAAAATATATTTTTCCTAACAGCTTCATATTCATACTAAATAGATGTGTAATTAATTTTACGAGTGAACCACTTTTTCATACGAAAAAATTGTTCAATTCGCACCCGATTTTATACGCCTAAGGCCTCAAAGAGTATGGTTTCAAGTATGTTTTTTAATTTTTGTATTGGAAGATATTTATAAATGTGGTACATGCAATGCTGTGTGCAGACCACTGTTTGAAAAACGTCCTTCGCGGTGACCACAGCGGCTCGGAAACAAATCATCCGGAATTAAAAAAGCAAACAAAACATTTGCATAAAATAAAAGCATTTAATGAGATATTGAAGGAAAAAAATGGTCGCGGTCCAAAGAGAAATTATCAATTTTCGGTGAAAAAGAACGCTCTATTTTCGTTCATAAACAAAAATTATGCACGAAAAAAGAAATTTCTTCGTTCGAGCGCTGCTTTTTTAATCTGTAAACGAAGCTTGTAAAATTTGAAGTTGACTGGTGAAGTGATTTTTGCGATGTCGTGGTCACCGATTTTGAAAAGGTAATTTTAAGCAAAACGCCGTTGAAGTTCTCCTTGAACGCAAATTCGCAATTTTGAAAGGCTTGGCTTTAAATTTCCAGTGCATATTTTTCAACCGTTATATTTTGAGAATCCGTCGAAATCCAAAAATGGATATTTTCAAAAATTTCCACCACGTGTAACCCCTCAAACGATAAGGAAGCAGTGTTCGAGTACCTAATCATACTATTTGGTCTCAATTATACTGTCCCTCTGCAAAAACAACAAAGCCGGATATCTGAAAATTTCAGTACTACAAAGATGTCCGATTGTCTCATATTTCGAAATTTGTAGGAATCCTGAGGAAATTTGTAAGAATCTTGAGGAAATTTGTAAAAATCAACAGTCGAGTACGTGTAACGACGCGCAAAATTTTTCTGGTTCAAGGTACGGCGCAAGGGGCCAATATAGCCAACGAGAAGAAAGCCAAAGTACAAGAGCAGTTGAGGATGATAAAATTGCTGTTCCGACGGCTGCGGCTGATTTACGAAAAGTGCAACGAGAACTGTCAGCTACAGGGAATGGAGTACACTCACATAGAGAGTCTCATACCGTTGAAGGAGGAATGGGACATGAAGTCCGACGAGAAAAAAACGTCGGAGGCTTATCGTCTAGCCTGCGAAGAGAGCAAAGACGCCATGGAGGTTCGTACCGAATCGCCTCTCCACCCAATTTCAATGCACGATGAACCTTGATTTCTATTTCTATTGCAGCAAGTGATTTCGAAGAATCGCCATCTGAAAGAAATCATCGATCACCTGAGGAGGATAATATCGGAAATTAACACCATGCTGAATATGCGTCGATCGTAGTTGTTAATTTTGTATATAGAGTACCGATATATGTCGTCGACTCGCGTTGAAAATAAATATCAATTCACGGTACGCGTATGCATAATTGCGTGTAATTATTGATCGTTCTTTGTCGGGATGCAACGAAAGTACTCATGAACCAGGTTGGTCGAGTTAAGGTATCCCTTTCGCGGAGGGCCTTATTTTGTAGGGGCATAAGCAGGACCCTTCTGAATCATCGGTCAATTACAGTGGCGCTTAATAAACAATAAGTTACAATCATTTATTGATACCCAACGATAAACTGGAATAAAAAATTCCGCGCAAATTTAATAGTGTTGAAGTTTGTCGGAACGCAACGAAAACTAATTTTTTCACATTGCCACAGCATTTCTTTCGCGGACTTGGCCTACAAAAAGCACTCAAACATTTTTCAGGATCCTTTTTAAAAATGTACAATATGAATTGGAAAGAAAATATATTCGATAATGAAAATAAAAGAATTTTCGTTGCATTCCAACTATGCAAACTTCAACACCGTCAAATTTAGTAGATTTAGACATTTTTACATTTTTAGTGAAAAGTCGTGGCTACAAAAAATCTACTAGTCACATTTTTCCAAGTTTCATCATTATATCTAAACATCCTGTGACCCCTGATTTTATCGTTGTTTCGGAATCTTTAGAATTCTTCACACGCATGAAGCGTGTGAGGAATTTATATGCCTAATATAAACTATATTAGGCATTTGAAGTTATTTAGTGTATAAATTATCAGATAGAACTTTATAGATAGAAATTAGGTAACATGGCTTGAAATTTGACCAGTATACTGGAAAGTATATTTACTTCGCTGTAGACCAAAATTAGCTAATTGTTGAATACTCGGGGTTGTGGAAGGAATACCTTGAGTAATCGATTGTTATAAAAAAAGTTAAAAAAAAGTCGTTTCTACGGGAACGGAAGTGCCAATCTCACTGCTACTAGAGATGGATGGACTATTGCTGCGACGCGATATCTTTGACTGTGAAATGAACTATGTCCGTACTTCTGAGTGTCGCCTCGGGCACCTTTCCCAACGGAGTTTCCAGATCTCTGACATACACCTCGAGGCCATCGACGTCGCAGCCACGAAATTCACCCGTCACTTTCGAGTTCTCGTGGAGATTGAACTCCGAAGGTTTTCCTGCGGAAGTAACCGAAGCGCAATGGAAAGTTCCTCGAATGAATTACTGAAAGTCGCTACACCGATAACTCGCTCTGCGAATTGCCTTGTGTAGTCCATTAAGGGCATGTACGAGGTCATACATAACCTCACAATTTTTCCAACTCAGTCTTCTCATAGATGGCTAAGTTTTCGAGGAAAAACAAAGCATCAGGCTCTGGAGAATTCCCTGACGCAGAACTTGACGATTTTCTTTTGCTCTAAATATTATTAATCTCTGAGAAATCACTTCGAAAATTTCCGCTATCTTTCTCGCGGTCATACATCACGTGGTACATTCTGTACTGCGCCTTAAGACTCTAAACATTAAGATGAAGAGAAAACTCTTTATTCCGAGAAACTTCCGAACGGTAAGTGCAATTTACATTTTCAGATACTACATTTCGTAAAGAATGTTAGTGTCAAGTGAAACATATATTTTTGGTAGAAAATAGTCAGTAAGATTTTAAACTCATGAATAAATGGACTTTCTTCGAGTGTTTTTTTACAGCCAATGCTTTGGGAATTGCTGATCATCGGACCCATCATCGTTTTGTAAACTTCGAAGTAACATAGAGGTTATGTGTGCTCGACGTGAAAAATCTTACCCACAACGCCGGTGACAACGCGGAGGAATCTTTCGCGCAAGAAAGCCCTGGCTTCTTGCATTTCCGGTCTGGCAAAATCATGCTCGACCGTTACGTTCGTTGATTTATCAAGCTCTTGTTCTTTATCCGTCATTTTTCGATTACCGAAAATTGAATATTCACGGAAACCGGCGATCCTCGAGAAAGCCTCTGTTTACACCGGAAGTAGATGCCCGTTTGGATCATCGCCGCTCGCACATGTGCGACCAACCGGCACATTTGAATAATCGTCGTTACGCGTTCGGCTGTAGAAAGAGAAATTCGGTTCAACTCGCGCACGCAGATATAACACTTTCTCGTTGACTTTCGACACGCGCTCTGCACCGGAAACGAGATACGCGTACCTGTTGGAGGGCGCTTATCGCGACAACGCATAAAAACATTTACTTTCCCCGAAACATGAGGGCGCGAATACGTCACAGCCCGCATGGAATTCGTGCATGTTTAAGGCCTCGTGAAGTATCGCTATGCCTCAGTTCTACACGAAATTCCACAGGGTGAAAATGTTACGCTTTGCGTTGTTCCTCTTCGTTCTGAATCTTCTGAAAGATGGTGAGTACCTTCGAGATTTATTTCCGAGCAGCAGTGGGCACCGCTATGGACGTTTTCCAAACAGCGGTCTGCACAAACCATTGTATTTACCACATTTATAAGTATTTGACAATACAAACATTGTAAAAGATACTTAAAACCGTACTCTTTAATGTAGACAAACAAAATTGAATACCTTCACACGTTTTCCCGGAAAAAAATCGAGAAAATTTCTCGATTTCCCGGCCATTAGCTACGTGTGACCCATTAAGGGGAGATATAGACATAGGAGCCGAAAAAGAGGTTATTTTTGTGAATTTTTTCAAGGAAAACTACTTGAAATTTCGGATTGGGCTTTTAATTATCTAAAAGTATATACATTCAAAAATATGTTTAATTTTCTTTATTTAAAAGTATTAAAAATATACAACGATATTGTGTGATCCTTGGAGTGTCGTAAAAAAATCTGCGTATACGGTACACACTGGCGTTTCTTGAAAAATCATCTGAAAAAAAAACAAAAAGATTACCAGTTAGATACTATAATCTAGTACTTGTCATAGCCAATTTTGAAAATATCGATTTATGACAAAATGGCGGACGTTTGAACATAAATAGTGATTTTTGGGCCAAAAATTAGTTATCATTTTGCCTCGAAAACAAAAACTAAGTAACGGAAAAGAAATATCCTATGAAAAGTACTAGATAATGGTGTATAAAATAACCACAAAAAACCTCGAGGCAATCGGTTCATTGGTTTTCGAGAAATTTTGGGTAGCGATTTGAAAAACGTGATTTTCAGAAAAGCTCGTTTGACAGTTTGGGGACGAATAAATCATGAAATTTGTCAACTTACATGGAATCATCGATACCAGGCCCATAGTGTAGGTCTTCTACGGTCGACAGTATATTTCATAGCTTCTAAATCGATTTTTTCGACCATCTAGGTGTATATCTTCCCTCAATGGCGTACAACGTAATTTGAAAAATCGTTTCTAATTTTATGAACTAATTTCCGCAGAACTAATGTTGGCATTTACTTTATACTTTTTATACAATTAGAATACTTGCTAACAAATGTATCTGTAAAATTTGGTCTGGAAACAGAAGACAAGATTTCTTCACCGACTATATAATGTCGATTATCATAAGACGGACTATCTTTCTCCGACAACATTATTCGTTAACCATGCGTTAATAATAACAATGATCGTTGAAAAAATTCGGTTTTTTAAATTTCATTTACCGAACAAGATTTCCAAAAAAGGTTCGTCAGACGATAGTCCATACGATATAATTCATGAATAAATTTTGTTGTCAAGTTCAACCAACCAGATCGGCATAATTAAGTAGGACATGCAAATATGTCGAAAGAAAGGCCTTTCATGCATTGGTATATAGTTATAATTTTTCTTCTAATTTTACATATTAGTTATGTAAAATTTACATATTAGATTTTTTCAACTAATTGCATATTAGTTATTTTTTAAAAAATTACATATTTTCTAATATACATATCACAATTTTTTAAATATACTACATAAAAATATTTATTTATATACTTTCTCAATAGTTTACACATACTTTTGTTACGATAAATCCTAACGAAACATAAAAAATAAAGTCAATCGCACAGAAGTTTTCTCACAATTAAATTCCCATACGTTCACCAGTATTTGGTATGTCAAGATTGCGTATGGCTTCGCCTCATAAAGGAGGAGATGCCCCTTAAGTGAGAAAAAATTGCTGATTTTCATGATTTTTTTAAGAGGCAACATTTCTTTACCATTTTTGAGACTCAGGGTATGTTTTATTACTACTTTTGGCTGTTACATGGTATTTTTTAAAATGGCGGAGGTATGACGTTGTCTTCTAAACGGTTTGCGCCGGATGTTGTTAGACGGCGTGACACGTAGCTTCGGCGGGATTGATCTGAAAAAAAAATCAACGAAGATTTTCCGTTCATTAACACTCGTACGCAGAATATGAACCAAGAAAAAGTGAAAAAAGGTGAAAATCGATGAAATAGTACACGTTGAAAGCAAAAGATATAATTTTCCGCGAAAATGGCTACATTTTGCAATTAAAAATAAAATTCTTTTTTTTATTTTTTTTAAACATTTAGGCTCACTTTTTAGACAATAAGGTTAAAAAGATTTATACCAAATTTCATCAGAATCGATCGGTTAGTTTTTTTTGCTATACGTTGTGCCACTTTTGAAATTGCAGTTTAGAAGACCGTGCCATACCGCCGCCAATTTTAACGATTAATAATTTTTAAAATATCATACAGCAGCCAAAAGTAGTAATAAAATATACCTTAAGTCTCAAAAATGGTCTAGAAATCTTTCTTCAAAGCGTTAGGCCACAGTAACGGGTATAAAATCATGTGCCCATTTAACAATTTTTCCCTTATGAAAAAGTGATTCACGCATAAAATTAATTACACATCTATTTAGTATGAATATCAAGCTGTTAGAATTTTTTTTTTTTCGATGTCCAAAATGGCCGACTACTAATATTTTCTTTTGTTATCTTTTTGTAGGCGCCCCGCGGCCTGATATTTAGCATCCACAATTTTTTACCTACAACAAAAAAACAAAAATTCTCGTTAATCTACATTAGAATTCCTAGAGAAGTTCGTACGGAATTTAAAAAATATTGTTTTATTCTAAAGTTGTAGGTATTTGAACTTAAGGCGTTACCCCCACTTGTAGCGCAAAAAAGGCCTTTTTCATGAATTTTTTAAAAGAAAACTACAAAACTTTTTTAATCGATCAATATACCATCTTAAAGAACACATCTTGAAGAATTTTCAGTAATTTTTTTATTGAAAAATATTACATTGTTTAGTGGCAAATGGCCGTCAATGAAATAATGTTTTTATATACACGGTTTGCGGTGACCAACATCGCGGCGAAGCGGATCATCTGAAAAAAAAAATGCGGATGGATTTAGTCAAATATAAGTATAAACTAGTCTTTAATCGAAGGATTTTAAAAAATATTCATTTTTCACAAAATGGCGGACAGTCAAAGTTAATGGTTCGATTTTAACGAAAAAAATCGAATGATTAAAGACTACATTTTTATGTATTAAATAAGCCTGCAAAATTTCAAGAAGATCGGTTCATTAGTGTTCGAGTAATCTTGGTCACCGACTTCAGAAATGCCATTTTGAGAAAAACGCGTTTAAAGTTTAAATTAGCCGGTCGTTTACACAACGGATTCTTCTCTTTCAACGCTCAAATCTCAGTCAATTTTGTTCGGATCGACTTGAAATTTTCAGGACATATTCTCAGATACTTATACTGAAAAAAATGCAATAAAAAAATCGATTTTTTCAAAATCACAAGTGGGGGTAACCCTTTAAGAAATGAATTTTCAGTGAAAAATTTCGTTATAACTGCTCGTAAACTGCTCATAAAATGAAATGTTTTCGATTAATCAGAAATTCCGTACGTACTTCTCCGCGAAATGCAAATTGGAACATAACTTTTGAATTTGCAGTAAATCGAGTGAAAATTGTTGATGTTATTTGTCACGCCAATTGGAAAAAAGCTGTTTCGAGAAGTTTCGAGTTGTCGACCATTTTGTACATCGAAAAAAAAATATATATTTTTTCTAACAGCTTGATATTCATAGTAAATAGATGTGTAATTAATTTTATGAGTGAATCACTTTTTCATAAGAAAAAAAATGGTAAAATTCGCACATGATTGAATACCCTGTTAAAAAATCCGAAAATCATCAAATTTTTCCCTCCCCCAAAGTTATCTCCTCCTCGGAGTTTCCAGAAAAAGTGAAAACGACAGGAAAAAAATCTCGCTCAATGACGACCGATTTCACTTTGTCTCACCTCACAGAAGTCGAGTGCGGTACTCTCGGCAGGATCGCGAAATCCCCGCGAGGTTTACTGTCAAGGGCCCAAGCGGAGTTGCTTAAAAACTGGTCCCTCTCGAACGCGTCGTTCCCGTTGCCCGAAACGATATTAAATTCATCGCATGGAATCGTACAAACGTCAAATTCAACATCGTCGAGAGGGGCGAAGTTCTTCATTCCTAAATTCGACCTCCTGGCTGGTCTAAGCGTGGGCGGTGAGTCGCGACCCTCGAAGCTCAAGGGTCTCTCGAATTTGGCAAAGCTTACGGAATCGTCGAGTCAGCCGTTGGGATCGGTCAATCCCTTTATCACCGTCTCGTACGATCCTTATCCTCACGTGGCCTTGTCCAACGCTGTGCCGCCATTGATCGTCGATCTCACGCGGCTCCTCCAGCTGATCAAGCTCCAGTTGGACAGCGGCAGTGCCAATGCGCGCAATCAATCGGCTGCGACGATCAACAGTGTCGTCCGTGACGAATCGATCCTCGACGAGGTGGACGACCTGGACTTGGTGGACGATCGAACAAAACGGAAGGACAAAGTCAGGTCGAAGAACAAAATGAAGAAGAGGCGAGAGGAGAACAAGCCACAGGAGGAGGATGACGACGAAAATGAGGTACTTTGTCTTTTTTTTGTATAATTTTGTCTTCGAGATATACTGCCGCTTAAAAGTTTGGATGCACCAGTCGATATTTCTTGCCGCTGAAAATTTGGGTGATTTTCGGGATTTTTTTCTTGGAAGAAAAATACTCAATTAAATGTTTTGGAAAATTAAGAATATATTTGGCTATATTTGACCGATATTACATAATTTTTTCATCGAAAAATATTGAGATCCAAGCGACTTATGCGCTGCCTTCGGAGGCGCAAAAAAAGTTCCTCCACTGCTGACATGATTCCGGCCGATTGAGTAGCTGAAACCGAAAAAGGAAAAAAATGTCGTTAAGGCGTTACCCCCACTTGTAGCGCAAAAAAGGCCTTTTTCATGATTTTTTTTAAAGAAAACTACAAAACTTTTTTAATCGATCAATATACCATCTTAAAGAACACATCTTGAAGAACTTTCAGTAATTTTTGGCAAATGGCCGTCAATGAAATAATGTTTTTATATACACGGTTTGCGGTGACCAACATTCCGCCGAAGTGGATCATCTGAAAAAAAAAAAATGCGGATGGATTTAGTCAAATATAAGTATAAACTAGTCTTTAATCGAAGGATTTTAAAAAATATTCATTTTTCACAAAAATGGCGGACAGTCAAAGTTATTGGTTCGATTTTAACGAAAAAAAACGGCCGTTTTTTGGCTATAAAAGGGCCATTTTTTTTTGAAAAAAAAAAAAAAAATCGAACGATTAAAGACTACATTTTTATGTATTAAATAAGCCTGCAAAATTTCAAGAAGATCGGTTCATTAGTGTTCGAGTAATCTTGGTCACCGACTTCAGAAATGCCATTTTGAGAAAAACGCGTTTAAAGTTTCAATTTCCGGTCGTTTACACAACGGATTCTTCTCTTTCAACGCTCATATCTCAGTCAATGTTGTTCGGATCGGCTTGAAATTTTCAGGACATATTCTCAGATACTTATACTTCAAAAAAATGGAATAAAAAAGAACCGATTTTTTCAAAATCGCAAGTGGGGGTAACCCCTTAAACTGGAAAGTATTTCCTGTACAATGACGTAGGATTTTCGAAAAATATCAACATCTAACAAAATGGCGTAGTTATGAAAAAAAGTCTGTTTTCTTGCCTATAAAATGGTCGTTTTTTTCAATGCCAAATCGTTAATTTTCGTCCAATCAGAAATATCCTACGTCATTGTAGAGTAAATATATTCAAGAGTACTCAGTTCAAATTTCAAGTCAATCGGAAAATTGCGCTTTGAGTTACAATGTCAGCAAATTTGAAAAATCTCATCTCGCGAAAAACGCGTTTAAAGATTTAACTATCGATTTTTGCAAGATAAAATTATATTTACCATAAAAACTGCTAATTACAGGATATTCTTGAAAGTATAATCTGTCGAAAAAGGCACAAAAAATCGATTTTTTATAAGTGTCACACTAGTATAGCCCCTTAAAAAAAGACAACCAAATTTACCGAACGGCGTTTCGAAGGGAACAAGTTCAGCTTTGTTTTGCTTTTTCGAAATATTTTTTTATGATTTTTTTTCGAACCGGTACGCACTTTTGTACGTGACTGTTTTTCGGCTTTTTTTTTTCGACCATCGAGAATTGGGCGCATGATTTATGGACAATTTTTTTTGTCATGTTTATCCATGTTAAACTTGAATGGGGTAGCGGGAGCTCCATTTTCGTTTTTAAAAAGTTTCGTAAGATTTTTTTTCGCAAAGTTATTTCATTTTTGGCTAAAAAAGACAAATTTTGGAAAATGCAACGTAACTCCAGAACTATAGGGTTTACGAGGAAATATCAAAGATGTAAAAAGTTGCGTAAGTTTGTACTGGATCGCCTGGAATTTTTTCAAAATTGTCCTCAGATTCTTTTTTGTTACTATTTTCGCTCGAAACTCTGATGAGTAGGATGGTTTAACTCGAAAAGTATGGCGTTTACAACAAAATATCAGGAGGCGAAACTTTTTCAATGTTCGATTTTAAATTCGCTAAATTTTTTCAGGATTTATTGCCGAAATTTCTTTCGCCTCATCTCGGATAATCGTCCGAACAAATGATTGGCGTATCTCGAAAACTATTGAGTTAGAGACAAAATATCAAGAGAGGAAAATGTCGCAGTGTTTCATTTGAATACGTTGACATTTTTTCAGTTTTTTTACACTGTTACAGAAGCAACGAGAATCTAAAAAAACATCGCAAAAAAAATTTTGAAAAAAATACAAAAAAAATGTCAACGTATTCAAAACGAAACACTGCAACATTTGCCCCTCCCGATATTTTGTCTCTAATTCAATAGTTTTCGAGATACGCCAATCAATTGTTCGGACGATTCTCCGCGGTGAGGACAAAAAAATTTCAGAAAAAAATTCTTCAAAACTGTAAACGACTTTAAAATCGAAAATAAAAAAGTTTCCCCTCCTGATATTTTGTTATAAACGCCATACTGTTCGATTTGAGCCATCATACTCACAGTTTCGAGCGAAAATAGTCCAAAAAAATCTGAGCAAAATTTTGAAAAAATTCCACGCGACGCAGTATAAACTTCTCCAACTTTTTACGTCTCTGACATGTCCTCTCAAGCCCTATAGTTCTTGAGTTACATTGGATTTTCCAAAATTTGTCTTTTTTAGCCAAAAATGAAATAACTTTGCGAAAAAAAATCACACGAAACTTTTAAAAAACCAAAAATGGAACTCCTTCCTCCCCGTGCAAGTTTATCATGTATAAACACGACGAAAAAAAAAGTCCGTGAGTCATGTCCAATTCTCGATGGTCTCGAAAAAGCCGAAAAACACCCGCGTACAAAAGAGCTTACCGGGTCGAAAAAAAAATCATAAAAAACATTTCAAAAAAGCAAAACAAAGCTTAGTTTGTTCCCTTGAGAAGGCCGTTCGGTAAATTCAGTTATCTTTTTTTTTAACGAAGCTGTGTAACTTTTAGCGCAGCGAGAAATATCGTCCGGTGTATCCAAACGTTTGAGTGGCAGTGTAGTTGTAAATTACTGACGGTAGGATCGTACTTGTGAAGGTCGTCGAAGATTTGCCGAACGAGCCAGCTCGTCGCAGACCTTCGTCAACCGTTAACAGACAAGCGGTCGTTGCCGAGACTAATTCGAGTACCGGGGAGGCGGCGAACACGACAAACGGATATTATTACGGTGGACAGCCGCAATCTATCGAAAATGTCCAAATCACGCACGATTTGCCTCACGAGTCTTACGGCCCGCCATTCCAAATTCCCATCCCGTCAATATCAGCCTTGTTCCCTTCGCAATATTACGACACGTTTTGGCAAACGTACGGACAACCTTCGCAATTTTACGGGCCATCGTCGCTTACCTACGGCCCACCCGCGCAAGTTCCAAACCCCACGCCACAGTCCTACGTCCCACCGTCTCAAACTTCCGGTTCACCATCGACTTCTTACGGTCCACCGGCAACCTCTTACGGGCCACCAGCGACCTCTTACGGGCCACCAGCGACCTCTTACGGGCCTCCAGCGACATCTTACGGGCCTCCAGCGACATCTTACGGGCCTCCAGCGACCTCTTACGGGCCTCCAGCGACCTCTTACGGGCCACCAGCGACCTCTTACGGGCCTCCAGCAACCTCTTACGGCCTACCTCCACCAATCGCCTCTTCTGACTCTCAATCGGCCCTCCAACCTCACATTTTCGATGCCACCTCGTCATTTTCCAATTCGCCGTCAAACTCTTACGGATTGCCTCTTTACCCTTACAGCCCTTACGCCACCCCTAAGCCCGAGCCGGTCGCCAAAGAGAATCTTACGAATACTTTGCTACCGTCGTCGAGATCTTGGCCGCCGAATCTTTCGTTCGGTCGGTCCCGAAGTTTTTCCGACACCGGCAAAGTTTCCGCAACGGCCAAAAGCGTCAACGGCTTCGTACCGATAAACTGAAACTATACGCCGTATTTTAGGTCTTATGGGCATGTACAAGGTCAACATAACCTCACAATTTTCCAACCGAATTTTCTCAAAGATGGTTACATTTTTTAGGAAAAAACACGCTGGGAAAAAAAGTTCATATCTGAATATATCTGAATCGTATCTGTAGAATCAATCAGCAGAAACTATATGAACATCACTGTTCATGTAGTGTCATGGCAGATCTCGTATGCTTAGATCTGAGCATGCACGATCATATCAGAGTCATTTTGATAATTTTGTGAGCAGACCCGTCCATATCGCAGCAGGTCTGAGCAGATCAAATCCCCAGGCAAGATCTGATCTTGTTGGACCAGATCTGATTTCATTGGGCCAGATCTGATCATGTCAGGTAGATCTGATTTCATTGGGCCAGATCTGATCATGTCAGGCAAATCTAATCTTATTGGACCAGATCTGTCTTTCCGTATAAGAATAAAATACCGTGGATCCCAGTAGACCTGGACATCTGTGAACAATAGACCTACCCATATGATAGAATCATAGTTTATCTGAACTATCAGACCAGGTATGAGTCCGACTATATCAGAGCAAATCTTACCCTGTTGAGACGGATCAAATCTTGTTAGTGCAGTCATGAAGATATTAAAATGTTTACGTATATTGAGCGGGGTTATTAACACGTCATCACTTGACGTGTTAAGGGCGGGGTAAAGTTAATTCGGCGAAAAAAAGGCATGTTTTTAAGATTTTTTTTTGGCGTAACGAATGGTGTTCGTTTATTGAAAAATTTACGTATAATAAAGTAACATTTGAACAACATTCTCCTAAATTTGCATTGCAAAATATTCAAAATTGAGCGAGTGAAAATTAAACCCCGGAGGCGCCTCGAAAAAAAGTTGGTTTGCGGTGTGCACCATAACTCGCAACAGAATCATCTGAAATAAAAAAATCAAAATGCATTTGTTAAAGGAGATGTTTCTCGAGGTAATGACGGGAGGATTGTTTTTTTCGATTTTTCGATTTTTCGTAGCACTTGGGACCCAAAAACCCGATTTTCGCTAAAAAAATCAGCTGATTTGTTGTTGAAAAATTAGTAATTATTAAAAAAAACAAAAAAGCTCTCGACAATACCTGGTGAATTATGTGAAGAAGTACTGTGCAAAATTTCAAAGCGATTGGTCCAGTAGATTTTGAGTTATCGTGCACACGGACTTCAAATATGACAAGTCTCAGAAAAACAGTTTGAAAAACGCAGAAGAGTTTGGTCGGCATGGAGCAATAGACGATCAAATACTCATAACTTCGTCAATTTTACTCCGATCCTCTTGAAATTTTAACACAATATTCTTGATATATTATGCATTCATTTAAAAAAAAATTTTAAATGAAAAAAAAATTAAATACTTTACCCCGCCCTTAATAATTAATAATATTATAGTAACTCACATGATCACATATAATAATACAGTCAGGTGAGGTGCCATATCTGATCGGATATCGTCTCATATCCTCATATATCGTTTCATATATTCAGATGTTTTCACGTGTGAACAACTGAACTGCATATACGATACGGTATGGGTGTATAAGACCTCGTATACTTTCCAGATTTGGTATCTTATCTGATGGGATAACATTTTATATGAACGTGCCTGCTCATATATCACATCATGTATGTTCAGATATGGTTTCACGCTGCCAACTCGTCTTGCTACCTTACCAGATAAAAACATATATGAGATCTATATAGCGGAGTCTGGTACCGTATTTGATCGGATATGATCTTATACGAACAGATACGTTCACATATCACATCATGTATGTTCAGATACGAATTCACGGTACCAACTCGCCTTGGTACTTAGCCAGATATAAACAGATATGAGTTCGTATATAGTCAGGCCAGATACTGTATTTGATCAGATATGATCATCTATATGCATATGTGATGTGGAATATGATCAGACCTAATCATATATGATGCTGTAAAATGTCAGATATAAATATATCCGATACACATATGACAATATCTGAAACAAATGTGAACATATCCACTCAGATATGAACTTTTTTCCCGGGCTCTCGAGAATTCCCTGACGCAGAGCTTGATGATTTCCTTTTGCCCTAAATATTATTGATCTCTGTTCGAAAATTTCAGCTATCTTTCTCGCACTCATATGTCACGTGGTAGATCTTCCATTTCGCCTTAAGGCCTTAGGCCACAGTAACGGGTATAAAATCATGTGCGAATTCAGGAACTTTCTTTTCGTATGAAACAGTGATTCACTCGCAAAATTAATCACATGTCTATTTAGTGTGAATATCAAGCTGTTGGAAAATATATATATATTTTTTTCGATGTGACAAAATAGCTGACTACAAATATTTTCTTTTGTCATATTTTTCTTAGGCTCTCAGCGGCGTGACATTTAGCATCCACAATTTTTTACCTAGAACAAAAAAAAACAAAAATTCTCGTCAATCTACGTTAGAATACCTAGAGAAGTAATTACGGAATTTTAAAAAATATTGTTTTTTTTCAAAAGTTGTAGGTATTTGAACTTAAGAAATGAATTTTCAGTGAAAAATTTTGTTATAACTGCTCATAAACTGCTCATAAAATGAAAAGTTTTCGATTAATCAGAAATTCCGTATGTACTTCTCTGCGAAATGCAATTAGGAACATAACTTTTAAATTTGAAGTAAATCGAGTGAAAATTGTCGAAGTTATTTGTCGCGCCAATTGGAAAAAAGCTGTTTCGAGAAGTTTCGAGTAGTCGGCCATTTTGTACATCGAAAAAGAAAAATATAAATATATTTTCTAACAGCTTGATATTCATACTAAATAGATATGTAATTAATTTTATGAGCGAATGACTTTTTCATACGAAAAAAAAAATTGTTAAAGTCGCACATGATTTTATACCCGTTACTGTGGCCTAAGGCCTTAAAGAAACTCGCGATGTTCGTCATTCCAAAACATGAATGTCCTGGCGAGTTTGGGGGATGCTCGATGTTCTGCCGATTTTTCGGTTTACAAGAGCTTCGTGCCTCTGCCGAAATCGGTAGGGCGAAAGCACGCCGAAAAAACGAGTCCCTTTGTTTTTTATCTTGTCCTTATAGGCAAAAGTCGAGGGATCTTTTGATTTTCATTGACAATTGAATGATTGATTCGGTACGTGCTCGGGCTATATCGTGGGTGGAGACACCTTTAGGGGATGAAAAAATTACTGATTTTCATGATTTTTTTTAACGAAGGATCTCTTCGCCGTTTTTGAGACTTAAGGTATGTTTTTTTTACTGCTTTCGGCTGTTACATAGTAATTTTTGAAAATTATCCTCAATAATGGCGGGGGTATGGCACCGTCTTCTAAACGGGATTAAGCCCCGGCGGGATTAATCAGAAAAAAATCCAACGAATATTTTGTTTTCACTAACATTAATACGTAGAATATGAGCCAAGAAAAAGTGAGAAATCTTGAAAATCCATGAAATGATACGCTTTGAAACAAAACATTGAATTTTCCGACAGAAATGGCTAGATTAGGTAATCAAAAATACTTTTTTTTTTTTAAATTTTCAAGAACACTTGGATGTTTTAGGGGATAAGATTCGAACGATTCATACCAAATTTCGGCAGAATCATTGGTTTATTTTTTAGCTATAGGCTATTCTGAAAGCCAGTTTTGGAAATGCAGTTTAAAAAATGACTACATTTTGCAATAAAAAAAAGTTTTTCCATTTTTTTAAAAAACATTTAGGGTCACGTTTTAGACAATAAGGTTAGAAAGATTTATACCAAATTTCATCAAAAACGATCGGTTAGTGTTTTAGCTATACGTTATGCCAGTTTTGAAATTGCCTTTCAGAAGACCGTGCCATACTTCCGCCATTTTTAAAGATTGATTTTAAAAAATACCATGTAGCAGCCAAAAGTAGTAATGGAACATACCTTAAGTCTCAAAAATTGTCAAGAAATCTGGATTTAAAGAAAATCATGGAAATCAGCAAATTTTTTCCTCACCTTATCAGCTGACTTATCAGTTGAATTTATCTTTATCATCCACAATATTCTGTTATTTCCTATGTTCCTTTTTAAGTCGGTGCGGGTTTTTAGAAAACTTTCCCTTTCACTTTCACCTTCCGCGTGTCAGTATTCGCCGGTTCTCAGTGACCCCGGAGCACATTTGGACGAGGGCACCGGGAAACTGTGGGAAACCTGCACCGATGCAGGCGGATATTCCTTACCGAGTTTCAGTTGTCAACCATCGGAAATCCGGTAAAACCTTCCGCCCGGTAGCCGGCGAAAAAATGAGTGCGCGGCGGAGCGGTCACCCATCCTAGTATTCACCCAGGGATGTTTGACACGAAAGATCGCTGGAGTTGTATACCGACCGCGCGTCCTCTAACATCGTCAATATGTTCAACAATTTATCGTTCTCAAATTTCTGTGTTTTTTTTTCACCTTGCGATTATATACTTTTTTTATACGATTTTTTCATATTTACATGTATCTATTGATTATAATTAGTAACATATTTATTAGTTGCAATGTATTTTTATGCTATCTGAACTGTAAATGTATATATAAATAAGCATTTTTCATCAATCGTTGTTGTTACTTATCGCATTGTACACACTGTTATATATATATATATATATATACGAGGGTGGGGTGAAAAGTTTTCGGCCTGACCAAGAGATGGTGCAACTAGGTCTAGTTTTGGAGCGGCGTCCTACAGTACCATTCCTACCGAGCTTGTATGTACAGTTTCAGCCCAATCGCTACGTTAGTTTGCGTTTGAGAGCACATTGCGCGAGACACTTCCGTTGTTTTCGTAAAAATGGAAAAATTGGAAAAACGTGCTGTCATCAAATACTTCCATTTGAAAGGTTTTACACCAAAACAAATAAAAGAAGAGATGGATTCAGCACTAGGAGACTCCTCCCCATCATATTCAACTATTAAGCAGTGGGTTTCTGAATTTAAAATGGGTCGTGTGAGCACCTCTGACGAGCCTCGCTCAGGACGGCCCGTTGAAGTCACAACTTCAGAGATGATTGAAAAAATCCATAAAATAGTGTTGGAAGACCGCAGGTTGAAAGTGCATGAGATAGCTGAGACCTGTAGGATGTCAGCTGAACGTGTGCGAAATATTTTGCACAACCATTTGAACATGGAAAAGCTGTGTGCAAGGTGGGTGCCGCGTTTGCTAACGCTCGACCAAAAACTGCTTCGAAAAACCATTCTTACCGACAATTTGGCGCTGTATAGGCGTAATCCAAACGAATTTTTGCGTCGATTCATAACTGTTGATGAGACATGGGTCCACCACTACACTCCTGAAAATAAAGAACAGTCAAAACAGTGGGTTGGAAAAGGGGAACCAACCCCAAAGAAGGCAAAAACAATTTTATCGGCAAACAAGTTTATGGCTACTGTTTTTTAGGATGCGGGAGGAATTATATACATTGATTATCTTGAAAAGGGTAAGACTATCACTGGTCAATACTACGCAGAGTTATTGCAACGTTTGAAGCACGAGGTGCAAATTAAACGACCTCATTTGGCGAAGAAAAAAGTTTTGTTTCATCACGATAACGCATTCGTCGATTGTTGCCATGTCCAAAATCCACGAATTGAAGTTTGAATTGATGCCGCATCCTCCCTACTCTCCAGACTTAGCCCCTAGCGACTGTTACCTGTTTCCTAACCTCAAAAAATGGCTTGGCGGAAAAAGATTTAAGAGCAACGAAGAAGTTATCGAAGCTGTAAATCAGTATTTTGAGGAGCTTGACGAATCTACGTTTAAAACTGGTATAACTAAATTAGAACGCCGTTATGAGAAATGTATCAGTGTTGATGGAGATTATGTTGAAAAATAAAGCAAAAAAAAATTTCTAAACATCGTTTTTCTTGGTCAGGCCGGAAACTTTTCACCCCACCCTCGTATATATATATATAGGACATTCCATGCCATCCCACCTAGCCCGGTACCCCGACCATTTTGCTTTTTCCGATTTTTCTGTAAAATTGTACCCCATGAAAGGAATATCCACACCAATTTTTAGATTTTTATCTCTTCTCTTTTAAGAGTTATAATGTTCCAAACATGTCGACTTTGGAAATTTTGGAAACGTTTAAACGCTGATAACACCTGCACTAATTGAGATATCGACAAATGTCACTATATATATTTTTTTAATTTTGAAGCATACTTTCGTTAAAAAAGATGAAAAAATTATCAATTAACAATGTCAACGTTTTTTTTGCCTTCGAAGTGAAAACATTTTTTTTTTAAAGATGAAAACCTTTGTTTATTTTTTTCAAAAAATTCTCTAAAACAGAGTGACCCATTCTATGATTTTCAAGACTAGTCTCATCGTGGGGCCATTTTTTCTTCTATTTTTTTCGAACTAATGATATTGTTTTTAGAAGATTTTTATAATTTTAATCTCCAATAATGCTATTAACGATTTTGTGATTTCCAATTGGGCTTCGTCAGGCCTGAAAAGGTTTATTTTAAATTTGTGCGGAATTTAACGAAAACAAATTATTTTGAAAAAAAAATTATTTTCACAGTCCCTGCTGACTGATTGACTTATCATCGCCCAGCCTTAACCGATAAATGGAGAAACGTAAAATTTAGAGGGCATGTCGATTTTCTTATGTATGCACCATTTAAGGAGGGATTTTTCGAAATTCAAACTTTAAGGGGCTAAAAGGAATGGTAAAGTTTGCATGGAAATGTTTAAAAATGTGGTCGGATTTATTTGAAACTTGGTATTTGTGCTTCTTGACACAATTAATGAGACACGTATTCCAGCGTTTTTAGACATTGAACCCCTAAGGGAAGAAAGGGGGTGGCTAAATTGGTATGGAAAATTAAAAAAGTCTGGTCACAAGATTTACGTGAAACTTGGTACTAATGCTCTTCAACACTATTAATAAAATACGTATTTTAGTGTTTTTCGAAGTTCAACCCCTAAGGGAAAGGGGGCGCCAAAGTTTGTACGGAAAATAAAAAAGATCGGGTCAAATTTACTTGAAACTTTGTATAACTGCTCCTATAGACAATTAATGAAATTTCAGCGTTTTTATAAATTCAATCGTTAAGACGGGATATACATTTAGACAGGAAAAAAATAAGCAATATTAAGGAATTTTTTAAACTAAGAAATAATTATTCTACAATTATCAAACTTTAGGTATACTTTAATAGTAAATTTATGTATACAAAGCATTTTTTTTTAATTAATCCATCATCAAAATGACGAAGCTGTGGCAGAGTATTACAGCAAAGTCGCCGCGGGAGTTGCGAATCGGCGTGCAGTCTAGCTTCCCGTAGACTTCGATTTGCAAAAAAGTTCAAACATTTTTTCAGTTAGAACATGTATAGTCTCTATGTGATAGTAATTAAAATGAATAAAATGCCAATTTAAGAAAATGGCACGCATTGACAAAAAAAATCAACATTTCACGCAACATTTCTGTAAAATGTGAATGAAAAAAGTCGATTTTTTCCAATTTTTCAAAAACAATTCTCGTCAAGTAGAAGGTTATTATCAATATTTCAATATTATATATTATCAATATTTATATTATCAATATTTCTACCAAGTTTCAATATTTATATTATATTCTACCAGGTTTCAATATTTACATTATCAATATTTCTACCAATATTTCTACCAAGTTTCGACTCAATCGGTAATCCCAATTTCGATAATGCAGTTTTGAGAAAAACGCTTTTAAAGTTGACGCCCGCTCCGAATCCGAGCTGTGAGGCACAGCGTTGACGGGCTGTAACGTTTGACGTTTTTCGAATTTCGCTTTGAGACTTTGGAAAAATATTCTACACATATAGTTCTATCGATTAAGGGGAGACATACACCTAGGAACCGGGAAAAAGGTCATTTTTGTGAATTTTTTCAAGGAAAACTATTTGAAATTTCGAATTGGGGTTTTAATTAGATAAAAGTATATACATTCAAAAATATGTTTAATTTTCTTCATTTAAAAATATCAAAAATACACAAGGATATAGCATGATCCTTGGAGCGTCGTAAAAAAATCTGCATATACGGCACTGGCGTTTCTTAAAAAATCATCTGAAAAAAAAAACCAAAGAGATTATTAAATTAGATACTATAATCTAGTACTTGTCATAGCCGATTTTGAAAATATCGATTTATGACAAAATGGCGGACGTTTGCACATAAATAGTGATTTTTGGGCCAAAAATTAGTTATTATTTTGCCTATAAAACAAAAACTAAGTAACGGAAAAAAAAATCCTTTGACAAGTACTAGATGATGGTGTATAGAATAACCACAAAAAACCTCAAGGCAATCGGTTCATTGGTTTTCGAGAAATTTTGGGTACCGATTTGAAACACGTGGTTTTGAGAAAAGCGCGTTTGAAAATTTGGGAATGAATAAATCATGAAATTTGTCAACTTACATGGAATCATCGATACCAGGCCCATAGTATAGGTCTTCTACGATTGACGGAATGTTGATAGCTTCGAAATCGATTTGTTTGATCATCAGGTGTATATCTCCCCTTAAAAAAAAAAGATATCGATTTTTTGATCGTTGTAAATGTATATCCCGTCTTAAGGAGCATTCAATGAAAGTTTACGCGAGCGAAGCCACGGGCGGAAAGCTAGTTCGCGATAGAAGAATTTCCACGTCCTGGAATAAATCCATTACAGATGTACGAATTCATCGTACATGTACGTGATAAATCCTTCGTCATTCGTCGCGTCGTTGGACATCTATTTTGAATCGGACGGTTTATTGACCGTCCCATTGTTCCGCTAGGTTTATAATCCGTGTACCTGAGGCCCCGTCTGCCGACTGAGTATCGGGAAGGAAAACTTCCGAAAATTTTCGAAAGCTGTCTCGCAGTCTCGTTCCGCCTGCGGAGTGCAAAGACAGGACTGATTTTGCGGAAAAAATTCTTTCCGCGAGTACGTTACCGAACCAACTTATCGTCTCATTCTCTTTGGCTCATTGTACGAGGAAGAAAAATTGTCGCGAGGAGCAACATGAGAATGAAAAAGGGCAATATGCCAACGAGAATTGCCTGCGCGATTTTAATGACTTGCGTGACCGTTCTGGCGACTGTCGAGGCCGATTTTCGACCGGAAGAAACGACGCCTGACACGAGTCTCGATGTTCTCAAGCCGGAAAACGTTGATGTGCAAATCGGCAAAAATTATCGTCCCGTCGCTACTTTGCAAAGCAACAATAACGAGGCATTTGGCGAGACGGAAAACCGGCGTGAGGAAGCAAAAAACGCGGAGGACAGTCACCGGAAAATATTAAAATTTGGCAAACGAGTTTTGGACAGTATCAAAAGATACAAAATATTGAAGGATGAGGTCAGCCGGTTGAAATCGGGCCAATATCGTATCGATTGGTGGAAGAAGGATCGCCGTTTGGAAAGAATGAGAAAGAGGCTGCTCGAGCAACTTGCGAGGAGGCCCGAGCTGGAAAATCATCTTAGCAGCCTTGGCTGGCGAGCCACTGCGTTGGAAAAAAATATGCCGAAAAAAACGAGTCACTCGGAACGCAAGGGCGTGAAGAAGCTTGCGGTCAAGTCCCGAAATGGCTGCAAAAATTCAGTCCTGTATAAAATACTGACGAGTAGCTTCGAAGATTTGCCGAGCCTCGATTCCGCCAAGTACGACGAGCTGGAAGCGACCAACGAAGAGCCCACAGTCTTTGTTTACATGAAAATTGTGCTAGCGAGGCCGCGAAAAATCGATCGGAACGACCGTGCCCCGACGACCGGGATGCCTGATTCACCGACGAAATTCAGCCTCGATATGCACGAACATCAAGGTAGGAAATACTAGTACCTGAACAACTTTCAAGTTTAACGAGCAATTTGGCATCAATCATTTCATTATCTGTCACCTGTGCACGGTCATCCTGAAACCCAGCAACTTTTTTTTCCAAATGTACATGACAATTTAATGGGCTGTACCAATGTGAACGCTGAAAATTTGGGTGATTTTCGGGAATATTTTGGCAGAAAAGTACTCAATTAAATGTTTCGGAAAATTAAGAATATATTTGGCTATATTTGACCTATATTACATAATTTTTTCATAGAAAAATATTGAGATCCAAGCGACTTATGCGCTGCGTTCGGAGGCGCAAAAAAAAGTTCCTCCACTGCTGACACGATTCCGGCCGATTGAGTAGCTGAAACCGAAAAAGGAAAAAAATGTCGTTAAACCGGAA
Organism: Ophion obscuratus; assembly: GCA_964007375.1. Lineage (NCBI taxonomy): Eukaryota > Metazoa > Arthropoda > Insecta > Hymenoptera > Ichneumonidae > Ophion > Ophion obscuratus. The sequence goes on along the minus strand of OZ023317.1, from coordinate 34,646,867 downwards.
GGTATTTCCTGTACAATGACGTAGGATTTTCGAAAAATATCAAAATCTAACAAAATGGCGTAGTTATGAAAAAAAGTCTGTTTTCTTGCCTATAAAATGGTCGATTTTTTTCAATGCCAAATCGTCAATTTTCATCCAATCGAAAATATCCTACGTCATTGTAGAGTAAATGTATTCAAGAGTACTCAGTTCAAATTTCAAGTCAATCGGACAATTGCTCTTTGAGTTACAATGTCAGCAAATTTGAAAAATCTCATTTCGAGAAAAACGCGCTTAACGGCGGGGTAAAGTTGATTCGGCGAAAAAAGGCATGTTTTAAAGATTTTTTTTTTGGCGTAACGAATAGTGTTCGTTTATTGAAAAATTTACATATAATGAAGTAACATTTGAACAACATTCTCCTAAATTTGCGTTGCAAAATATTCAAAATTGAGCGAGTGAAAATTAAACCCCGGAGGCGCCTCGAAAAAAAGTTGGTTTGCGGTGTGCACCATAACTTGCAACAGAATCATTTGAAACAAAAAAATCAAAATGCATTTGTTAAAGGAGATGTTTCTCGAGGTAATGACGGGAGGATTGTTTTTTTCGATTTTTCGATTTTTCGTAGCACTTGGGAGCCAAAAACCCGATTTTCGCTAAAAAAATCGGCTAATTTGTTGTTGAAAAATTAGTAATTATTTTAAAAAAACAAAAAAGCACTCGACAAGACCTGGTGAATTATGTGAAGAAGTACTGTGCAAAATTTCAAAGCGATTGGTCCAGTAGATTTTGAGTTATCGTGCACACGGACTTCAAATATGACAAGTCTCAGAAAAACGATTTGAAAAACGCAGAAGAGAAGAGAACGGCATGGAGCAATAGACGCTCAAATACTCATAACTTCGTCAATTTTACTCCGATCGACTTGAAATTTTAACACAATATTCTTGATATATTATGCATTCATTTAAAAATTAAACAAAAATGAAAAAAAAATTAAAATACTTTACCCCGCCCTTAACTATGGATTTTTGCAAGATAAAATGATTAGAGATACGACCTTGAAATTTTTACGGGATATTCTTGAAAGTATAAACTGTCGAAAAAGGCAAAAAAATCGATTTTTTTAAAGTGTCACACTGGTATAGCCCCTTAAATCGGCTGGTTTTCTGATCACAGTTGAATCTCAGAAAACTCGGCCAGCTGAAAAATGACCAAATTCCTGATTTGTTTATTTCACTTCGTCTCGTTAGCTTTTGCACATTTGGGTGAATTGACTAATTCGATTGAACAATATCTGTGATAATTCTATTCAGTTCTCACAAATTAATATTTCTCATATCGCCCGAAAAATATTAAGGAATCATTATTCAAAAATAGCATACATTTCAACGTTATACTGAAAAATAAAAAATGATATTACTCATGTCGTTCCTGAGAAGTTGAAAATTACGCTCATCTACACGAGGAATGAAAGCAAGAAAACACATTTTTTGGAATTGCAAATACACGTGTTTCGAAGTCTTGATCCAGAGACAATGAATATTCAAGATACGTTTGATTTATCGATTACCGAAATCAAGCCAATTCTATATACGGCGACGTGAACTAGCATGATCCCCAAGCTTTTCTCCCAAAAAATGATAGCAGAGTTAGTTACTTTTGTCTCTAAAAGTATCAAAAGTCAATGAGTATATCACTATATACATCCAGTCGAACCTCGATATAATGAAAATTTGTTCATTCCTTTCCGATAGACACCCGAAACCTTGATACAGAGACATAATAATATACATTGTGCTCTAATTGCTTGTAGGAATTGCTCTAATTTAAACCTTTCTTTCCTTAAAAAATATCACTATATTTATAGTTATATATATATATATATTCTAACATTTTAAGGAACATGACCTCCATATAACGAAGCCTCAATACAGTCGAACCTCGATATAACGAAGATTTGTCCATTCCCTTACGATAGACACCCGAAACCTTGATATAATGACATAATAATACACATCATGCCCTAATTGCTAATTGCTCATAAAAATCGCTGTAATTTAAACCTTCATTCTTTAAAAAATATCCCGATATTTATAGTACTAATATATATTTTTTGAAGAACATTTTAAGGGGATATATACACCTAGGAGTCGGAGAAACGGTTATTTTTGTGAATTTTTTCAAGGAAAATTAATTTGAATTTCGATTTGGGGTTTTAATTATCTAAAAGTATATACATTCAAAAATATGTTTAATTTTCTTTATTTAAAAATATCAAAAATATACAAGGATATTTGGAGCGTCGTAAAAAAATCTGCGTATACGATACCCACTAGCGTTTCATCAAAAATCATCTAAAAAAAAAACCAAAAAGATTATTAAATTAGATATTATAATCTAGTACTTGTCACAGCCAATTTTGAAAATATCGATTTATGGCAAAATGGCGGACGTTTGAACATTATAGTCATTTTTGGGCCAACAATTAATTATTATTTTGCCTATAAAACAAAAACTAAGTAACGGAAAAAAAATCCTATGACGAGTACTAGATAATGGTGTATAGAATAACCACAAAAAACCTCAAGGCAATCGGTTCATCGGTTTTCGAGAAATTTTGGGTAGCGATTTAAAAAACGTGATTTTGAGAAAAGCGCGTTTGAACATTTGGGAATGAATAAATCATGAAATTTGTCAACTTACATGGAATCATCGATACCAGGCTCATAGTGTAGGTCTTCTACGGTCGACGGAATGTTCATAGCTTCTAAATCCTCGACCTCGACCATCTAGGTGTATAGCTCTCCTTAAGGAACATGACCTTGATGTACGAAATCTCAATATAGCAAAAACTCGATGTAACGAACTTCCCTAGAGATTCGTTATATCGAGGTTCGACTGTATTCTGATCTGTGTATTCTTTTTTCAACAGTGGCCTGCAGTGTCACTCGTTTTTCTAAATGGTTGAAGAAAAAAATGAGTATTTTTCTCCAAACGTTGTCTAAATAATAATATTTTACCAGAATATGTTGTTGAAGATTGCATCGTTGGGATATCCCTATATTTATAGTACTAATATATATTTTTTTAAAGAACATTTTAAGGAACACGCTTTCGATATGACTAAACCTCAATATAACGTAAAGTCGATATAACGAACTTCCTTAGAGATTTGTTATGTGGAGGCGCGACTGTATATACACGTAACTTCCCAACCTACCCGCGCAGAAATTGTCGTAGGGATCCAATTGGATTCCCAAACTCGTTCCCACTTCCTGAAAAGGATCCAATGGGTCTTCGCATTGGATCTGTATATTAAAATGTCACGCTCGTAGATTGGATTCTAATCGGGATTCCCCATTGGAATCCAATGAACGAATCCATTTTGAGTCCTAAAGGAATCCCACATTATCGAACAGAATCCGATACGATTCTCGATTGATCCACAGGATCGCGTTTTGTAAATCAACTTCTCCTAAGAACATATATAGATGTACAAGAGAAGTGAATCTTAAAAAAGTATAAATCTTATTTTTCAAATGTATAAATCTCTTAAAAAGTATATCTTCAAAGTCGATTTTAATCGCATCACTAAAAAACCACCGTAAGTATCGTTCGTTATTTATTTTACTGCACTTTGACATAAACACCACACACGTACACGCTCACGAAGCGTGCATCCAATTGGATCCCAATGACGACTCCCTGTGTGCAGTGTCCCTAACAAATTCCTATATAGAAGTGCATCTTGGGACTCTCCAACAAATTTGTCCACGGGATCACGAAAGGATATTTTTTTCGAGTGATCTACCAAATTTTGATTTAGAATTGCAAGTAACAAATCTTCAAACGACGTCAATCGAGAAATAGGACGGAATACACAGGTGATCCGAAGCAAAAAATCAAACATTTTTTTACTTTGTACAATATTGTGTATAAGTTGACCTAGAATCAAGAAGAAAAATTGAAAAATACAAAAATAGCGAGCAAAAAACTGCGAAAATTTTTGGGCAAAAAACAAACTTCCTTCCTATCGCTCACAATTTTTTTATTTTTCAATTTTTCTTCTTGATTCTAGGTCAACTTATACACAATATTGTACAAAGTGAAAATATGTTTTATTTTTTTGCTTCAGATCACCTGTCCGGGACTTAAGACTTCCGCAAGCGAAGAATGTCATCGCCCGCGCACCAACATACGTGGCTCCTCCCACTCCCACCACCATGTTTTGTCAAACTTTGAAAAATATTTTGATGTTCAATAAAGACCGTTTAGTCAACATACCAAATATCAACATTCTATATTTAATACTTTTCGCATTAAAAAATGGTGAAAAATCGAACATTTTTTGTCCCAACAAGGCAGAACCTTCCCTTAATAAATACACTTTCGGAATACATTAAAACTTTTTTTAAATTTATTTATGTAGCCCAAACAAACTTTCAACGCGTTTTTCTCGAAAAAACGGTTTTCGACGGCTTGTTGTTCAAATCTTCGAAACTACTGAACCGATCCTTACGAAATTGTAACCACATATTCTTTACAACTATAGTTATAGCGCATATCAAGGATTAAAAAAAAATTGATACTTACTATTTTTTGACAAAAAATATGAAAAACACTTTTTTTTTGTTTTTTTCGAAAAATATGCGCCATTTTGTTATTATGGCATGTATCAAAAATCGTATGATATGCGCTATAGCCAATAACATGCTGAATTTGAAACCGTTTGATTTTTTTTGTATCGGATGATCCATCTCCGAGATTTCATAGTCATAGACATAGTGACTTAAATAAATAAATAAGTTTCTCAAATGTATTTCGAAAGTGTATTTATTAAGGGGTGGGTAGGGGTTTCAGCGTGAAAAAAAAACACTTTTTTGCGAATTTTTAAAATCTATATGGATAGAGTAAAATTATTGAAAACTTTTGTACATTGTTAAGTGTCATTTCAAGAACATTCCGTGAAATTTGTACGCGAAAATATCCACAAAGAAGCCGGTGACAAAGCTTTTCCAAGAAAGCCTTTGGAAAAACACAATTTGCGATGTTCACTGTAACTCAGCTAGAAATTATCTGAAATCAAGTACCATTAAAATGTAGTCAAAGTATCATTAAATCCTCCCCCCAACGATCTTTGATAATTTTTTTTTCATTTTTAAATTTTTGGTGGTCATGTAAAGTGAAAAGTGCTATTTTTCACGGAAAATTTCACCATTTTGGAGGTGGAAAACCCCCTCAATGTGAAGAAATTCTCAAACTAATCGTTGGGGGGAGGGATTTTATATGTAGAAAGTGTGTACCAAGTTTGAAATAAATCGGTCATGTAATTTTTAGATGGCAGTGAACACGGACTTTGAAAAAGTGGTTTCGAGAAAAACCCGTTTGAAGTTTGTTTGGGTTTGTTGGAGCTACAGTGTTAGAGGAGCGGGACTAAATAGTCAATAACTTCGAGAGTTTTGCTTCGATTGACTTTACATTTTGGGATTATATACTTCAAATGTTTACCTATAAGAAAAGACCAAAAAAAAGATCGATTTTTCAAAAGTGCAAACCCCTACCCTCCCCTTAATAAACACACATGTCACTCAAAACGTTACTATAATCAACTACCGGAGTCACTTATCAGGGATAACAAATTTGTGGATCATGCTACCCTACCAAAACGACCATTGTCTTGATAAAAAAAAAATACCAAAATTTAAGGTCCCCCAGATTTCGGCACATCGAATGTCGATGTCATCGACGTCGAGAGCCGAGAACCTCCGATGACGAATTCCATCGAGTTGTCGACGCCGGCGATAAATTCAGGTGGCGAAACGATCGATACCGATCGTCTCTTGCAATTGATTCCTCTGATCGTCGACGAGCTACGCAACGATCGCATGAACGACGACGAGAGACTCGCACTCAGCTGGATATTCGGCAAACGTCTTTGGCAGCTGCTCGAGCGAGAAGCATCGAAGAAATCGGATGAAACGATGGACGAGGATTTGGCCATGTTTCTCATCAAGGGTGAACTTTCGGAACGCGATCCCGAAATGGCTCAACGAAGACGAAGACGGCCAACCAGAGCACCCTTCGGTGGATTGAAAAAACGAACTAATTACGAGGCTCCGGTCATTCGCGACGATTACACGATCAACGACCGAAACGCCAATTACGATTTCGAAAGCCTCGACGAGAGTTACCACGGCGACGAGACGCCGAGAGATTCACCTTTGGATTATTTTTATCGCGACAATTATTACGGGGAGAAAAATGACGAGGCGAGCCTCGAGGAGTTTCTCGATCTTGCAGCCACGGGAAGGGAGAAACAATCGAACCTGAATACGAAGAGAGAAATATCGAATAAGTGAATGGATACCTACGACGATTATGCTCACGAAAATTATGATTATTAAGCACCTTCTTCATCAGCGGAAAGTTTTGTGCTTTTGAGGCCTTAGGCCACTCCAGAGGCCGAAAAAAATAGGCTTTTTGGGGATTTTTTTTTCAGAAAAACTACAAAATAAATCGAGACTACAAAAAAGGGTGTTTATCATACATATCAGTGACTGTATACAATAATTTTTTTTAAGCGATTAATTTCAAAATGGCGGCTGTGCAGCGTTTATCTCAAAACTGCATTTTGCAAATTGGCCGGAAACATAACTCAGACAATTTTCAACCGATTCACTTGAAATGTTGAATATATCTCGAAAAATACACTGTCTATGGAAGTACGTAGGATTTTTTTTTTTATATTGCATAGTTCATTTGTTATTGACAATTATCTGACGATTTGTTAGGCAAATTTTTGGAAAGTGAAAAATTTCGTCAGATAATCGTTAATAACAAATGAACTATGCGGTATAAAAAAAAATCCTACGTACTTCCATAGACTATGTATTTTTCAAGATATATTCAACATTTCAAGTGAATCGGTTGAGAATTGTCTGGGTTATGTTTCCGGCCAATTTAAAATATGCAGTTTTGAGATAAACGCTGCACAGCCGCCATTTTGAAATCAATTGCTTCAAAAAAATTATTGTATACAGTCACTGGTATGTACGATAAATATCCTTTTTTGTAATCTCCATTTATTTTGTAGTTTTTCTGAAAAAAATAAAATTCCCAAAAGCCTTTTTTTCGGCCTCTAGAGTGGCCTAACCCCTTAATATTTCTGTCTTTTTTACCCCCTCGCCCCTCTCCGCGTTATGTACATTTAAACACGATAAATTTTGTTTTTCAATATCAACATAACAACTGTGCTATTAATTGCGCGTTATACAGTTCCGGGGCGATATAAATAAATTATTTTCCTTTCGACGGCACGTACTAGTCCACAATTTTCTAACAGAACGAAGCGCGCCGCAGCTCCCCACCCAAGTGCTCGGCTGTTTGCACAAATGTGTCGTGGATTGCACAGATGCTATACGAATCGTGACAACGTTTCGTCGTGTATAAACGTTTCACCATCCAATCGTTCATTCCCGGTGTCCCCTCGAGGAAGAGGTGAGATGAAAAATGATGAAAACCCTCGATCTACGTCTACGATATCCCAACAAAAATCTACATCACTCGTACGGCCATGCGTAATTTTATGGAATCGATGAAAGCAACTCTTCTTTCCTATCTTACGGTCACACACATTTGCGCAACGGGAAAAAGTAGTCTGACGTGAAAAGTAAAAAAAAAAATAACACGGGCACGTCGCATGGTTCCGAAATAACCGCGGAGTGTTTTGGGATTTAGGTTACTCGGAAAATGTACCGTCGACAATATTTTTCTCGGTTTTATCGATCTGGCTCTACTCGATCGAAGGGAATTTAAGGCGTTACCCCCACTTGTAGCGCAAAAAAAGGCCTTTTTCATGAATTTTTTAAAAGAAAACTACAAAACTTCTTTAATCGATCAATATACCATCTTAAAGAACACATCTTGAAGAACTTTCAGTAATTTTTTTATTGAAAAATATTACATTGTTTAGTGGCAAATGGCCGTCAATGAAATAATGTTTTTATATACAGGGTTTGCGGTGACCAACATTGCGGCGAAGTGGATCATCTGAAAAAAAAATGGCGGATGGATTTAGTCAAATATAAGTATAAACTAGTCTTTAATCGAAGGATTTTAAAAAATATTCATTTTTCACAAAATGGCGGACAGTCAAAGTTAATCGTTCGATTACAACGAAAAAAACGGCCGTTTTTTGGCTATAAAACGGCCATTTTTTTTCGAAAAAAAAATCCAACGATTAAAGACTACATTTTTGTGTATTAAATAAGCCTGCAAAATTTCAAGAAGATCGGTTCATCAGTGTTCGAGTAATCTTGGTCACCGACTTCAGAAATGCCATTTTGAGAAAAACGCGTTTAAAGTTTCAATTTCCGGTCGTTTACACAACGGATTCTTCTCTTTCAACGCTCATATCTCAGTCAATTTTGTTCGGATCGACTTGAAATTTTCAGGACATATTCTCAGATACTTGTACTTCAAAAAAATGCAATAAAAAAAACATCGATTTTTTCAAAATCGCAAGTGGGGGTAACCCCTTAAGTGTTCCTAACAGCCTTTTTGAAAAATCGGCACTGACGTCGGGAACTATATTTTCATATTTAAGGCATTCGTTTTCCGGAGAGCCGTACTTTGTGGGGGCATAAGGAGGGCCCTTTCGAATTATTGGTAAATTGCAGTGGCGTTTGATAAAAGAACGTCACAATCAATTATTACATCCAGTGATAAATTGGAATAAAAAATTTCGCGCGAATTTAGTAGATTTAGACGTTTGTACGTTTTGTCTGAATACTCCTGGCTACGAAAATTCTTCCGCTAATAAGATTTTTCTAAGTTTTATCATTAATATTTTCTTTGAAGAGGTTGGAGCTATTCAGGTGAGTCACGTGACGGTTTATGAATTTTTCTTCAATTAAACTCAAAAAATGCATACGAGGTATGGATTTATGCTGGGGATGCTAATTATCATGATGAAATAAATCGAGATGGTATATTAATTAATGGTAATAATAAATAATCTCGTGACATAAATATAAATGGTCATAATTATAAATTATTCACAATTTCATGGAAATTAGCAGTTGCTTCATAATGATCATCTTCATAGTAACAAAAAAGTTATTCTTATTTACGTAACGAAAATACAAAAATGCATAATTTTGCTCTTTACTTATATATTTTATGAAACGATGCTAATTTCCATGATGCAATGAATTTCATAATGGAAATTAGCGTCGATTTTCCATGATGAAATTCATTTCATCATGGAATTTACGTCGATATTCCATGAAATATATAAGTAAAAAGCAAAATTATGGATTTTTGTATTGTCGTTACGTAAATAAGAATAACTTTTGTGTTACTACCAACTTGAGAAAGTATAACATTATCGATGATTATTATAAAACAACTGCGTCAGCGAATGTTTTATACAACTTAGAATAAAATTTTGAGTAATTTATAATTATGCCCTTTTATACAACTTATAATCATGCCCTTATATTATACAACTTAGAATACAATTTTGAGTAATTTATAATTATAATTTATAAAGTAATTTATAATGAAGTATCTTTGATGATTTATTACGAGATTTTTATGATTTATTTTATTACGATTTATGACGAGATTACTTATTATTACCATTAATTAATATTAAGTGTTGCCGAAACATGGCAACTTCGCGGACATTGAGGTTGTGAGCAATGCTCTTCATTCGCCAGCCAAGATTCGTAATCTTTCATCAAACCTTGATGGTTCAATATTGAATATATATGGTTTACGATGGGCAAGATGGTTTTTTTTACCAAATGTTTACAAAAGTTTTAGTTTGCGTTAGTGCGTTGTTAAAAACGCTTTATCTTCGTGCTAAATAGCTGAAAAAAAAATTACATCGCCCGTACCGTGAACGTCTTGTTCATCTAACCGCATGTAAAATTACACATATTAAACAATTTTTTATCTCTGGACTTTTGTGGTGAAAAAAATGCAAAAAATTCGTATAGATTCAGTATAGTCTAGAAAATAACATATATTTTGATTTTCTTTCCTTTTGGATTTTGGCTAATGCTCCAACCTCCTTGAACATTTGGACAATAAATTTTTACACGCGTGAGCAGCTGATATCAGGCATCGAATTATTTAGTGTATAAATTATTAGATGGAGGCCAGCTTGTCATCTTCATAAAGTGTCGTATAAATAAGA